>CM053615.1:56997513-57040480 GCA_028646535.1 Procyon lotor
ACAGTGAGAGAGGGAACACAAGCAGAGGGAATGGTAGTAGGAGAAGCAGGCTTCCTGCCAAGCTGGGAGCTTGATGTGGGTTTGATCCCAGGACCCTGGGATCGTGACCTGAGCCAAAGGCAGATGCTTAACCACTGAGCCACCCAGGTGCCCCCACTTCAAGCACTTCTGATCTGAAAGGAGACAAACCAGTGAGGCAATTAAAAGTATGGATGCTAGGGTCAGAGGAAATGGGATTTGAATCCTGGGTCTACTACTTTGCAGCAGTGTGATCTGGAGAAGTTAGTTTTGCTCTGGCTTAGTTTCTTCCTCTCAAGAGATGAACATCAGAGAAATGCAAACCAAAACCACAATGAGATATCAATTCGCATCCATTAGGAATGCTACAATTAAAAAATGAAAAATAAAGTGCTGATTAGGGTGAAGAGAAATTAGAACCTTTGTGCATTGCTGGCTGGAGTATAAAATGGTGCGGCAGTGCAGAAAACGCTTTGACAGTTTCTTAAACAGGTGGACACAGAATTTTCATATCATCAGCAATTCTACTCCAAGATATATACCCTCAAAGAATTGAAAATAGGATCTCAAACAGGTACTTGCACACCCATATTCAAAACAGCATTATTCACAACACCCCAAAGGTGGAAAAACCTCTAATGTCCATTGATAGATGAATCGATAACCAAAATGTGGTATATACATACAATGGAATAGTATTCACTCTTGGTAAAAGATAAACAGGCATATTAAAAACCTTAGAGAGTGTGAACAAAGATCTATGTGAATCAGGCAATACCGAATAGGAAAGGGTTAGGAGTGCTCTCCCAACCTGAGATTGGGGCAAAGATTTATAGAGAAAGTGAGGGAGAAAAGCAAGGGAATCATTTGAATGGCCATAGCTTAAGGGTTTGCCTTATTTGAGAAAGTCTAGTTGGCTCCTTGTGATTGTTGTCCTCAGGTTTTAATTTCTTAACCTTGAGGCATTTATAGGCTGCTAAGTTATTAGAGCCGCCTCAGTCCTAAGGCTTCCTTGTTTAATTAATGTAACACCTTTAAAAAGGAAGAACATTCTGACATATGGTACAAAATGGATAAATCTTGAAAACATTTGCTAAGTGAAATGAACCAGACACAGAAGGACAAAAACTGTATGATTCCATTTCTATGGGGCACCTAGAGTAGGCAAATTCGCAGAGATAGAAAGTCAAATAGAGGTTCTCAGGGACTAGTGGGAAGAAGAAAGGGTAGTTACTGTCTAATGGATACAGAGTTTCAGTTTGGGATGGAAATCGCTATTGGCGATGGTTGAACAACATTACGAATGTACTTAATGACACTAAATTATATGCTTAAAAATAGTTCAAATGGTAAATTTTGTGTTACGTATGTTTTGTATAAAAAGAGAGAAAGAAATGGTATTTTCCCTCTTATTCTGCTTATTCCTAACTGTTGTCAGCCTACAAGTGGGGTCGGGCAGAGACCGGCAGGAAATGTGCCAAAGTGTCCGAGGAGGGGCTTTGCCTCTTTCTGTACTTTCCAGGTGTTCTCCAGCCAGCCGGTGTTCTTTTCATGACTGGGAAATAAAGGATACGTTTTAGAAGTTTGTCTGAAAAGCAGGATTTAAAAACCGACTCTCTCCTCCATCAGAACTGAGAGGGCTTCGCCTTTGCTATCGGATCAGGCCACAGAGTGGCTATTTTTATCCAAAGGCCCCACCACAACCAGCTCAAGTCAGTCATGTTTGTGTGTCTCAAATGTCTTGGGCTGGTTTTCCGACATCTCGATGATTGGGGAAACCCAGAGGCGCTCGTCTGGAAGATACTGGCTCTTAATTTCTAAGGTAAATTTAAGGCCCATGTGTTACCATCGCTCGTCTGTCATCTCTCTCTGCAGCGGGCTTGTCACTGAGCTGAGCTTCAAGGCTTACCCTGACGCTGCCTTGGTCTCCCTAAATTACTTCCTGTGGTTGGCGGCAGTAAACGCAGGCAGCATTTAGAGGGTGCAGCTCGATGTACTCATTCAGCAAATTCTAGGGAAGCAGCTCCTGGGGCCCAGGCACAAGAGAGGCTGGGGGCACTCAGTGAGGTTTCTGCTGATGACGGGTTCGCGGGTGACGGGGAGAGACAGAGGAGGAAACAGATGAATTCATGGAGTGGGGTGGGTTCATTACAAAGCCAGCCGAGTGCAGGGAGAACCCGGCCAGAGATCGTACAACTCAGGAGTCTTCTTGTAGGCACTCCATCTAACGTGGCAATGCCTGGTGGCTCTGCCCGAGCTTTCTCGCCCACCTCCATCAGTCCCTCTGTGTTGTATCCCCTAGATAATTATCTTCATTAGCAGCTCATGCCAGCTTGTGTATTTGCTTGTGATTTCCCTGGTGACGTAGGCTCTGGGATTGGGGACACCATGTCTCTCTTGGTCACCACTGCATGTCCAGCATCTAGAATAGTCCTTAGCTCTGCACAGTGACACCTATAGAATTTCTACCCAGAAGCTGTTTACAGACAGCAACCTACGTGGAATGGGAGTTGGGCTAAAGCTCCATTTTCAAGCAAACCCTGTATTTTTTGTTTCAGTGATCACAAGTGTACTTGGCATGGCTTTGTTATGGGGACACTTTAGGGATTCAGGAAAAGTAACCAGAGACACCTCTCTCCTAGCTGTCCCCTTGTGATAACTGCTGTCCCATAGCCTCTTAGAACTCCAGGGGGTGGGCCCTATTCATTGATTTTAAACTTCTAATATAATTCAAAATGGAGCAATGCCAGAAAGAAATTACAAAAATTATGCTGCCTTTTAAATGCTTGCATGTAATAAATGAACATTTTAAAAACAGAAAGTAATGTTATTCTCTCAGTCACAGAATAATTCAAGTATATTTTAAAATTTAGTAATAGGTGTACCTTGAAAAATGTGTTCCCACAATTGGGCACAAATTTTAAATTGCACAATAAATGGCTTCTCTTAATCCTACAGGTCATCTCATTTTGAGACAATGCCTCAAACCCCAACCCATGCTGATGAGGCCCATGCCAAGCAGTCCCTAAGTCCCACTCCTCCCCCTTTCACCATGTTTGGTATAGGCTCTTTGTGGCACATAAATAAACACTGTTCAGCAAGTGGCTTAAAATCAAGCTAAATGAATATATAAATGAAGGGATGAGGTCAAGAAAAGACAGTGTATGGGTTGAGTCCACAAAGATAAGCAGCATCCCCAGAAGCTTGGTGGTAGGAAGATAAACAGCCTTCTAGGCTGAGGGGATAGGCAGGCAAAGGGATGGAAATGACAAATAGAACCATGTGCTCTAGGAACTGCAGATAAGACAGAGCTACGAATGATGCAGAGGACACACGCAATCTCCAATGTAACAGGTAGCAAGAGGCTAAATCCACTGGGCTTGGCAAAGAGCTTGGAGATGATGGGGGAGGCACTGAAGGTCTTGAAGCAAGACAGCACATGATTCTACTTGCCTTTGAGAGAGAGATCTCAGTGACCCTGCTGTAGAGCAAGGGCCAGCCAACTCTGGCCTGGGGGACAAATCTGGCCCTCCATTGTTTTTGTAAATAATTTGGTGTTGGAACACAGCCACGTTCATTCACTTGTGTGTTGTCTGTGGCTGCTTTGCACGGTAATGACAGTGTTGAGTAGCTGGAATGGAGACCACCGGGATCACAAAGTCAAAAATAGTCAATGCCTATCCTTTTACAGAAAAAATAAATAAATAAATTCCTAACCCCTGGTCTAGAGGAAGAGGGAAGAGACAGTGAGATCAGAGGCAAGGAGAGCAGTTGGGAGCCTGCCAGGAACCAGTAGAGTGAGGATGGAAAGAAGAGGGCAGAGCAGGAGATACTGAGGGAGTAGAATTTTTTTTTTTTTTAAGATTTTATTTATTTGTTTGAGAGAGAGAGAGTGAGAGGGAGCATGAGAGGGGAGAAGTTCAGAGGGAGAAGCAGACTCCCAGCAGAGCCAGGAGCCTGATGCGGGACTCGATCTCAGGACTGCAGGATCATGATCTGAGCTGGAGGCAGTTGCTTAACCAACTGAGCCACCCTGGTGCCTGAGGGAGTAGAAGACTCAGTGTTTGGTGGGGGAGAAAGAAAGGGTGTTCAAATGACTCTGTTTCTCCCATGAGTGACCAGGTAGAGGTTGCATCATCTGTTGAGAAAGGAAAAGAGATCTGTGGACAGGAAAAAGAGATACTGACTTTGGCTTTCAACATGTTGAGTTTGAGGCTCTTCTGGAACATCTTGGTGGAGTTGTCCTCTAAGCAACAGGATAAACGAGCCTGGGGCGGCCTGGAGACACGGATCCAGGAGTCTCAGCATGTTCAAGGATGAGGTTAGCAGTAGGGGAGAATGTACACCCAGAGTAGAGTTGTGGATGGAGGATGGAGCTCTGGGAATCCCCCAGAGGTCAGTTAGGTCAAACAGAGGTATGAGGAGCCCAGAACCTTCAGGAAGACTACCTTCTACCCAGAAGCCTGGTGCCCTGCTTCCTCCAGCCTTGACCACCAAGACAAAGTGGAGTTTGGGGGAGCCCTGCCTCCCAACTCTAGGAACATCATCATTTCTACACTGAGAAGCCTATAGGAGTCTAATCATCTATTTATCACCTCAAGCATTGCTCCCAGGCCATGCCAAAGTGATGCCAAATGCCAGGATGAAAAGTAGACTGCTCTGTGAGATGCCTACAGTCATGAACCAGTTTTCTCTCTTTTCAGTCAGCCAAAGGAATATCAGTGGCCATTTGTTCTATCCATTGCACTGAAGGAACTGTCTATACCTTTTCTTCCAGAGTCATTTCAGTCAGGTCTCTCTCCCTAGGATCATCACCTTAGCTCTGGGCTTAGAGGGACCATATATAAATAAAGCATATACACATATAGATGTAGGTATGCCCCTATGATATATGCATATGTAAATATATAAACGCACTGGCACATATGTACTTTGTTTTGGTCCAACTGATAAACTGATACCTAAAAGTAGAAGGAACTTGTAAGAAGGTCACCAAGTTTATGGCAAAGTCAACAATATCCCATGTTTTCTGACTCAAATCCCAGTCTTCCCTTCTGCCTGGTTTCCCCTCAGTGTTCCACAGGCCTTCACTGTCTTGATGTGGATTTGAAGGGTGTTTGGCTCTCCTTCCCACATCTTCCCCTGGAGCTCCCCACCACCGCCCCCCCCCCAAGCCCAGGAAGGTGTCACGTAGCCACATGCAGGCATAATATTTAGGTTTCAAGGAGGTGGAAAGCTTATTCTCCACACCTCTGAATTTCCTTGAGTACTTTGGCCTTCTGCCCTGGCCTGACTTTCTCTTCAGAGGTGCAGTGAGTCCCTTAGATGGTGGGGACAGCTCTTGCTACATGGCTCCCTGTGGATATCTTCATCAGAAATCCTGAGCCTGGGGATTCTCCCCTCCCCCGACCCCAGTGGTTACAAGGCAGTGATTATGGCTTAGTGGGTCTGCCCTGCAGACTCCCACTGTCCGACGGTTTAACTACTCCAGTCAGGCATATTTGGCTCTAACACAAGACTACACACTACAACAAGCTTTCACCATATTGAAAGTCATCTCTTGATTTCCTTCATGGTGACTCTTGCATCTGTCTTTCAATTTGTTCCAACTGTAGGTGAAAATCAGGGAGGTTGTCAACTTCTCAGAACAGAGAAGCAGGAATTTTCCAAAATAAAACCTACAGTGTATCTATGTAAGGTGTGGAGAAGGGGGAGGTTGTCTCCCATATTTTGTCTCTGCGGTAATTTATGTGAGACTCACACACTTTACCCCTCGGAGAAAGAGGAAGTCCAGAGCTGAAAATATTGTATTTGGCTGGAGAACGAGGCCTGTCACAAGTCGGCCCTAGTCTGCCTACTGAGCCTCACTCACCGCGGCTGGCTGCTCTGCAGCCAGATTCATCTCTCCCCCCAGACATGATCCAAACCTTTCAGCCACTAGGCCTTCGCTCACATGGGTCTTCTCACAGCTACACTTTCAGCCTGAGTATGAGCATCTGGGAACCAGGTCTGCAGGAGACATGAGGCAGGATGAGGTATTTCAAGGCCTAAACCCTCTGGGCCTGGATTCGTTGCCTAGGGCACCAGAACAACGCGCAGCAAACTGGGTGACTCGGGATTTGTCCTCTCACAGCTCTGGAATGCAGCAGTTTGAAATCAAGGTGTCAGCCGGGCCGCGCTTTCTCTGTGAGGTAAAGCCTCCCTTGCATCCTCCTAGCTTCTGGTGGGGGCTGGCAATCCTAGGTGTCCTTCGGCTTTGCGGCTCCATCACTGATTCTCTGCCTCTGTTGTCACATGGCAGCTTCCCGTTAGGCCAGTGTGTCTCCGTGCTTTCACAGGGCATCCTTCTTTTTGGGTAAGGATGCCAGTCATACTGGATTAAAGCCCTCACCCTAAAGACCTCATCTTTACTTGGTTACAACTTCAAAGGCCCGATTCCCAAATACGGCCACATTCATGGGTACTTCCAGTTAGTGGCTCTTTTTGGAAGACACAATCCAACCCACCACAGGTCCTATTCATTTTCTGAGACTCAGCCTAATATCCTTGGAGAAAGTTCCCTGATGCCTCAACCAGATGGGGCTCTTCCTTTCTCTGTCCCCCCCCGGAACCAGTCCCCATCTTCTGGTACTTGTCTTATACTAACTTATACATGTGGAAGAAAGGCACCTCATCATTTGAAGAGGGTGACCAAGAGAAATAGGCTGTGTGGGGAGAATAAAACATTAAGTTGAGCCCAAGAGACTACTTCACACTTACATAGCCTCTCATAGACTGTGGAGTTTCTGCATTTATTCTTAGGCCTGACCCAAAATCCTGCGTGGTGACCTGGCCCGAGGAAGCCTCTCTCACAGAATCCAGGGTTGCACGGAGGCATTGGCACAAACTCACCACAGCTGGCCAGGAAAGCCCTGGCTGACAGATGCCCCACAGGTCCCTCTGTGGTGTGTGCCTCAGCCCGCCTGCCAACCAGTGAGCGCCCCCCCCACCCCAACTGGTTTCTCTGGATCATGCTGAATCCAGAAGGCGGGATCTTCAAGGCCAGCATGTGGCCTGGCTGACTCAGGCCCACTTCCTTTCCCCACCCTGGTCCTCGCCTCCCTGTAGCCACCCGACTGGCAGGTCTGCCAACATTCCGGGGCCACCCCACTGGGCCGAGACCTGCAGTCTTGCTTCCGGTACTGGAGGGAGGCTTGCTGCCCCTTGACGGGCCCACTAGTGACCTGGGCTGAATCCTAGATACTTACCAACCTCCACCTTACAGCCTTGGTTAGCCCAGGCTCCAGAGCAGGAGAACTTTTGACAAAGAAATTATCAGAACGGGATGCCCCTGTGTTCTGGACCCCAGTTCTGACCTCAGGTAAGGTCATGTAAGTCTCTATGTTTCTGTGACCCATCTCATGTCGAGATGGGTTTAATGGTCATTTCATTGCAGTGCTGTTAGAAGGCAGCGTAGTGGCTGGGAACATGGGCTCTGAAGTAAGCCAGTCTAAATTCAAAAGCAGACTATCAACATGAAGCACATCACTTCCCCCCTCAAGGTTTAATCTCCTCCACTGGGGCGGAGATTAAACAGGAGATTGTCCTATTCCCAGGACAACTGTACTAGTTTCCTGTGGCTGCTCTAACAAATTAATCACAAAGTCAGTGGCTTCAAGAACATAAATCCATTTGCTTATAGTTCTAGAGGCCTGAAGTCTGAAGTCAGTCTCATGGGGCCAACACCAAGTTGTCCCGGGGCTGTCCTGCCTCCAGAGCTCTATGGAAGAAGCCATTTCCTGTTTCTTTTCAGCCTTGAAAGTTGCAATCCATGGGTTGTGGCTACTCTGTCCATCTTCAAAACCAGTGGCATGGCATCTTCAAATCTCCTTCAGCTTACACCATGACATCATCTTCTGGCTTCTGTGTCAAATCCCCCTTTGCCTCCCACAGACAAGGACACTTCCGGTTGCACTCAGGGCCTGCTAGGATGATCTCCCCATTGCAAAACCCTCAATTTAATCACATCTGCAAAGGCTCTTTCGCCATATGAGGTAACATTCACAGATTCCAAGATTGAGGACTTAGATCTCTTTAGGAACCATTCCCCAGTCTACCACACAACATAAAAAATAGATATTAAGCAGTGTAGTGTGGCACAGCCCCCTGAGAATGGCCCCCTGCTTTCCTGCCTCATGGGAGGGGCAGAGGCATCTAGGAGAGTGGAGAGCCACTTAGGGAGATCGAGTCAGCAGCTGTTTACTAACTGGCTTTGAACTACATCAATATTTTAACACCCAGCCATGCCAGCTAAATGTGAGCCCTGCTATTAGTAAATACCACAGAGAGGATTCATCATGATTAGATTCCACAATCCATGTCAAACTCTTAGTACAATGCCTGGCATACAGTAAGTGCTCAATAAATGTTAGCTATGAATATTGTCATTGATAGTCATGTGGTGTCTCCTAGAAGCCTGAACTCTATTCTGGGTAAAATAATTCCACCAAAAGACAAGAGTCCCCCCCCAGCCCCCCCAAGGTGCCCCTCTGCTGTCCCATCAGGTAGCACAGACAACTCTGCGTACCTGGGCACTTGCCCTCTGGGATGCCAGTCTTCTCCATCTTTCTCAACTTCCTCCACTCTTCCTGGACTTCCTAGATACTCACTCTCAGCTCCCCCAGATTCAGGACTCAATCTATCTTTTCCAGCTGGCACTCTGATGAGAAAGTTGGGTCAATGTACCCATTCATCAGCCCCAAGTTTGCCCAAAGAATAAATTATGCTTCCCACTTCCTCATCTACATATTATGTGCTGTGGCCAAGAATGCACTGGAGGCTTCCAGCTGCCTGGGAGGTGGCCAGACAGCCTGAGCCTGGAGAGCCTGCATGAGAGCCAGGCTCTGACAGTTGTAAGAAGTCTGCTGGAAGATCCATTAGGCTGAACTGATTTGCCAAGCCTAAAAGAGGGCTCCAGGCTATACCCATATATGCAAGCTGACTGTGAACTTGCCCTAGGAGTCTAAGAGCTAGGCTCTATGGTAACCACTCTCTCATGAAGTTAAGTAGACACAGTTCTACTGGGTCCTCTCTACAAGGAGGAAGGTTCCAGGCTTCCCTTCCCTTGGGCCAGCTAATCTTTGAAGTGTAGCTCTTCAACTATTTATATATATATTTACACACACACACACACACACACTCTTTATCATAACCCTCGCCAGGCTCTGGAAATCCAAACTCAGTGATAATAGCTACTGCTTATTAAGTGCTTGTTCTGTGCTAGAGAGGGTTCTAAGAGCTTCCATCAATCCTCTAATTGTAGTAAGATGCAGAGACCAAGGCTTACATAGGCTACGTAACTTGTAAACGGTATTGCCAAGTCTTCAGGGCAGGATATCAAAGTCTTGTTTTGTTTTGTTTTGTTTTTCCCCACAACACCATACTGACTGTGAATAAAAACACAATCTTTGAAATCATGAGGTTCTAGTGGGAGCATGCTTGGTAATTAAATAACCATCCCTCCTACCATCTCAACAAGGTGGTGGGAGCACAGAAAATATAGAGCCTCTCTCCTATGCTGGGGGATGAGAGCCAGTAATCTCCTCAGAAACCTCCTGATTTAACCCCCCATTGTGCACATGGGGAAACTGAGTCACTGAGAGGAACTAAGACTCCACCAAGGCCTCACAAGTGCACAGAAGAGCTAGGACCAGAGCAGCCTGTGACCCAGCCCACACAACCTTTCCTCCCTGCTTCTTCCTACTGCCTGGGCCCCTGGGAAAGGGAAGAGCTGGGATTAGGGTTGCCAGACTTAGCAAAAATCAAAACAGGGTACCCAGTTCAATTTGGATTTTAAATAAACAACAAATACATCTTTGTATATATAATATACAAGCAATATTTGGGACATGATTTTACAAAAAATTATTCATGATGTATATGTAATTCATGTTTAATTAGGTCTCCTCTATTTTACTTGGCAACTCTGGTTGGGATGGATCCCTGAGCAGTCAGGGCTTCGGGAAGGGGCAGGTTGAGAGTGAGCAGTAGCCACCCCTTGGCTGAGTTCCAGCTGATTATATGTAATTCAGAGAAGTGGCCTAAGGAGCTAGGGCAGGAGGAAGACAAGGGAAAAGTCTGGGTGATGCACATCAGAATCCGTAGGTGCCAACCAACTGGAAGCCCTCCAGAGAGAAAAGGGACATGGAAGGACTGAAAAATGCAGCACAGAGGAAGGACAGAGGGACTTGGCCTGGATAAAGGACTTCCAGAGAAGGGACCATGCTCAGAAGAAGTAGAGCTCTTCCAAGACGTGGTGGTCAACAGGAGGAGGGGCTGGTGGTGGGAGAGGCATCCCAGGCAGAAGAACTCAGTTCAACAACACCTGCATTTTTATACTCTGTGCCCCCTTCCTTAGTGTCTGGCAGCTTGCTACAATGGAAAAAAAAATTCAAGATTTGACTTGAGAATTTCTAGTCACATCAACACTACTTCCCAACTATGTGACCTGGACACATTTACAGAACATTTTTGAGCTATTTTCTTTATCAAGTGGGGTTCACAGAGCTATTGCTCAAATCAGATGGGAAAATGAGGCTACAACTTGATCAAGTGCTGGTCTAAATGCTCACTCATAACCACAGTGAATGCTCACCAAATGTCTACTGAACAGATCTTGGTTTTGTATTTCCTCACTCTCTGCATCAAAAATATGTCAGGATCTTAAAGCAAATCCCATATGTGACTCGAGTCCTCTGCTGCTTTATCACTCCCTGCTCTTCCTGTTTGAGAAGAGGATAACTGAATGATTTGCAGCTCTGAAGGGGTCCCTGGGTCCCTGGTTTCTATTTTCGTTTTGGGGAGTTGCTTGGGCTCTCGGCAGCACCCTCGGCACAATGAAATAATTTGCTGTGGCAGTAGTTTGTAGGAAATGGTCCCTTAGTGCATCAAAATTTTGAGAATGAGGTCAAATAAGGATTATTGGTATTAGAAAGCAGTTATGTTTCAAGACAGAGGTGGGGGTTGAGACAATAGGGAGCCATGAGAGGATGGGAAGAAGGGAAAGGGCAGAGAAGAGAAGAGATAGGTCTCACTAGCATTAGGCTACTCTCTGCTCATAGGTTAGCATGGCTGGGGACTGAAGCCAATGATTTAAGCTCCCTGAACCATTTTTCTGAAATGAAAAAGAGGAGACTCTATTTACAGATGGGTTGAGCTGATAATTATTGGAAAATGTTGGCAATTTTACTAATATTACATATGCCTCTGGGACACCTGGTTTATTCTAACCTATCATCATACTTCAATCTCAAATGACTCCAAAGTGGGCAAGATAGTGATTGTAATCTATGATCCATAATTTTCCCATTATCAACAGGCCAGTAAATGGCACAGATCACAGCTAGTGGGCTAGTTGCTGTTCTCTGTGACCCTGGGATCCAAAAAGTACCTGCTGTGGGGTAGGCCTCCTGGTATGTGCTGGGAGAGTGACATCAGCTAAACAAATCTGGTCCCTGCCTTCAGGGAGCCAACTGTCTACCAGGGGAAAAGACATCACATAAACAGTCACGTGGCTACGTACAAAATTACACAGCATGGTAAATGAGACAATGAATAAAATAACTAAGTCTCTTGAAGAGTAAATGAGAGGACAAATACTGAAAGAGGAAGGATGCAGGAGAAGGCCTTTCAGCGGAAAGAAGGTATGGGTAGAGGTTTGAAGTATGAGTGGAATTTAGCCAGACCCAGAATGAGACATTCCATGCAGCAGGAAGAACATATCAGAAAGCCCCGAGGTATAAAACTGCAAGTGAATGGTCAGAAAGTGTGTTTTCTTTCTCTCTCTTTCATTCATTCATTCATTCTTTCTTCTTCCTTCCTCCCTCCTCCCTCTGTCCCTTCTCTTTTCTTTTTTCTTTTCCTTCCTTCCTTCCTTCCTTCCTTCCTTCCTTCCTTCCTTCCTTCCTTCCTTCCTTCCTTCCTTCCTTCCTTCCTTCCTTCCTTCTCCCTCTCTTCCCTCCCTCCCTCCTTTTCTTCCTCTTTCTCTCTCTTCTTTCTTCTTCCTTTCTCCCTCTTTTCCTCCCACCCTCCCCTTGAAAGTGTTTTTTCCAATGAGAGAGGAATGTGAGATTAGTTGCAGAGTTAAATGACAGTAGCTCAGTGGTCCTTAACACATTCTTCTAAGAATCACTAGGGAGGTCTGAAAAAGTACCAGTACCCACATATCACAAGAGAGATCACAATAGCTTGTCTGAAGTGGGCTCTGGACAAAAGAATTTTTAAATAGCTCTCCAGGTGATTCTAATGTACAACCAAGGATGAGAACCACAGGGCCTTTTAGAACAGGATAAACTTTTTGGAAGAGGATGAGGTGTCTTAATTTCCTCCTAATGGGAGGGCACTGAACGTTTTTAAGCAGGAAGCAGGGAAACATCAAAGTTGAATTCTTAGGTGATCACCAGGATGCTGTATGGAGACCAAAAGTAGGGAGACAACTGAGTAGACTTTCAACAGGTCAGGTAGGATAGGTGGAGGCTGGGACTGGGGTATGAGCAATGGAGATGGAGAAGGGCAGAAGGAATCAGACATACAGGGCAGGTAGAATCAGTGGGCAACATATTTGTAGGGCTCTCAGAGACATGATTTCCAAGACTGGAACTTCTTGAATCATCATCTGGATGAATGGAGGTACCATCTACTGAGGTCAAGAACATTGGAAGAGAAGCAGGGTTCGCATGGTTTTGAATCTGTTAGGTAGGAGATACCCACGAGACATTGAAGTGGAACTGCCACAGAGGCAGTTTAATGTGCAATTCTAGAGCTCCAAAGAGGTCTGGGTTGGAGAAGAAATTTCAGAGTTGTCAGTGGGTCAATGACCTTTAAAGACACAGGTCCATGGGCACCTGTTGGTTAAGTGTCTGCCTTCAGCTCAGGTCATGATCCCAGGGGCCTGGGATTGAGCCCCACATCTGGTTCCCTGCTCAGTGGGGAGCCTGCTTCTCTCTCTCTCTCTCTCTCTGTTGAATAAATAAATAAAATCTAAAAAAAAAAAAAAAAGGCACAGGTATATAAATGAGATTGTTTAGGGAGCCCAAGAAGAATGAGAAGAGGGCAGAGGATTCTGAGTCCTGAGAATTTCCAAAAGTCAAGGGGTAGAAAGAGTGAGAGATGCTAACGGGGAGACGAAGAAGGGAGAGAGGGGGGAAAATCCTATGAGGAGGCAATGCAGCTGCAGACCAACGATGGAAGGTTTGAGGAAGGGGGTGATGATCAGAGAGGTCATGGAAGCTGCTGGCTGGCAAACTGGACTGAAGGCTGACACTGGGTGTGACAGCATGGGGGCTTCCAACCACTTGTAAAGGAGCAGTTCTGGTTCAGTGATGGAGGCGGAAAAGAGCATGCAGTGGTCTAGGGAGTGAATGGGTACCCTAGGACCCAGCAACGCCATTCATAGTGTTAAAAGATAAAGTGAGGGGGTACCTGGGTGGCTCAGTGGGTTCAAGCCTCTGCCTTCAGCTCAGGTCATGATCCCAGGGTTCTGGGATCGAGCCCCACATCGGGATCCCTGCTCAGCAGGGAGCCTGCTTCCCCCTCTCCCTCTTCCCCTGCTTGTGTTCCCTCTCTCACTGTGTCTTTCTCTGTCAAATAAACAAAATCTTTAAAAAAAAAAAAAAAAAGATAAAGTGAGTCATGCTAAAACAAATGTATTTGAGTGAAAATCTGTTTGAATCAGGCCAAAACCAAACCTAAAGTGATTAGGAGTACTCTACAGACAGGAGCTGGGGAAAAGACTTCTATAGAGAAGATGCAGAGGCAAAGCAAGACAATCATTTGGCGAGAGCTTAAGAGTTTGCCATATTTGGGAAAGCGTGGTCGGCTGATTGTGATCGTGGTCGGCTTAGGTTGTGGTTTGCTTTACGTAGGCTTTAAAACCACCTCAGTCTGATGGCCTCCTCATTTAATAATTTAACAATTGTCTGTGGAAGACACTTGCATGTGAAAACAAGGAGTCCCATAGAGGCATATTTACTGAAGCAGTGTTCACATTTTCAGAAAAACAAAAACAACTTAAATACCCATGTAGGGCTGAGTGGAAAATTAAAGCAAGGGAAGGAAGGCAGCTGAAGAGTTCAGCGGTTAAGAATAAAGACTGTGGGGCCAGACTGTCGGGTTCAAATCTCCCATTTTCCACTTATTGGTCATGTGATCACAGGCAAGTTACTGAAACCCTTTGTGCCTTAATTTTCTAATCTACAAGAGAGGACTAATAATAGACCATCTACCTCACAGGAGTGTTTGCGGACTAAAGTAAGTTAAAATATATAAAAATAAGTTCAAATGAACAACTCAAATAAATAAATACCATTTTATAACTCGAAGGGTCTCAAAATAATTGTTACCACCCCAGTTTACAGATAACTGGGGTTATCTGTAACCCTAGAGGGGAAGAGGCAGCCCAGCGAGGGGAAAGTGGCTTGTCTACCTCAACCACGAGCCTGACTCCTAGATGTTTCTGGTAGAAAGCTGCTTCGCCATGCCTCCCTGCCCCATGCTGAAGACTGAGGTGTCATGATTCTTGTTCAATGCCTGAACAAGGCAAGATGCTTAGGAGGTAATACAAATACCATTTTTGAAAAATATATTTAAAAACACAAACTACCATCAAACAAATGAATAAATACAAAATGACATTCATAGGTCCTAGAACTCATGTATGAAATAAAGGAGTTAAATTAGAAAAAAAAATATCTGTGATCTCCTTGCTTGCTTTTTTGTTAAATATAAAGTAACCTGGGTTCAGCCTAAGTTTATTCCAGCCTTGTTTCCCTCTTCAGCTTCTTTTTACATTCTCAAGGTTTATTCTACTCCCAAGCTCGCTCTTCCCAACCCCAGAGCCTCAGTGTGCCTGTCTGGGGGCCCAGACGCCTCCCACCTTCTCTCTCTGCCTCAGATGCTGGCCTTCAGCCTGCCCTCCACACTGACAACAGATAAACCTTTCTGAAAGGTCAAACTGCTCCCTCTTCTTGCTGCTTATTACCTTCAGGAGTTCCCATGGTCCTCAGAAGAAAGTTCTTAACATGGAGTGCAAGACCCTCTGTGACCTGGGGGCTCCCGTCACACCTGCTGCTGTGACTCTCCTCACCTCCATCACGAGTCCTCCACTGACCTCTTTCTCATCACCCAAACCTTGCTCAGACTTCTCTGTCTTTCCTCTCTCATCGTCTGCATAGCTCCTGCTCATCCTACAGGATTCTAGTCATGTCTCCCACCCCCAAAGGAGCCATCCTTGGAATTCTTGCCTACCTCTTCCCCACTCCTCCATGAGTTGACTGCCCTTCTGGGCTCGCATAGCAGCACCCTGAGTTTGTAGCTACCTTTTGCACTTATCACAAGTTACTCGTGGTTGGTTGGTGTCTCTCTCTCCACTAACCTAGGAATTCTCTCAGGACAGAGACTGGTTCTCATTCCTGTCAAAGTCCCTAGGGGGTTTGGAAAGTGCCACACACAGACATGATAGGCGTGCAGAATGGAATTTTATTTCAGGACCCTGAATTTGCTTTGTAACTGGGAAAAGACACAGAAGAACTCATGGCTTCCTGTTTTTCCAAGATTTCCATTTGCACCCAGTGAGGCACTACACAAATACTTGAAAGATGTTTTTGAGGTAGTAAGAAACTTGTTTTGTCTGCAACGCACTTTGTAAAAAAAACCAAAAAAAAACAAAAACAAAAACAACCAAACAAAAAAAGCCCAAACCTGTTTGTTTCTCAAGTAAGATAATTAGTTAGAAAGGTTTCACATTGTACAATTCCATAGATATTATGCTGCTCACTAGTTACAAAAATAATTGAATATGCCTCATAAAAATGACTTAATTTCACAAATGAGTTGTACTCAAGTAAATATTTACTTCTAAATGCAATTTCATTGAAAAACCCCTCAGAGCACTTTCATTAAGCTCTCATGATGCATAGGCTGTATGGTTATTAAATCATTTTTCAGAGGGTTGATAATTTTTAAATAAAGAGAAACATGTTTTCAATGCATCAAACATTTATTTAGGGCTACTTACATGCCAAGTCTTGAGGTGACCACAATCCCCTTGATTTCTCCCATTCGCCACTCTCTCTCTCTCTCTGACACACACACACACACACACACACACACACACACACGTCATAGACAACTCCAAAACAGGGCACAACATCTTATTTTCCCTCCATCCTGCCATTCCAGCTCTGGCCAATGACCACTCATGTGGTCCCCTTTAGTGGACTTCAACCTCTCCTAATTCCACCCACCATTTTCAATCCATTTTCTGCACAGCGGCCAAGCAAAGTGTAAATTTTAAACCACAAGATAATACTCACTTGTTTAATACCTTCCAGTGACTTCCCAAACTACTTAGAATAAACTCCAAACTCCTTACCATGGGTGACAAAGCCCCACGTGACCCAGTCACTGCCCACTCCTGACACACCACTGTCCCCAAAAGCTCTATGTCTCAACTGCACTGGGCAGTTCTCTCCACCTTGATCACCCAAGCCCATTAGGTTCTCACCTGAGCAATTTTGTAATCACTGCTCCTTCTCTCTAGAATGTTCTTTCCCCAGGCCTTTTCATGGCTGACACCCTCTCGTCATTCAGCTCTCCACCAGAACCACTTTCTCTAAGAGAATGTTCCTTCCACTCACTCTTTCTACTACATAACTGTTTTATTTTCTTCACAACACCTTCCTCTCACTGAATTTAGCTTGCTTCTTTGTCTGTTTTTCATTGTTGGCCTCCCTTCCCCAACCACTCTGAATAAGTATCTCTGTAAGAATCTGGCTTGGCTTGTTCTCAGTGGTATCCCCAGAGCTTAGGACAGTTCCTTATCCAGTGTACATATTCAGTAACGTTTGTCAAATGAAAAGATTAAGACATGACCATTCCTAAGCCATTTTCATTCCCCCCAGCTGTCTTAGAATATTCTGTATCATAATTGATAAACAATGTATTCCCAACACTTTTGATAATGGTACATAAAAACAGAACATTCCTGGCAAATAAAAAAGAAAATGAAGATGTTCCTAGCTAAAGAAGGACCTCTGAGTGTGGAAAACATTCCCCAAAAGGTAAGTCCACAAAGGTCTCTGTTTTTCTAAGAAATTCCCTAGAAGTATATGGCTACTAAGTGGTGAGGGTGTAGCTGAATTTTAATAATGCATTAAAAGATCACTGCCACCGGGGTGCCTGGGTAGCTCAGTGGGTTAAAGCCTCTGCCTTCAGCTCAGGTCATGATCTCAGGGTCCTGGGATCGAGCCCCACATCGGGCTCTCTGCTCAGCAGGGAGCCTGCTTCCCCCTCTCTCTCTGCCTGCTTCTCTGCCTCCTTGTGATCTCTCTCTCTCTCTGTCCAATAAATAAAATCTTAAAAAAAAAAAAAGATCACTGCCACCATTTTTAGTCTTAATTTTCAGAGTACAAGAAAGACTAATATGATTTAAGCATTATCACTTCCTTGCCTTCTGCTGGAGGTCTCTGCATCGGAAATAGGCCAAAGGCAACCATAAAGCAAAGAGAAAAAAGACCATGCTCTACTAGCAACCACCTGCCCCTGGAATGGGACCTAGAGAAATTGAGCCTGCTCATTGCATTCCTAAGTATTCACATGGGTTGTAATACCAGTAAATTAACTTTGAGTTGGGAGGAGGGAAAAAGAAAAAAGAAAAAAGAAAAGACAAGACCTCTGCCTAAGACATCATTTATTTGTAGAATTAAATTGAAAACAAGGTAATCTGGGACAAGCGCTATCATAGGGATGAAGAAGTCCTTGAGTCTTTCCCTCCTCACCCTTTGATTATAATGAGAATGTCCCAAAGAGTTCTTCCTTCCAGTCCCTTCTCTGCAATGCAGTGAGTGCTCTGTCCTATACTCCCAGCCTTTAAGAATAAAGTATTAATCATTAGCGCTCATACGAGGCAAGTCAAGTTCTGGTCCAGCTGAGCTCCATTGCTTCACTCTGGCCCTCCTGTCCATGTGTCCTTCAATCCTCTGAAACCAAAACACTTGTAGGTGCCCATCACCCTCGCTTGGCCTTTCCTCCATATTAGGAACATTCTATTCTCTCTGCCTTCAGTCCCACTCTCTATTTCTTAGCGTGGGTAACACCTATTCATTGTTTGAGGTTCACTCCAGATGATTTCCTGTCTAGAAGACCTATATTCTCCCCTTCACCTTTACTTTCTCCCATAGGCTGGGTTGGTTTCTCCTCTTTGTTCCTATAGTTCCTTGTGCTTAGATCCTTCCTTGGACTCAGCACACCTAACTGTCTCAATATCCATGATCGGATGGCACTCCAAAGAAGGAGTGAGCACATCTTACTCAAATGCAGAAGGATGGGAAAAGCTCCTGGAGTTACTGTTTAGAACACATTTAGCCAGCTTCTTACGGAGAAACAGGGAAGGCTGAGTAGGGTGGCCAAAGGAAGACAGAGGTGTGGACAATGGAAGGACGGCTCAGTAATGGAATTTCTGGCTTTAGTTTGCTCTTTGGCTGTTTCTCTGTTAGTTGTCATGACACTGTTTCTTTCTTTCTTTTCTTTTTTTTTTTTTTTAAAGATTTTATTTATTTATTTGTCAGAGAGAGTACAAGCAGGGGGAGCGGCAGGCAGAGGGAGAAGCAGGCTCCCTACTGAGCAAACAGCCTGATTCAGGACTTGATCCCAGGACTCTGGGATCATGACCTGAACCGAAGGCAGACGCTTAAATAACTGAGCCACCCAGGTATCCTGACAGTTTCTTTTTAATTAAAAAAATACATTGTTTTTAATTTTAATTCCAGTGTACTTAATATACAGTATTATATTAGTTTCAGGTGTACAAGGTAGTGATTCAACAATTCTATACATTACTTAGTGCTCATCATAAGGGCCTTAATCTCCTTCACCTATCTCACCCATCCTCTACTCGGCTCCCTTCCAGTAACCATCAGTTTGTTCTCTGTAGTTAAGAGTTTGTTTTTTGGTTTGTCTCTTTTTTTCCCCTTTGCTCATTTATTTTGTTTCTTAAATTCCATATATGAATGAGATCATATGGTATTTGTCTTTCTCTGACTGACTTATTTTGCTTAGCATTATACTTTCCAGATAAATTCATGTTCTTGCAAATGGCAAGACTTTCATTCTTTTTTATGGCTGAATAATATTCCACTTATATATAAATAGTGTTTATAAACAGTGCTTCATATATATATATATATATAGAGAGAGAGAGAGAGTTATACATATATATGCATATGTATAAACCATTTCTTCTCTATCCATTTATCAATGGTTGCTTGGGCTGCTTCCATAGTTTGGCTATTGTCGATAAAGCTGCAATAAACGTAGGGGTACATGTATCCTTTCAAATTAGTGTTTTGCATTCCTTAGGTAAATACCCAGTAGTGCAATTAATGGATTATAGGATACTTCTATTATTTGTTTATTTATTTATGATTCAGGCAGCTTATTTTTTTTTAAGATTTTATTTATTTATTTGACAGAGTGATAAAGAGCACAAGTAAGCAGAGCGGCAGACAGAGAGGGAGAAGCAGGTTACCTGCCTGCTATGGGGCTCGATCCCAGGACCCTGAGATCATGACCCGAGCCGAAGGCAGAGGCTTTAACCCACTGAGCCACCCAGGTGCCCCCTTCTATTTTTTTTTTTTTAATTTATTTATTTACTTGGCGGTGGGCAAGCATGTGAGCAGGGGAAGGGGCAGAGCGAGAGGGAGAGAAAGAGTCCTCAAGAAAACTCCCCACTGAGCATGGAACCAGATGCCTGGCTGGATCCCAGGACCCTAAGATCATGACCTGAGCCAAAATCAAGAGCCTGCCACTTAACCGACGGAGCCACCCAGGCGTCCTGGATCGTCCTATTTTTGATTTCCCAAGGAACCGCCTTACTGCTTGCACAGTGGCTACACCCGCTTGCATTCCCACCAACAGTACATAAGGGTTCCCTTTTCTCCATCCTCGCCAAACATTTGATGTTCCCTGTGTGCCTGTCACCGTTCTTAACACAGCAGACCTTAGGGAAGAAGGGAACCAGAAACCACAAAGGTCTCTCTTTTCTCTCACCCAGTCTCCTTTGGAAGCTATGGTAAAAGAAACCCTTCTGCGGGTGACTGGAGCGGTGTGAGTGTCCTCTCCAGGTGACACTTGGCTTCCAGGGCTGAAACCAAACTGTTAATTAGCACCATGCCTCCCACAGCTGCGCCAACAAGAGCCAGCCCCCTCAGCAGGTAGGTGAGTTTTCACATACTCAACACATGCCGCCTGCTTCCACACACATTTTACATACATGTATGTGGACTTTCAGGTTGTTTCATTCATTTATTCCATCAGTATGCATTTACTGAGATGTACTGAGTATGGAGAAGACAAAGTCGAGTAAGTCATGGTGTGATATTGACTATGCAGTTTTTCCATTTTGAAGAATCTGGAGGGTTTTTTTTTTTTTTTCCTTAATTGGTGTTTGTTTTTCTTTTGTTTTAATCACCTCGAATGCATAATGGAATTGAGCTCCTAACTACCTACTGCTCTTTATTTTTTAACTAGGAGTGTTCTTTGGGGCATTTCATAATTAGGTCCCTCACTTTTCCCAAAGATGATTTAGTTTCACTTTTTTTCCAAGTGGCTTTGTCAGGGCTAAAATGAATCTTCCTTCCTTCACGTAAATATTAGACTCTTTTTTTTTTAATGTAAATATTAGACTCTTGAGAAGCTCTCTCTGCCCCTGTCCTTCTCAGTATTATTAGCGGTTTCTTCTTCAGTGCCCCTGTAAACCGGCTGACATTGAATTTCTCTCACTTGATTGAGATGCATTCAGTTCCATGTGAATTGTGAAATATAATTTCCCCCTGAGCTCCGGCACATAGCCCAGGGCCCAGTACACACTAGATGCTCAGTAAGTGCAGTCCTGAATAAATTTAATCAGGCACAGATAATATCTGCTCTGCTCTACCGAAGCCGTTGTCGAATTCCAAAGAGCTCATCAGGTAGTCTGGAAGACAGATGTGTCATGCCAGCCTGTTAATCACCCCAAATGGTGGAGACGTACTCTGCCTCACTCTAACGACCTACTGGACCTGTCTGACCTAGCAGCTACTGATGTGTCAAGCTCCACGCTTGGTCACCATGGGAAGGACCCCAAATGAGCCCCAGATCTGAGTGAATGGGAGGACGTTAATGAGTAGCCTGGATGAATTAGACGGGCCTGGTTTGCTTCATTTTCAGCCTGATCCAGTTTCCATGCATCTTAGAAAAATAAGGACAAATATTTAGGCAATGCTGCAATCCAAATAAAACAAAAATGTTTTGTGATGTATGCGTGGGTCACTGAAGGAGCATATAGAGTGCATACCAAATGCCTGCCTGGGGAATTGTTGAAGGGAGAAGCTAGATGTCTTGGAGGATTTGGCAGGAAGGCTGAGGACTGTGTGCAGCCCATCAGAACATCCCGATTCCGCTTCTCGGCTTATATAACACAGTGGAAATGAGGCGCTTGGCTTCCTTGCAGAGCAGAGCGAGGCTGACAGGCATGAGTATGGATCCCTTTGGCACGACTTCTCATTCCTGCCACTACTTACTGCTTCTAATAAAATCCACAGCCTGGCAGTTTGTTCGCCACCTCACAAAGTGAGGTCTTGCCAGAGAGGAGCGGGACGTGGCCCATCTAACATTTCATTATCTCTACGTGGTAAATGTTAGGGACCTGAAATGCATCAGAGAAGCAAGAGCTTAATTAGACACATATTTCTCCATCAGTTCATTGTTTATTCAATGTGGCTCACTCACAGACAGGGAGGAAAGTCTAAAAGGCAACCGAACAAAGGAGATCCTCATTCTCCTCCCCTGTCCTGTCGTCCTTTAACAGAAGCCATAAGTGAAGCAGATGAGGGGCTAGAAGTATAATTTCTTGACTGCCAGTGCATACACTGTGGTGTTTTCGGTGTACTGGAGCACTAAGCATGTGGCAATTTATTCTTTTTCCTAACCACGATTCTTCCAAGATATTTTTTACTACAAAATATGATGTGTGTATGTAAAGGAGCTTAAACCTCTAGACATAGAGTCTACAAAATGTTGTCGAATACCCACTTACCACCCTCCATGTGCAGAGATGGTCACCAGCAGCTGAGAAGATGCCTTTCCTAATCCTGATGCCCTTCTCTTCCATCCACCATGGTTTCCACCTTCCTGACTCTTAGGGCAATAATTTTGTTTATCTTTACAGTTTAACCGTTTTTTCCACCCATTTTCTGAAACAACATACTCTTTGTGTTAAAACTTCATATACGGGGCACCTGGGTGGCTCAATCAGTTAAGCATCTGCCTTCAGCCCAGGTCATGATCTCAGAGTCCTCGGATCGATCCCCACATCAGGCTCCCTGCTCAGCAGGAAGCCTGCTTCTCCCTCTCCCACTCCCCCTGCTTCTGTTCCCTCTCTGGCTGTGTCTCTCCCAGTCAAATAAATAAATAATAAAAATAAATTAAAAAAAAAAACTTCATATACATGGACTTCTGCATGTCCTTTTGAGTACTTCTTTTATCCTGAATTATGTGTTTCAGATTCATCCATAGTGTTGTATGTACCTGTAGTTTCTTTCTTTTTTTATTGCTATATAATATCTCATTATGTAACTACTCTGTGACATACTGATCCATTCTACTGGTTGATGAATAATGACATTGTTTCTAATTTTTGGCCAATTTGGACCAACCCTAATATAAATATCTGTGTTGGAACTTCCTAGTACATATGTGCACATACTTCTTTATGGCATCCACTTAGGACAGAGATTGCTGGAGAAATGGTTATTCATAGCCTCAACTTTGATAGATATGGAAAAACGTTTTAATAGAATACAACAAATATGATAGTGCTTTACTAATAAAAGGCATTTTACTTTAATGGGGGAAATATACTAAGAAGTCCTAATGGATCGAGGACTCAAGCTTATTTGGGGATTTATCACAAAAAGAAAAGACGTCATAATGTCATCATGCCTATTTTACCAAGAAGACAGTAGATTTCCTTTACTGTGATGATGCTCTTAGCCCCTTATTCCAGGGGTTCAAACTGGGAATGGGAGATCATGAAATGGCAGGTATACCCATATTTGTTACTTTACTGAAAACATGTATTTTTTTTTAGAATTAGGATGGCTTTCTGTCATAGGATAGAATATAATGTTGGCCTTCTAGTACTTGTTCTATATTCAAGGTTCCAGAAGAACAAATGAAGGCATTAAAAACCTTGACAAGTAGAAAACGTTTAGGAAAAGTGAGATGAGGACGTGCATTCTGAAAAAGGGGTAATTGAGAGAAACAGGATCTCAGCACCCCAGTCTCAGAAAGGCCCTGGCAGGGAACAGCAAATGGACCTCATAGCAAGACTGTAAAAGAAATCTATGCACTTATTTAACAAACATTATATTGCGCTAATTATGTGCCAGGCACACTTCTAGACCCACGAGTGGGCCCTCAGGGAGGCCTACATCAGGTGAATTTTCCAATGGGATAGAACGCCTCATCATAGGGAGACCCTTTGTCTTGGGAGATACAGAGCCCCATAGAATGCTCTATGAGATGTGTAGGGTGACTCATACACAGGGCACAAGATCTGCTCTGCCTTTACTGACTCTGAGGCCATGGGCAACTTACTGAACTGCTCTGGGCCTCTGTTTTATCATTTATCAAAGGAGAAGGGACAGTTAATGATAGTACCTTCCTTACAGGGTCATTACCAGAACTGTGTGTGGGGTTGTGGGCACGTGTTTAGCAGGACGTTTGACACATAAATACGTACTCAGTCCACCTGCTGTTTTGTTTGTAATTGTGGTTATGCCAGCTGACCCCAAAGGTAACCTCAGAAGCCTATATTCTGTATTTACATGCAGGTAGTGAGCAGAGCATAGATTGATTGATGGATCTGACAAAGACTATCCTCTACATTCTGACTGCTATATTTGCGAGGCACGTGGGCTTTGGCAAGTTACAACCACCTCTGAGCCTCAGTTCCCTCATTTGTAAAAGAAGAGTAATTACAGCTCACCAAAGGGTAGCTGGAGTAATCAATGGGTAAGTGATGTAAAAAGTTTAGCATGTGCCTGGGGATCCAACTGGCTTGGGTGCTCTCCTTGTTTCTAGGCAAGCTACTCGGTTCCCCTGAAGTTCCATATCTTTTTGGTAAAATCAGGATAGCAATACCTGCCACAATTTAATACAGGCAAAATCCCTTGGGACAGGCATAATCTGTAGTAAGGCCCAAGCCTTTATGGGTTTCTGTTCACTTTTTCATAAAATAGAGAAAATGATGCCAGTCTTTTCCAACTCATAGGATTCTTGTGAGTATCAAATAAGGTAATGGAAGTGAAGTCACTTTTTAAAGTATAAAGCAGTATTATAACAATAATAATTTAAACTAGCAAGAACCTAGATCAGCACATCAGGATTTATACTGCCTAGCTTTATTTGAAAAAAAAAAAAAAAGTGAATATGAAAAGAATGCTTTTAACATTCAAGATCCTTATAGTGTATTCACTTATTCATTTGATGATTCGATGAACACACGCTACATCAGAGTGATCTCATAGCAATAATCAGAGAAAGATGGATACAAAAGTAAATAAAGGAAGAAACTGGGATTAAGGGAAAAATAAGGGCATAGAAAAATAAAATGAAGCTGGAGGCAAGAAAACCAAGATATAAATCTATACTCTGATACAGAAAGTCTACATGATTTACTCATAGGAGACAATGCAAAGAGAAAAGCAATTGGTTATTGAATGTTTTTCAAATGTTGCTCATTGACACTGTATCAGAATAACCAGGGATATTTCCTTTTTCCATCACCTGACCACCTGAAATTCCACGCGTGTTCACTTTGCGAACATTTTATGGAAGCCCTAATGCCTTAAGGTAAAGAGTTGTCAAATCACCATGTTGTACACTTGACAGTAATGTAAGATTACATGTCAACTAGACTTCAATAAGTTTTTTTAATTTAAAAAAATAAAGCCCTAACACCTACATAAAGCTGCCCTGCTATTTGAAATTCAGAATATAAGGAATAATACCCATGGTACCTTTGGCAAAACTTGTGGAAAATAATTTGGCAATGTGGTAAACATGTTAACAATCAATATTTGAAATTCTTATTTTTTTTCCTAAAAAGTGATTCAATTGAAAGAAAAATAAAGACTAAGAAATAAAGACGATAATTGCAAGTCTAGGACTGGTTAAATTGAAAACAACTCTGTTGTGCAAAAATGAAGAAATAACTAGTTAAAACATAGAATGCCTTTTCCATGGATTACTCTGGAGACATAAAAAATGATAATAATGACTTTGCCAAATTGGCTCAGTTTCCTCAATGAGACTTGGAGGGCAGAATTTAAAATGACTGCATTGATATAAAATATTTAAACTGAAGACTAGAAAATAAAACTTAAAATAGTATGATGTTTTGTTGTGGATGTGCCATAAATGATTTGGTTTCACATTTTTAAAATTGTCTTTCATTTTGGTTGGGTCTGGTTGTGTGTGTGCTTTTTCACTCAGAATGGGGCCGGTTTATTATCTCCATCATTGTGCATTATTAGAAAATTAATAATCAAGCTCTAATTATTTCTACTCTTCTCTTTCTGGGCAAGGTGAGAGTGGGCATAAGCCATGAGGGGAATACGTAAAGCTTATAACATCACCGAGAGAATCAAGAAAGACCATAAAAATATAAATTCTGTGCACAACCCTCAACATCTCTTGGGTGTTTTTTTTTTTTCTTTAAAGCATGCTTTTCTTGGCAGCTGTGTTTATCAGCATATGTGAAAATATTATCCAGGGTGCATTCTGTATTTTCAGAAATGTGACATGATAACATCCCTTAAAGAAAGGGATTTGGTGGTGAACATCCATCAGTTTTCACTTGTGGGACTCCCTGAGGCAAGATCTTCTGTGCCATGTCAACATACCCCCCCCCCCCCCCCCCCAGCGAAACTGGGAGATAGAAGGAGAGATAGCATCTCAGCATCTTGTCATCATTGCCTTTCTCACCCCCGTTCCACCAACCTCCTTCCCCTTGTGGAGGCCAAAATGACAGGAGGAAAAATGTTGCTGCTATTGCCTGTTTTTCAAGGGAAATAATGTCAAAGATAAACAATGTTTACAGATTTAACCCAAATGTTAGTCATAAAACGATCTTCCAATGCTTGGATGTGTAATAAGGCATCTAGCGCCAAGTTAATACTGTCAACAAAAAACCCATCCAACTTTCTAAACTGTCTTCATCTGAACTAGGGGCAGCTCTCAAGATACTATGAGGGATAATCCCATAAAACAAGTCAAAGGGTACATGTGCCTAGGTTTTTACCATTAGATTCTAATTTTTCTCCCATTACAAGAAAGCATAGAGTTCTTTGAGGGACGATGTGGGTGGAGGCGGGACCCTTGTTTAGCCCTTCTTTCCAGAAAGAATAAAGCACTAGACCACTCTTTTCAAGACCAACCCTCTCCTATCAGAAAGGCACGCAAAACTTGATTTCTTTAGCCACTAAAACATTGCACCCGATAATCATGTTCCATTCAATGATGATGCAAAGAAAAGACTCACACTGAAAATCATATCATGAGCCACAGTCATGAGACTCCTGGGTCTCATGATTCTGAATCTGGGGTAGACAATGGGGTTTCTAGAGACTGAAAAGTTTGCTTAGTTTACTTGGGGCAGGTAGCCCAAGCTGAAGTGACTACCCTTTCTCTAATTAACATAGCACTTAACAACTTTCTTCTCCCCAAAGAAAATTTAATTGGCTCAATTTGCCATCATTCACTATCGAATGTCTCTGTCACTCAAAGTTTCCGCCAGGACATCCCAGAAAGAGCTGGCTTCCCTCCCGCTGATCTGTCTGATTGGCTATGTCCAAGAGCAGAGTTGGTTTTTCTCAAAGCACACTGGGACAGTCACAGTAATTTATGTAACAAATATTCAATTTAGCACTCTTTCATCCAAAGTGTTTTATGCATGTGGAATTTTTGGCTCTGCAAACTCTCCCTAAATCCTCTTTATTACAGGGAGATGGTTATATAGGTCTAAAAGGAGGCTTGGAGGATGGGTTATACTGCACGCCGATTCCAAGCATTCACGTGAGGTGTTCCTGTCCCCTTGGTTACACTGCTTATAATACAAGAAGGGGACAAAACTTGTTTTCCACTTGAATAGTGTGGGATAACTATAAAAGTTCTTCTTAAAGTAATTATAATAATCATGCTGACTCCTTTTTTTTTTCAGAGTCCACTAGAATAAAACAATTTAGCTATGACAGGGCTGATATTTAAATGGGTTCCTCTATTTCTTGTTGGTACTAAACTTAGGGATAGAGAGAATCTGAAAAGCTCTAAAAAGTCCTTCCTGACTTCCACCGAATGTTTTTCACTGGTAGGTGGAAATGCACACTGCTTTGCCTTTATTTCCTTATAGCACCTAGCACCCTCTTAAAAATGCAAATATTAGCCAAAGATATCCATATAAGATCGTGACTTGAGAAAAGGATGCAACTTCTTTTCCTACATCTTTACTGAAATTATCACAAGATCATTTTTTAAAAAAATTTGGAAAAAGCTGTATTTGTGCATCCTAGGGAATGATCCCTGTATTAGAGGGACCTCTGCTAATGGGACCAAAAACTGAGAGGAAGTTGAGGAGAACTAACTTGCCCGTCCCGTGTCTGAGAAAGCAAATAAGCAGAGGTGATCTATGACGGCCCTTGAAATTTCCAAATGGAAAAAGGGAAGAAGACACAAGGTAAACAGGAAGCCCTGTGTTCAGACACTTTAATAGTAATTATCACAGTTTTGACACAGCAGCCTTGCCAGAAAGTTAGCAAAGGAACAGACTTTTCCCCTCTTCCCCAGGCTCTGGTACCTGGCTACAGCCACACTTCGCCCCAGACCAGAAATGAGATCAAATGCGAAACTCGATGCAGAAAGGTGACCCTTGGAACAGTGACTTAGGCAAACATGGAGAACAGGCGAACATGAGATGACTGATAGCTTCAGCTCTCTTCCTTCTCACCTCTGACTACTTTATCAGTCGGCTGGAAATAAATATTGACATCACCTTACCCTCCAGCCTATGATGCGGGGGACCAGGTAAACAGAGAAGGGAAGCTTACTTGCACGCCTGGTAATTTTTAAGTGGAGGAATGCGGGGGAAGAAGGGGAGGGCTTAGAGGAAGAGAGAGCTAACTTTGCAAAAATGGTCATTGCCCCAGTGGAAGGCCTAAACGGGCATGAGAGAAAGAAAGCTGGACAGAGATGGAAGGAGAATGACATTACACATACTCCCTTCCCAAATCCATGTTTAGCGAGCAGGTTGATAGCTAGAAACCAATGTGGCAGAAGTTTTTACACTACAGAAATAGGCAAATGATACAAATCAGAGCTTCCTCTCCTACCCTTTGGAGAGTCTGCTGTGAAATACTGACCATTGCTGGATCAAGAGCAAGATTTAAAAGGACGATGAGGTCTAAAACTCATTAAGCACCTTTGGTGTGCTCCTTGACACCCATGCACCCTTGTGATATAGTCATTATTACCCAGCTTTGCAGAATAAGTAATTGGGAGTCATAAAAAGTTAAATTATTTGCTCAAGGTCCCACCCAGCTAGAAAGAGGCAGAACTTGGACTCCAACTCCGCTCTGTCTAGCTGACTCCAAAGCCCACGGTCTTTCCACTGCACTATGTGGTTTTGCTAAAATCCAAAGTCCGTGATTCTGAGATGGCTCACTGACAGCGCTTGCTTATCACATTAATTCTCCTTAGCATTTTTATTTCCCCTAGTGACGTCCAGGCATCTGAAAGGCCACCGCAGCACTTCCAACACATTCATCAGGCTTGCTCCCATGGCTCCAAAGTCAGCCTCCCCATTAAGCTCCGTCTTCAAAGACACCGTCCCAGAGTCAAGCAAATCAGAGTTCAGTAACCACTCTGCATTTTCTGACATTGGGAAGATATATTACTACACTCGGGTGACTGCAATGTTTAGAACAGCTTTGGAAGAGTATTGTATCAATTATATTATCCCTCCGGGAGCCCTATTAACATTAAAATGTCTTATGAGACTAGCTAAAGACTTGAACAAAGAAAACCTCTCCTACAAAGGCTTCCTTATATTTTGTAGTTGTTAAGGCCAAAAAAAAAAAAAAAAAAAAATCACCTTGCCTCTCCCTTTGCACATGACACTAGGATAAATGGCTCTTCTTGAACTATTTTAATCAAACTATCTCAGAAAATGAGGGCTCCTCTCAGATTACCTCAGACCAAAAGCAATGCTGTGGAGGAGGTGATGTGAGGCAGCATGGGTAGGAACTGCACATACCTGGGTTTGAATTCTGGCTCTCCTACCAATAATACCAACAAAGCAATCATAACTGTTGTTATAATTCATTGAGCAACTATTATGGGCCAGGGGCTTTATACAGTCTATTTCATTTAATTCCCACATCAACAGAGCAACATGGATATTAGTCTTCCTTTAAACAAATGGCCAATGAAGACTGAAAGAGGCTAAGGAAACATAGGCAGCTCAGACAGGTCGTGTGGTGGGCAGCTTCACATCCTTGTGCGATGTGGGCTGGTCCTAGTGACTATCTCCTAGCAAACAGAGCACAGCAAATGAGGTGGGCTGTCTCTCTCAAGATTAGACTAGAAAAGACTGCCTTCCATCTTGCTTGTACTCCCTCTTTGGCTTGCTCACTTTGATGGAGCCTGCCGCCATGTTGTGAGCCGCCTATGGAGAAACCTGTGTGGCCAGGAACACAGGGTACCCTGTGGCCACCGTCCCTGAAGGAACTAAATCCTGCCGACATCTTCTGAGTGAACTTGGTGGTGGACCTCACCTCAGCTGCACCGTGTCATGACTACGGCCCTGGCTGATACCCTGATTGTAGTCTTATGGGACATCCTGAGCCAGGAGATCTGGCTAAGCCCTGCCAGGACTCCTGAGCCACAGAAACTGTGAGCTAGTAAGTGCGTGTTATTTGAAGTTGCTAAGTTACAGGGTAATTTGTTTTGCAGCAATAGATAATTAATACGGTGGGAAGATACAGAGATGAGGTCTGAAGCCAACTCTCCAACTTCAAAGCACGAGCTTCTTTGTCTGAGTTGATTCCTTAAAAGCCACATGGACCTTGGGGAAATTACTAAAACTCTCTGAAACTCATCATCTACGTGAATAAAATAGGGATGATGCCCATACCACAGTGTGGTGGGCAGTTTAAATGAGATAATGTACGTAACGTCTTTGGCTTCTCTGTCAGCCGAATTATAAAAGTGGAGAAAACAGTGCAAGGCTATCAGGGGGGAATGTCCTAATAATGCCACACAGTATGTGACGGTGGGGAGCCTGAGACATAGTTATGGCGGCGCGGACTGCGGGCCAGCAAGAGCACGAGCGTGGGCAGCACGCAGGGGTCACGTGACCTGGCTCCACCCAGTTCACATCACAGATCCTGTTTCCCGGGGGTGTGGAGATAAGGATGCATGCCTTCTAGGAATGTTCTGAGGATTAAAGGAGATTGTGTTCACAGAATCACCGGGACAGGGCCTGGCATATAATGGATGTTCACTTGATACTAGCCAGTTTTATATTATTTTCCTAGTTAGCAGGATTTTTACTAATAATGATGGCAATTCAGGGACCGGCGTGCAGGTGAGTGCAATTTCTGGGTCAAGGTCTTTTCAGAAATCCTTATCACTTCATGGACCCTCTCTAGTTCTCGAAAGTATCAGATAAGTCTAAACATCTATACGTTGTGTCTCCATCTCTGTCGCTTTTCCCTTCTGTATTTATTAGATCTTGTAGCGCAGCTATAACCAACAGTTATGCCCTAAAACAGAGAAAGTCTCCACTACTGCTGTCTCCGCAGAAAACAGACACAGCACGCAACAGGCACCCATAATGACCCACTCGATACCTTTGAGAGTAACAGGAGAAACCGTGTCGATCCTATTTCTTCTCATGTCCCCAGTGTCTAGCAAAGGGCCTCACTTAGAGTAGGGACTCAAGTGTTTGCCAAATTAACGGAAGAACTGAAAAAAACATGGTGGCCTCTGATTACTCATCCTAGACACTCATCATTTGACTTTCTAAAAGTCAGTGTGTTCATCAAAAAGTCTGCTTTATAGAATTCGTTAGTGTACTGGATATATGCAACAATTTCACTTTTGTGTTTTGTTTTTCTTACTGTCTTCTCTTATATCCTGTCAAATCTGATTGAAAAATACAAGAGTTTGCTCCCGTATACAGATTCAGGATGTACACGGTTTCCTATGAAAATGAAATGAAAGAAGATGGAAAAGTGAACGGCAATGATGGCCATTATGTATATTTTGTCGAGCTAAGTGTGAGCGTTTACTCAGGTGCTAAAGCCTCATCGGACTGTGTTAGCCACGCTTCCTTTCTACAGTCACACAGGATGCTCTCACTGCAGGCATCCTTGGGCCCAGTCACCTTGTTTTTAAACCTCAAAGACAATTTGGACATGTTTAAAAATGTAGAAGGTCATACAGTTCATCTGACTCTAAACAGCCCTCTAAATTTATATGAATCACCACTAGCCTCAAGGAAGTTGATGAGAAAAACCATTGGCATTGCATTCTACACACTAACCATTGACTTCCCTTAGACCAAATCAAAATTACCAATAGACCCAAAGAATTTGCAGGGATGATCTAGGAATGGTTATTTTATAAAGGACACAATTTGACTTATCCCCTGTTTTTTAATGCATTTGTCAATGGGATTGGGATGCTCAGGAGTTAAGGAAAGAAAAGATTTGTTCAGTTAGAAAAATCAGCAAGATGTGAACCACATTTTAGAATTAGAAACAGCAGTTGTATTAAAAGGGGGGGGGGAACCACCCTGGACTTAGGATTTAACACGTGTGTGTATGCGCACACACATGCTCAAATCCTTGGCCTCCTCTAACTGCTTGAGTAAACTCAAATCACTTCACTTCTGAGAGCCTCAGTTTCATTATCTGTAAAATGGACAAAACCATTCTGACCTCACTCTTGGCCCTGTGGCAAAGTTTCAGGGAAACACTTAAAAGGAAACATCCAAGTGCTAGGCACAGAGCAGGCACGTGGTAAAAGTTTGTTAAATCTCCATTTGAATGCGAATGGCTAGCCACAAATGAAATCTAATTGGAAAATAACTACAGAAGCCAAAGCTTTGAATGGTTAATGGTGAAAATAAAAATACATTTTTTTTCCCTTATTCTATTTTCTACTTAGCACTGGGCATACTGTCACAATTAAGGGCCAGAACTTTGTGACGGTTTCTGCCATAGAAACAGAGTTGTGTTAATTAATAACTAATAATAATAATAATAAGCATAATAAACGGTTATTGCATTCACAATGTTCATGTCCTTTAAATTAAATTCCAATTCTCTGGATTTTGCTAAGAAAAACATACGCAAAATGTCTACCTCTTTAGGAACAATTTTTGCTTTTCAGAGTACGTTACTGCCCTTCATAGGTGGGCCACCGAGCCTCAGCACTCTCAGACAGATGATGGGTTTATAGTCATTTTCTCAGGTCTTTCCGACTAGCGTTTTTCATGTGGTTGATCCCACTTCCTAGAAGACAGGGGAGCTCTAGGTGGCTAGGGGACCGAGTATCCTAGACTCTGACTCATTCAGAGTTCAAGTTTCTCTTGCGACCTCCTCTCGCTCTAGCAGCCCAGGAACCACTGTTGTGCCCCGTGGGTCTGAGGACTCTGTTCCTCTCTCCTCATACACTTTCCTTGAAGCACTGGTTTTCACAATCTCTCCTATGCTGTGTATTCCCAATCACAAACGCATGTCTGTCAACTCCCCACTTCTGGTGCAAGGACAAGTTGGACACTCGTGCCACCATGTCCCATCATGTACTAAACCAAGGAAGCTTAGCCTTTTCTTCACTAAAGCCGGTTCTGTCTCTCCAAGAACAGTACTTTCATCTGCCCAGGAACCATGAGCCAGAAACCTGAGAGTATACCTAAACTTACCTTTCAGCCTCCCCATCTCCCCAATCCAAAGCTTACTTATCTTACCTTCTAAATCTTCACGACTCCCTGTCTACTGTCACTGTCCTGCTTCGGGCTCACAGCATCTTCTACCTGCCCTACTGCATACAGTCCTAAAAGGTCTTCCATCCCCTATACTCATCCTGCTCCGATCCATTAACCATAGGACAGCTAGCGTGATATTACTAAAAGGCAAGTCTGACCATGTCCCTCTCTGCCTACAATCGCTCTACACTCCTTCCAAGGTTGGAGGCGATGTAACTTGGCATCTTAGACCTTATATGTACTCCTACTAGATTCTTCAGCCTTAGCTTCTACCACTCTCTTGATCACAATAATGCTCAAGCAATACTCATCTCCTTAGCTTCCTTTTTGACTCCTGCTATTTCACAATGATGTGCCAATTTGCCTGGTGTTCCTTTACACAGAATATATTTTCCCCTTCAATACTCTTTTAGCTCTTCCAACTCAAGTTTGCTTTTTTTTTTTTTTAGGAACCCTTCGATGAACCCCCCAGGCCCCTACAAGATCACATGAGTACTTCCATTCTGGAACTAGTCAGCAAGAATGAACTTTTTCTCCAGACTAATCTGAGATCCTTTTTAGAGCAGAGGACTAAGCAGCATAATGTGATCTTCAAGAATATGGGCTCTAAAACCCTGGGGTTGGAATCCTGTCTCTACTAGTTATTAGCCAATAGACAAACTACCTAGACTCTTTGAGCCCCAGTTTCTTTATCTCTTAAGAGGTGCTAATAACACTGAACTCAATGAATGATTATCAGAATTAAATGAGTTGAGTCTTAAAGGATGAGAAGGAGCTGGCCATGCAAAGACTAGGAGAATGCATAGTTCAGGGAGAGAACAGCAAGTACAAATGTCTGGCTGATGAAACACTGGGCACTGAATAATTTACAGCCAACAGCCCCCCACCCTCCTCCAGTGTGCATTCAGTCTAGGATTACAGTTTCTAAGAGGAAATAATCAAAACACTAGAATTAACAAAATGGTGCTTTATAGAATCTGATTAGCTCTAATCTGTTTCATTTCTTTTGTCCCACTTGGATTCTCTCCATACTCTACTATCACACTACTAAGCCTTGGGTGAAACTTTAAAGCCCCCAAAAGTGGTGAAAGGGCTACACTGGCGAGGTCCCAAGGGATGAGCATAGATGCCCAGTGCAGCAGCTCAACGAGGCATCATCCAAAATGGCATGCCTCTGACTGAACGCTGCAAAGTACATACATTCAGGGAATGCAGACTTCTTGTCAAACTTGACAGCAGGTTTATTTCAGCATGAGATGCATTTGCCAAATGAGCAGAGACTCAAAGATCGCACTGGTTTTAAAAGTGATTTTTGCTTTATAGCAGAAAAATAAAATGATTTATGAGTTTGTCAGGGAACGGATGTTGCCTTTTGAAAAAAAATCTTCCCTGTTCCAAAGTGTCATGAATTGCAAATGAACCAATGGATGATGTATATATGTATGTGTGTACGTGTGTATGCACACATGTATCTTAGTGCTTGTCCTCTCTCTTCTTTCCCTCCGTGGTTTGGAAGCCAACTCCACCGTGTGCCTTCACTGATGCTGCAAGCAAATTGTAATTATAATGCCAAACAGTCATTTCCAAGACAAACCAAATCTGTGTTCCATTAAAGTCATGGAATAGTTAAACATTTTTTTTTTTTTTATTCCCAGCCATAATAAAAAACAGGCTCCCCATTCAGTCCAATGCTCCAGAAGGCCGAGGATTTCACATGGTCGCCTCCGTGATATTTGGAAATAGATTCTGATGGTGTCCCAGGCATATCAGCAGGAGGTCACTTTAACTTATGGTTTATCTTGCTCATTGTGGTTTGGACAGCAACTGTATGGAAGTCCTGAAATGGTAATTTATTTCCTCTCTGAGATGCTAAGCCTGCCTGCCAACTACTAAGCAGATTCCCTCAGTGTGTCCTTTTGAGATTTTTGATGGAATCACAGAAATGAGAACTGTACCTTCCGTGGAACTAGAGATGAGAAAATGCTGCTTTCTGGGAGTGGTCTCAAGAGGAAAAAATAATGCTTGAAGCTTTCTATTCACCAGCTTGCAAGAATCATTCTGTCTTTGAAATGAAATCTTCCTCTATAACCCACCAGTTATTTTATCCCAGTGCCCTAAATGTATGTGTATTCAAGGTGCATTTTAATCATAAAAGTAACTCTTCAAAGAATATTTGGATTAGAAGAAATGTTCCAACACCCACTAACAACCATTTACCTCCTACAGAAAGTCTAGCTTACAGGCACTTTCTTCAACATTTTTCAACCATGCTGAGAATTACCAATAGATTTAAATGTTTAATTTAAAAAGAACATAAACTGTCAGCCAATTCTCTACATAGCAGATCCACGTTATGCCACTAGATAAAGTGGGGGATCCTGTTGTGTTTTGGCTTCTAAAGATCTCCCTAATTTTCTAGTAAGTTCAGCTATGCACTTAAACAGTGGGTTTCAAATTCTGGGAGGGACTCAAATAAAGATGTACATTTACATTGCAAGCCAGTACACACAAAAACTTACAATTCATGCAATAATACTTCCCCTTACCATCTACAGTCTACTCTGACATTTTCTTTTCTTTTCTATTCCATTCCATTCTACTCCATTTTTTTTTTAAAGATTTTATTTATTTATTTGACAGAGAGAGAGGGAGATCACAAGTAGGCAGAGAGGCAGGTAGAGAGAAAGGGGGAAGCAGGCTCCCTGCTGAGCATATAGCTGATGCGGGGCTCGATCCCAGGACCCTGAGATCATGACCCGAGCCGAAGGCAGAGGCTTTAACCCACTGAGCCACCCAGGCACCCCCATTCTACTCCATTTTTAAAATGCTGATCATGGGGCGCCTAGGTGGCTCAGTCATCAGGCATCTGCTTTCCGCTTGGGTCATGGGGTCCTAGGGGTCTGGGATCAAGCCCTGCATCGGGCTCCCTGCTCAGTGGGGTGCCTGCTTCTCCCTCTTCCTCTGCCTGCTGCTCCCCATACTTGTGCGCTCTCTCTGTCAAAATAAATAAAATCTTTAAAACAACAACAAGATAAAACACTGATCACAACCAACTAAATTGAGTTTCCTACACATCCAAGGGAAAGGCCTGTAGTTTCAAAACACGAATTCACCAACTTAAAGGAATATTCTTGCTCCTCCTCCTCTTCTGTTCCCTTGTCAATAGTCTACCCAGAAGTTTCATGGATTTTGTAGCATAAGGATCTTTAGGATATCTAAGTTATCATATTGACTCTTAACATTTATAAGTCTCTTTATCCTTACCTCTGAAGTGAGGATAAAGATAAATAGTATTGATAATTACTGATAACTATTGATATTAATAACACACAGGGTTATTGTAGAAATTAAATGTGATCATGTATATAAAGCACCTAGCTCAGCCCCTGGCATATGGAATGTTCCCAATAAATGGTAATGAATCCCTATGGCAGATTCCCACCTCTAATCTCATCCTTTTGGCCCCATAAGAAATATCTCTAGATATGACCAAAAAAGGGAAAATTAATAGAATGAGCATTCTAGCTCTAGTTCTAGCCACCAAATAATAGCCTTACCTGTTTGTACTCTGTATGGGGTATGGGCCTGTGACTATCAGAAACTAAGTTCCCTTCACCATTCTAAATATGTTCATCACATCTTAACATGCAACATAGTATACCTGAGAGAAGTCTGACCAGTTATTTGTTAAAGCGATCTAATCAATAGCCAAAGGCTGTGCTTTTGAGTTATTTAAATTCACCTCCAATATCACAAAGGAACAAGTCCTTGCTAAGTGGGCCCTGGCGGAATGCTCCACAGAGATTCTCCATTTCTCACTTTCTTCTTGATTTCCATTCTTCCTTCATGACCTTCTCTAGCTGCTGCTTCGTTCCAGCCCCCTTTTCTTAGAATGTGATGAATTGGTCCCAACTCCTATGGTTCCTTTTTATGTCTTTTGAACTCTGCAATTCTTTGGTCATTCAGTTCCCACTAGATCAACAGATGGATAGAAGATGGTGGTTGGGTGTGAGGGATGTTTTCATTTTGGTCTGTGGCTCTTTTTCTCTGAATTCCTTGATGTTAAATACAATATGTAACTGTGAAGATTGAATTCCTTCCGTAAACTACCTTGTCTATTTGACATGAGCCTTGGGTGGTCCTCCTATTAAACAGGCTTTGATTACATTCTTTAAGAAATTATAATCCTGGTCTTAGAAAGCTGAAGGCCCATCTGCCCCTTTCCTTTTCTGAGTGGCACTGGAAGAGCAGCAGCATTAATGAATGTGTCTCTATCTCTACCATCCAGATAGATGATGGATCCAAAGAATCTCCCCGTGGCTACTTGGTGCCTTCTGGAAGGACTGAAGATTTCTCATCACAACTTCTGGGGCATTTTCCGACTTGGCTCTCAACTAACATTTCATTTCCTCCTTATCTTCTGCCATGGTTGCTCTCCTCACCTACCATTTATTCTTTCTGCCTCTCTATCTCTGCCATATGGGATGATTTGCCATTCTCCCAATTTTCTAGACTTTACCCATGCCTTGGTCCAAGACTGTCCTCCATGGAACACGCTCTCTCCTACTCCACCACTTCATCTGACCATCATTTATGCATTCCTCAAAATCCTGCCCATCTCGTCACCCTTCCTTGCCCTTCTCCCCAGGTGTGCTCAGTCTCCCACACCATGCCACGCACTTCTCTTCACTACAGCACTTGCACGTACTATAACCAGCTGTCTCTTCCACTACCAAAACCCTTTTTACTTTGAAGTTTTCAGAAGTGAAGGCAAAATGGGTGTTTAGTGAGTATTATTTGGGGGATTTAGTTAACTTATTCATTAATCTCCAGTCCAGCCTCCTGTGGTGCTTCAAAGCTGAATTACTTGAGTTCTCTACAACTATAAGTATGAGAAGGGATGTTACTTTCCTCCACCCCATAAAATTAGCTTGGTCTTCTCTTGCCTAATAGTCAGTCTCCTGTCCCATCTGGAGAGAGACTTCTTTTTTTTTTGCCAGGCCCCCAACTGGGAAAATAACTTTCTTTTCTTCAGGGGTGTGGACAGGTGTCTAGTCTCAGAACTTCTAGAATTGTTTCTTGGTGCCAGCAGCCTTTGTGACTTTGAGCACGTTGAAACGCACAGTCTTGCTCAAGGGCCGGCACTCGCCCACTGTGACGATGTCGCCGATCTGGACATCCTTGAAGCACGGTGACAGGTGCACCGACATGTTCTTGTGCCGCTTCTCAAAGTGGTTGTATTTCTGAATGTAATGGAGGTAGTCTCGGCGGATGACAACGGTCCTCTGCATCTTCATCTTGGTCACCACACCAGACAGAATCTGCCCTCGGATGGAGACATTACCAGTAAAGGGGCACTTCTTGTCAATGTAGGTGCCCTCAATGGCCTCCTTGGGCGTCTTGAAGCCCAGGCCGATATTTTTGTAGTATCAGGGGAGCTTCTCCTTGCCAGTTTCACCAAGCAGGACCCTCTTCTTATTTTGGAAGATGGTTGGCTGCTTTTGGTAGGCGCGCTCAGTCTGAATGTCCGCCATCTTCCCAGCCGCCTCCTGGAGAGAGACTTCTTTTGTTGCTTTAGTGTAGTTTGAGTTTGGATGGATATGCTTGTGTGTGTGTGTGTGTGTGTGTGTGTGTGTGTGTGTGTGTGAGATGTAGCAACTTATCTCATCTTCTATTTGCTTTTAGATTCCTCACTTTGAGTCCATGTCCAAACAGTCAACTTATCACTTCCTGAATTATTTATCGACATTTGAGACAAAGGAATGTGGTCCAGATGGGGATTTCTACCTACTGGAGAAAGTGCTTCCTCACAAACTAGACCTGTGTTCCAAAACTAAAGCCTGTGGAAGGTGCAGAATTCGTCAGCTGTCAAGGAGATTGGCTAACCCTCAGTCAACAAACAGGGTCAGACTCACAGATTACACATTCATTCACCAGTTACTGAGCCCAGCACTTTCTCCCTCTGCCATGTCCTGTACCAGACATTGTGCTGCAAGGATGGTCAGACTCAGGTCTTGGGACCAAAGAGCTCAAAGTCTATTGAAGTAAAGAAGAGTGAATAGATCATTAGGATGGATTGTGATAAAGGTATGTATAATAAGTAGGGAAGACAGGATAGAAGCTAATGAGGAAGTTATAGAAAGACTTGATGTAGGGAGAACAGAACTCACAGGTCGATAAAGAAACAAATACTTTTCCAGATGTGTCATATGAAAAGTGATTTGGAAATGCCCCAAATTGATGACGACCCTATATTCTGTTCCTATTGGTTTGAATGCCCCTTGAAGCAAGATTCTTTGGTATGTTCTGGGAAATCAGAGAAGACAGCTGAGTAGGTGGTGAAGGAAGAAGTCAGCAAGAAGGCATGAGTGTGTAGAGAAGAGACTGCCACTTGGGAGACTTCCTTCTTCACTCTATTGGCTGAATGTTGAAGCAGGTTGAAGGCAATTAGGCAGAATTCAACCTCATTATTTTGGAGCAGTAGCTAGAAACCATCCCTATCATTCTGAATCCCCTGGTCTTCCTACTTTCACCATGAAAAAGTGGCAAACAGAATGGTGAAGATAAGCAAGATGACTTCCTGAGTTGGTGCCATGTAGTTGCACTATAGTGAGATACCCCCCCACTCCCCCACCCCACTGCAGACCCAGGACCTATTTTGTGATGAGTAAAGGAAACATCAAAAGATGAAAATCAGGAGGAGATGATCTACATTCTTGATAGCCCTTAACATTGTCCAGGAGTTCTCTTGGAGTTGTCATTGATCTTGCTATTATCTCCTAAAGAGTCTCTAAACCCGGCTGAGTACAGCTTGGCCTCAGGCCCTTTCTGAATCCTTTCTTCTTTGAGATGTGGTTTCTTCTTATGATCATTCATATGACAACTGCTATATTTGGTTACAGGTTACCTGAGCTGGGTGCAACCCCTCACTACACATATGTGGCATCTTAAACCCCCAAAGGGAAAAGGACTTCACTAAAACTGCAGTTAGGGGCAGGCTTAGTCTTCTCAACTACATTGCCTTGTCTCTTTGATGTCCAGTCTTAATTTTGGGGATATACTCTACCATCTTTAATATATCTGTCTCAAAGATGGAAGAAGGGAGGACTGGAGAGGACTTAATACCTTGCCTATGATTACGCAGATAATAAATAATGAAAGAAAGCATATAAACCAGGAATATTTGGTTCTATTTTTTTTTCTACTATATTGTTTTGGGAGAGCAAATCAATGCTAAGAATCATTCGTGTCTCCTGAGGGAAACTCATCTCTCAAGTACCTTGAGGTATCTTTAGACATCTAAGAGGATGTATCTTGACATGTGCTTTAAAACGTCATCTGTAGCGGGGCGCCTGGGTAGTACAGTGGATTAAAGCCTCTGCCTTCGGCTCATGTCATGATCTCAGGGTCCTGGGATCGAGCCCCACATCGGGCTCTCTGCTCAGCAGGGAGCCTGCTTCCCCCTCTCTCTCCGCCTGCCTCTCTGCCTACTTGTGATCTCTCTCTCTCTCTGTTAAATAAATAAAATCTTAAAAAAAAAAAAATAAAACATCATCTGTAGCAAACTGAGAAAACAGGCAGAGATCCATGGGAGATCTTTGTCTTGTCCATTCCTCAAAGGGTTTTATGTGACTAGATTGCATATATATGGTTGGAGTGCCTTAGGGGAAGTACTTGAACTTCTGCGGTGACTTATGCTGTCTGAATTGCATCCAGTGCCCTGATTCTTCACATAGTTGGGAAGATTTGTCACATGTTTATGCTATTTTGACAGTAGCTAGACTGAAATAATCCAGAGGCAAGCAATATTGCTTCCCCAACTGGCATACCCATGAAGCAGGGAGGTTCACAATTAGTCATTAAATGGCTGAGACAAATGGCCTGGATGCCTCCCTTGATAAAGGCATGCAGCAGAGCCATAAGAGAATCTTGTTTGAATGGTGACAAGGTCATAGGAAAGCAGAGGCTGCTATCACTGATACACTCCAGGCACCAGTAAACTATTTCACAAAATGTCTGAAAAAGAAGGAACTTGGAAGTTCATCTAATCCGAAATGCCTCCAAATTGAAGGAGACGAGGGATTGAAGGGGGTCTTCTCTCAAGTCACAAAGAACAGACAGAATTTAGAACTTCTCTTACCCAGAGTTTGAGTCTCTAGGCTAAGCATTTGTACAGGCTAAGCAGAGTCAGGTATAATTATTATTTACAAAGACGTAACTGAGGCAATAATTTGATAAAGTGTGCCCTCACAAAGTTTGCATACAGTTCACCTGGCTCAGGTATATAGAGATTGTTGACTACCTAATTCAACTACCAGACCCTACATCTTCCTGGTTAACAAAACTTTGATTTGATTCACGTGGCCATGTGCACAGGTCCAGAGGCTCAGTCATAACAGGTGTGAAGCAATCACGACAATCCCAGGTCCTCTCATCAGTGATTTACTCAGAGCTGAGCAGACAACCCAGTTCTGGCCAATGAGACATACAGAGAAGTCACTGGGGACTTCATGACGCTCAGAGCTATGCACCCATCTTGTGACCTCAAGAGGAGACACTGTGTACAACCTGAGGATGGTAGAGACAAAGAACCAAAGGAACTGGACTCCTTGATGGCAACCGTATCTGGGACCTTGCACCTCTACAGAGCACACTAATCCAACAGCAAATGGCCTTGCAGTTTAAGCAATTAATATTGTTTCTTGCAACTGCCCTTCTTTTAAAGATACATAAAGAAAATTTCCAGCGATGGCTAAAACTTTGAAAACTCATTTGTTCATTAATGGACCCCTACAGTCCACAAAAGCAGAGACTGTTACCAGCCTTTCTGTCTTATATTCCCAAGGCCCAGGTCAGGGTCTGCCATTGTGTGGATACTCATTAAATGTGTGAAGCATAAATACATATATACCCAAATAGACAAATTGCAGAGTAAAGTTTGGGATGGGCATGACTAAACCCGAAAATTTAGCATTTGCTGAGAACTTAACACAAGCAGGCCCTTATCCTAGTGGATGTCCCAAACTAATGGGGTACAGAGGACCAGATGGTATGAGCATCCACCCCAGATGCAGGCAGTAAGGGGTGCTTTGTCTGTAAGGAATTTTAAAACAATATCACAAATGGACTGAAAAGTGGGTCTGCTCTTTATTACCACCCTGAGCCAGAGAGTCTAAACAATGTCTGTGATAAAGTACTCCTTGAGAATAATCTTTTGTTAGTCTAAATTCTAAACAATTGTTGTGGTGACTATTTAGTTTTAACAATATATATGTAAGCTTTAAATTAACACTTTTTTGTGACTTATCCTTTAATAAACATATTCCACAGAGAAGTTTATTCCACGAACTCTCAGCTATCCAGGCAGCACCCGCGATGCAGAGACCCAGCTATGGGCGTTCATGTTAAGGTTATGTTTGTGACAATTTGGAACTATTCCAGGGCACCTGGGTGGCTCAGTCTGTTAACCATCTGGCTTTGGCTCAAGTCATGATCCCAGGGTCCTGGGATCAAGTCCCACATCATTCTCCTGCTCCATGAGGAGCCTGCTTCACCCGCTCCTCTCTGTTCATGTTCTCTGTCGCTATCTCTGTCTCTCTTTCTCTCTCTCAAATAAATAAATAAATATCTTTTAAAAAAATTTAGAACCATTCCAATTCACATCCTTAGCACTCACGGTATTACCTATCCTTGTATTTAAATGAGTGATTCTGAATGAATATCAACAACATAGTGATTAAAATAAAGGAATAAAACATAAGTTATCACAAATCTGGCATTCTGGGTGACCAGTTGGAGAATTATTTTGCATTTTAAACTTCAAACTGA
>CM053615.1:57040580-57099973 GCA_028646535.1 Procyon lotor
AGCCTGCTTCCCCCTCTCTCTCTGCCTACTTGTGATCTCTCTCCTCTCTGTCAAATAAATAAAATCTAAATAAAATTAATAAAAAATAAAACTTCAAACTGAGTCAAAGTACAAGATATTATGTTATTGGCTAGTAAGTGCAAATTTTAGCTCATAAATGCAATATTCTGAGTGTGAAAGTTTCTGGGTGTGAATTTTTAGATGAGGCTAATGAGACACCAAAAACACTAATTACAAACAGCCAGAATCAGCCCGATGAATGTACCTTAAAACACCATGCTTTAAAATTTGTCCTTGAAGTTCAGCACAAGGCAATTGAGGAAAAGGTCATTAACTACACAGCAAGACGTAAGGAAATTTATATTTTGCACAAGAAAAAGAGTCAAAGTTCAAAGAAGAATGCAGAGGAAGCAATAAAAGATGTTGGTTTTCCAGTGCTAGGAGAAATCAAAAGGACAAAAGGATGTCTGTCTCAATCATTTTCTCAAGGAACCAGATACTTGTTCTACAGCAATTGATTGAATAATGTCAATATTAGTTCTCATGGAGCCCTTAGCTCTGATTTTTGCAGATTTTATAAAACGTAAGATGTGTTTGATAAACTTTTTGGTGAAGTTATTTTAGTGGGATTTTCTTTTTTAGTTTCATAGAGATTTTAAAACTGGTAGTATTGATTCCAAAGACACATAATCTGTGTAACAATTTCTGGAACGCATTGTGAAATAGGGTTTTTATGCATCTGCCAAACTTACTCTGTGTATAGTATTTTCTTAACTATTTGTGTACCTACTTGTTCTTATGAAAGACATTTTTTATAAATTAAAATTAATAAAAACAAAGAATTTTTGATCAACTATGAGAGGACACAGATTGATAAGTCTGGCTATATTGTCTATTGAACATAAACAGACAAAGAAAACCAAATTTGACAGAGTCACTGACATATCTGCACAAGGTACAAAAACAGAAACTGTATTGTTATTATGTAAATGCAGATGTAAGCTTTTTCCCTTTTTTTTTTTTTTTAAGATTTTATTTATTTGACAGAGAGAAAGAGGGTGAGAGAGAACATGAGTGGGGAAGAGGAGCAGAGGGAAAAGGAGAAGCAAACTTCCCGCCGAGCAGGAAGCCCAGTGCGGGGCTCCATCCCAGGACCCCAGGATTACCACCTGAGCCAAAGGAAGATGAGAAACTGACTGAGCCACCTAGGAGCCCCAGCTTTTCCCCTTTAAAAAAAAAATACATTTAAAAGTATTAATCCTTTAATTTTTTTTCCTTTTGTAATGTATTTTTATTATCATGATTTTATATGTATAATATATATATGTTCATAGAAAAATTTTACTGTATTTCTTTTCTTGCCACTATTATTATTCATGCATTTCATGATTATTACTGAAGATAATTGCGTTGCTTAGAGGAGGGGGGCATTCAAAATTATCTGTCTTTGTGTGTCAGATGTGCTAGGCTCACCACTTTTCAGCAGCTGTGCTTTACAAATGAGAAAACCAAGACGAAGCAACACGAAGTACCCAAGGCCCTAAATTTAAGAACTTTCAGGAAGATATAAGATATAAGGATAGACTGCTGTCCTCAGAGCCCATACAACTCATCGATTCGCCCATGCTTGAGTGCAGCGTGGGCTGAAGTTAACTGCAAGCTGATAGAGGGAATGTTGTGGTCAACTCGATGTGTATTCATAAATTTTACTTGAATATAAGTCAACCCCATTCTTAAAGCCTTTCACCCCCCCCAAAAAAAAAAAAAAAGCCTTTCACCCAGAGTCCTCTGCTTCACCCAAACAAATTTTTCCACTAAAAAATAAATATCAACTGTGAAACAGCCTATTTATGTTAGTAAAAACATTATCTAATCCTCATTTATTATGATTCATACATATACAATGTATTTGATTATACTTTTTGGTAATATTACATTTCTAGTAAAGTTTATTAAAAACAGAACTTTTCAGGAGATGCAAAGGGAATCACTGTGAAAATCCACAATAAACCCCATACTCCCAGGCTCCTTCCCCTAGTTAATGTCGGTCTTGAAGATATACACAGGAAAGGCATATGGGGCCCCTTCTCAGTTGTGTTATACTATATGCTGTTTCCATGGGAATACATACTGAGGAGATGAAATCATAAAGTACTCTAGAAGGTGCTAATATCTCAATGGAGCATAATAACCCACTGAAAATATCTACATTCACATAAAATACGGCAAAGGAGAACAATGGAAACTTGGAGGAGAGAAAACGAGCATCTGATATGGCAGACCAAGTTGATACCAACACCCTGCTAAGTTTAAAGCTGTATTTAATAACTGTGAGTCACATGTAATATTAAAATGCCATTGACTGCAATTTAATTTGGTCAGGGTCAGTGTTTACTCTTTGAGTATTCAAATTTCTCTCTTTCAATCCCTCTCTCTCAGTCCTGTAGAAGTTCAACCCAATAAATTCTTTCCATAACTATTTCTATCATTGTCCTTATTCTCCATCTTCAAATTTATCTGTTAGTTTTCAGGACATAAGCACCAAGTGATTTACAAAGATCACCTCATTGTATCTTAGAATGTACTTATCATGTAGAAATTACTTTATTTTCTATTTTGCTGCTGAGGAAGTTGAGAATCAGAGAGGTCAACATAGCTCATGAGCTGGATAAACACTCGAACCTAGGTCCCTCTGATGATACACCCCAGTTCCTTGTTGATGCCATGGTACATGAGGCTCGGGATTCACCTATTTCAGATTTGGCAACTTACAAACATCCTATGAAATGGCAGTTTCCTGAAGGTTCGGGATATATGTACCTAAAGGCAAGGTACAAGAGGAAGGGTGAAGGTATCTCACAATGTGCCCTGCTGGGCCCCATGAACTCATGTCTAAGCCCTATGCTGAGAGGCTGGGACACCTGCTGAAGGAGCTCTTTTCACGATGGATTCTGATACAGATTCTGAATGTCAGCTGGGCTGACCAGAGTATAAAATGGAAAGTAGAGCCGGAGTAAGCACACTGGCCAACCCCCACACAGAAAATGATGTGGTCTGGGGATCAGTGAGGGTCAATTACCTGCAATAACAAATAGACTCAAAAGAGTATAATAGCCCAAGCATAGAGGTGTTTCTTGTTGTTTGCTTGCTTTTGGTTATCTTTTGGATTGTCTGTGTGAGTGTGTGCCCACGCGTGCACATACTTACTCAGAAATAGTCCAAGGTTGGCAGTCAGGTCTGGCAGAATGACTCTGGTCACAAGTCACTTGAAGATCTAGGCTCTTTCACCTTCAGCACATGGTTTTCACCGTCATCTCGGGCATGAACATCTAGCTGGAGGAAGGGAAGAGCAGAGAGATGATCACCCATGAGGAGTTCAATGAATCAGGCCTGAAAGTGACACTGTTCCCTTCCATTCACACCCTCTGGTTTGAGATTGGTTGTATGACCCAATCTAACTGTGAAGGAGCCTGGAAAGTGTGGTCTTGCTGGGTGCTCACAAAGGAAAGGATTCACCTAGAAGACTCTAGGGAATGCATCCCCATTGCCATGGGCAGCTTGGGGAGGACCAGGTACAACTCAGAAATCAGCATTCTCAAATGGATTCCAGTCTTTGCAGTGGGAGTGCAACCCCTTGTGGCTTCACGGTCAGCAGGAAAGGCCAGAAGTTAGTGGAAATCTACCGAGGAGAGCCAGAAGGAAGATGGCTGTTGTCCTGCGGTAGCAGAGAAAGCTTCTCAGGGCTCACAGGAAAGGGGAGTGGGTAACAACAGTTACCGTAAGAGTCAAAGACCCCCAAGAGCTTCACTGTTGATTTTTAAATATCTGGACAGTAAAAGAAGGACTAAAAAAAGAAAACAAATGCTATTAATAACCATTCTACCTGGAGATTGAAATTATGAACATTTTGGTGGATAGCCTGCCAAATGCTTGCTTGCCCTCTTACTTACTATCTATATTGTTTTATGTGTGTATATGTGTGTGTGTGTGTGTTCTTTTTAATGATATATATTTCTGTACCCTGCTTTTTTCACGTAACCATTAAAGACTCTTGCTCTTACATTAAGTAGAAGCTCACATACAATCAAGTCAATTCTTGATAAATGACATTTTAGTCTTTTTCTCCTTTATATTAATTTATATTCTTTTTCCTTTGAAAAAAGTTGCAGTAGAAATCCTTGTTCATATATCCTGAGTCACTCATCAATCATGTACATTGAAAAAATTCCCAGACAAAACAACTGACGGATCACACATCATTCATACCTGCATACTTGGGGGCAAAACCCTTTAGAGCACGCACATTTAAAAAACTGAAGTGAATCCTCAAGTTCCTGTCAAGAAAATTGTACTCACCTACCTTAGCAGTATATGAATGCTTGATTCCTATAGTTACAAACACTAGGTATCTTTATAATTTTTAACACTTGCCAAAAAAACTAAAAGGTGAAACTCCCATTTTTTATTTTAATTTGCATTTCTCTGATTATTAGTGCAGTATGGTATCTATTCAAATGCCTATTGACCGTCCTGCATTACTGTATTTGAATATCTGGCAGCTCAGTGCTCTGCCCCACCCCTCACCACCAGTGCTATTTCTTTTCAGAAAAGTTTTACTATGTGAATGTTTATCTTAGATGAACTTCAAAAATAATTTAATAAAAAATTCTTTTTATCAAGATTCTGTTAAACATATAGTGAATAATGGCATTACCAGAGTATTCACACAAGAACCAAGTTATTCACACAATAACTTCTCATTTCTTCTCCCCTTTTTATGATATTTGATGGATTTTTACAGTTTTTCATGTAAGCTCTGAACCTTTAGTTTTTCCATTTATTCCTAAACACTTTATGTCTTAAGCCGTATATTGTACCAGAATGTTCACCATTGTATTTCTCACCTGCTCCTTCTTGTTACAAGTTGAGTTTTGTTAAGTTCATTTTTTTAGCCAGGCACGTTATTGGTTCCTCTTTTTATATCTAAGTTTTTAGTTGGTTTCTTGGGTTCTTATGAAATAAGAAATTTGACTTTTTTCTGAATTTTTTTCTCTTACTTTATTTTCTTAACTACTTGCATGGCTTATTTTTCCAAAACAGCATGAAATAACAGTGGTGATAACAGACGTGTTTGGCTTGTATCTGACTTTAAAGGAAATGGCATTGTGTGTGAATTTATGTTCGTGTGTGTGAATATGTATGTATATGCATGTTTATCATATAAAGGAAATAGCATCTTAATTCTGCTCTTCTTAGACTTTTAAGAAGGAACAATGGATAAAAGTTATTAAATGTCTTTTTTTTTTTTAAAGTAGTCTCCATGCCAGTGTGGAGCTTGGTGGGGGACTTGAACTCACAACCCCAAAATCAAGACCTGAGCTGAGTTCATGAGTTGGATGCTTAACCAACTGAGCCACCCAGGAATCCCTACTAAATCCCTTTTATTTTTTTAAAGATTGATTTATTTATTTGAGAAAGGGAGTGAGAGAGCATGAGTGCGCCCATGAGTAGGGGGAGGGGCAGAGGAAGAGGGAGACAAGCAGATTCCCTGCTGAGCAGGAGTTCAAGAAGGGCCGGATCCTAGGATCCTGAGATCATGACCTGAACTGAAATCAAGAGTCAGAGGCTTTAACTGACTGAGCTACCTAGGCGCCCCCTATATGCCTTTAAATATTCATCAAGTAAGTCATTCTTAGAGCTCGGTTCTGTATTTGGCAGGGAGTTTCTAATCAAACACGGGAATAATTTTGGTTACATTGTATTCATTGCCTGTAACATGGAAGGACAAATCTTTAATTCTGTAAAGCCACACCTCCAATAATCTCAAATTTAGCCATGTATTATAAAAACAACTTCAGTGTACTCTTTAAAAAACAAATGAAAACTGTATATACATATACATGTATAAACATGTATGTTTATGTGTATGTTTATGTATAAACATAAAAACTGTTTAAGGAGAGCAAGATAATTGTCATGAAACTGAACAAAGATCAAGTAATTATGTGGAAAACCTGGAACTTCATTGCCCCCCGGGTATTACAAGGTTGAAACCAAAATAAAGATGTCCATGGGCTGCTAAGAGATAGGGATACAGCTGCTTTGTACGTCAAAGGAAAGCAAACAGTTGCTTTTTAAAATAGACCTTTTTTTTTTTTTTTTAATTCATGGGGTCCTTCAGGGGAATGAAAGAGTTGAACTTCAATGTCTATTTCAGATCTGCTAAGCCAAAATGAGGGACTAGAAGTAGCGGCCACTAACAGCCATTGGAAACATGGCAAAGAACGTCAGAGATTTCATAGTAAGGGACGGGGATAGTTTTGTTTTGAGCTAATTGACCTGGAAGGACCCACTTACTCAACAGGGAGGGAAAACAGAGTTGTAGTTTCTGTAGGAAGCCTTTCTGTATGTCACCCTCCACTTTCATTCCTAATAAAACTGGACTCTTCTCTCCATCTAAGCCTTGTATTATTTAGTCTGCCTCTCTTTGGCACTTTCTCTTCTAATCATTTATGTACTATCCTTTTCCAACTAGAAAATAAGATCACCAAAGGCAAAACTCATGTGTTTATCTCACTCCTACCCACACCCTGGAGCATCCAACACAGGTTCCTGTGGATAGCAGATGCCATGCAATAAACACTCATTGAAAGAATAAATGAGTGATAAGCATAAGCTTAACTTAGATCCCTTAACAGAATAACTACTGATAATAAGAATGGTAACAATAGCCAATTTTTATGAAGTGCCTAGTATGTGCCAAGACTTTAATATGCATTATCCCTTTAATCCTTATAATGGTCTTGGTAGGTAGATATCATTATCCCCACTCAAGAGATGAAGAAATGGGGCTCAGAGATGTCACCTCACTTGCCAAGGCTCCCATAAAAGAGACTGGAAGGCCTTCCTGACACCAAAAACCATGTTCTTTCCAGCGTCCTGAGTAGTCAGATGTCAGTAGGAATTTCAACTTATTACACAAGCTGTCTGGTGTTCCTTTTCTGCAGAGGTTCCTTTGAAGAATTTTAGAAGGAAAAAATATGTTCAAATGTGGGTGGGATTTCCAATGAATTTTGAAATTGGAGAAAATGTATTGCCAAGCGCTAAACAAACACTGAATCTGTTTTATGAGTTAATGGATTAAGTTGGATTTCAGTGGCATTCCTGTATTGTACACAGCATACACAGGCTCATGCCTTTCTTCAAAGCTTCACAGCAGTTGGTCTTGATCACAGACACTGCCAACTAGCTCAACTGCTTGAGAAGAATGTTACACACAGATTTTGTATCTGAGACTGTCGCTCTTTCCAAAAAGTTTGTGAAAGCATTTTGAAGCCCAAACGACCTTCCTGAAAGCAAGATAAACGGTTCCCTAAAATACCTTTTCTTAGTTTAAAATGTAAAGTTTTTGGAGGCAGGAATTCTGTCTTCTTTCTATATAGAGAATCAGCTGCTATGTAATAGTTGCTCAAAAATCATTTATTCAAAGAACTGAACAAAATTTAGCACCCTGGAGTTTATTTATCTTTTTTAAAGATTTTATTTTTATTTATTTGACAGAGAAGAGAGAGATCACAAGTAGGCACAGAGGCAGGCAGAGAGAGAGAAGCAGGCTCCCTGCTAAGCAGAAAGCCCGATGCGGGGCTCGATCCCAAGACCCTGAGAACATGACCCGAGCTCAAGGCAGAGGCTTTAATCCACTGAGTCACCCCAGGCACCCCAGCACTCTGGAGTTCAAGTCAGGTACTACCAAATCTGGTTTTCTATATACAATTCTAAAAGTCCTTAAAGGGAAACTCCAAAATGCAAGGTGTGAGCAAAAACGGAGAAAAACAAAGACAATTCTTGGGTGCTAGCTCACGAAGAGCCTTGCATACCACGCACAGAAGAAAAAAAAAAATCACTAGAATAAGCACATTGAGAAATGAGGCAAGTAGCTTTACATACTGATAAGATTTAAAGCAAGGATAGATAATGTTTCCAATGTGGATAATATCGATCAGTTGTTAATTACATTTCTGGAGCTTCCTGTTGAAGAGTCTGAGACCGGAGCAGGCTAGGGGAGGAAAGTGTCTTGATCCACTCTTAATGCCTGGTAGTTATAGTTCTACTGGTGACACGTCTGGTGCTCCTGCCACGGGTGGACTGAATACCCCAGGCTTAAGAAGAAAAAGAAAGGTTATGCCTTTAAGAGAGAGCTTGGCCTGCCCATCATTTATTCAGCTATAAGACTTACTAAAGAAGCCATTAGTTTCTCTTATAAAATAGATTTGAGGAACTGAATTGGTAAGGGTAACTTTTCCTTGATTGGAAACTCGGATTGCCTAGGCCTGGGAAACGGTCTGCTTCTATTCTTAATCAAGGAAGGAGGTATATGGGAGGACTGTAGAACCTTCCGGCTGGCATCTGCCCCAGACCAACACGCGTGCACAAATGGGCGCGTGCGCAAACGGGCCTGTGCACACCGGCAGAAGTGGGACGAGGGAAGTCGCCAGGCTGACTGTTAGCATGACGAAGCCAGACCACGGAGGACTCTACGGAACACAGGCCCAACTGCAAGGACTCCCAGTGCCAAACCACAAACAGCTGACGAAAAAGAACATTGGTACTTTGGTCCTCTGGTTTTCACACGCTGAGGGGCGCTGGAAGTTGGAAGTTTCCCTAGAGGAGAAAGGAAACCCAAAGTGCTGGCTAATAGCAGCTGAACTTAGTGAAAGAAGAGATTTGATTTTAACCGAGTTGTTTGCATGTCTTGAAATTTTGCTGCAGATTTTATCTTAAGTTTGAAAACAATGGTAGATGCTTAATGATTTACGTTTTTTCATTTAAAAACAGTATTGGCTACAATCTGGGTCATCTCTCTTTCTTGCAGAACTGCACAGCAACAAGGGGCATCTCTTTTAAATCTGTTCACCTCTTTTTGTTAAGTCCTTTTTTTTTTCCTGGCAGCGAAAACTTTAAGTGGTACAGAAAATGGTAAAAAAAAAATGAGCTATGTCATACCTCTTCCTATGAGATGAATCTTTTATGATCGATTTAAGAAAGTGGGCCCATTGTTCTAGGAAAGAGAAGACTAGGAAAGTTCAGAATTCTAATTTAAAAAGAGAACACATTTGTGCTTCTTCATCTTAGCCAACAGCAGTATCTCATTTCTTCATAATATCTGAGTCTGAATGATTTTCAAGTTACTGTATCTGGGCTTTCTCTTGTAAAGTGCTTCAAGTCTGTTTTGAAAATAGCATATGAAACAAACAAACAAGCAGGCATTGCTTAGACCTTCTAACTCCCATTCCAAAGCTCCTCCACCACACAGTGGCTGATTCTGCTAGACTATCTTGAAAAGAAATACAAAAATCTTATTAATGAAGTATCTCACTGAATGAACACCTATTCCAGCCATGTAGGTCTTCAGAAGTTGGTGATCTTCAGCAGCCTTTCAAGAGATCTACGGACACATGGCGTTGTGGCACTGGGCCCAGTGAAACCGTGTACTCCTGGCCACCAGCAAGGACCCCGTAGTGTCTGCTCCTTGGTTCTCTCCAGTCCAGACTTGCCAGAGGCCCCATCGCACACAGGTCATCCCCACTTTTCCCCCAAATGTCATCTCACGGGTCATGATAGAAAATTTTCTACTAAAATACTAAAACCCTATCAACTATTTATAACTTCGGAGGCCTTGATCCCAATAATGGAGCCAACCAACCGACTCCCTGATTTTACTCAGTTTTAATGGGTGTTTTAATGGAACAGAGGACTTGTTGTCCTTCAAATATATCTTTGATCACCAATTCTGTGATCTTTCATTTATGCGTCCCTTCCACTGAGACAGTTTTCCTCTTATGTACAACTTCTTTAAGGAACCAACTTACTTTTCCTTCATGCCTTCCATGCTCATCCCTGCAGAAAGTGATCTCTCATGTGAATTTCTGTAGAATTTATCTGTGTTTCCTCTCCTATCTTCTTGTCATGTAAAATAGTTCTTAGTTGAATATCTTAACTTTCCTAAAAGACAGCAAGTTCCTCCAAAGTAGGACCTTTGCCTAATTGGCTAGTTGCCAAGAACCAATAAAAGCTCAATAAATTATTTTTTAACTATGAATAAGTGAGGGGATGGAATTTTAGAATATACTGCGATTAGATGTATGCATTATTAGATCATACACTGCTACTAGGACTAGCGAAGTCCTAGAGCTACTAAGACAGCGAAGTCTTAGAATCTTTATAACAATGAATCATGGTTCCCAGTCTTTGAAACACATGGTATCCTCTCATTGCTTGATTTTGCATCATCGTCAATGATTCATGGCATGATTTTGGGGGAAAAATTTTTTTTTAATTAGGTTTCTATTAAAATATTTCTTTGGATAACTGTTGTAAAGTAGGTTTCAGGATTATAAATGATGGTCAAGTAAAACACTGCTTACAGGCATGAACACTCATTACAGGTTATATTAGTTTCCTGGGGCTGCCATAACAAAGTACCCCAAACTGAGTGGCTTAAGACAACAAACATTCAATCTCTCACAATCCTGGAGACTGGAAGTCAGAAGTGAAGGTGTTGGTAGGACATACTTCTAACACCATCACACTGGGCATCAGTCTAAAGTTCTCTAATGAGGAGGCAGTAGGGTTGATAAAATCTCAGCTTCCTAACTTCAAGACAGTGCTTTTTACCGCTTCAACGTGTATGAAATTTTGTCGTATTTCATGTGGATAAGCCTTTTCCTCTTCATCAATCCCTATCCCAAATGTTCATACTTCTCAAGGAAGAGGCATTTTTGTCTCATGGTATCAGTACTCTCTGATCTTAGCAAGGCACAGAAGGCTGCATTCCCCCAGAGAAAGTGAAAAGTAGTGCATTTGTTGCCATTGGAACCCAGTGAATTATCTATCAATAAAGCCATCATATTTTTAAAGTCTTTTTTCATTTCTTTTTCTTTTCTTAGTCTCTTTCATTTCAACTTAATATTAGAAGTGGTAAAGGGGATTGAAGCATGGTTTTGACATTAAGGAATTCATTCCTTGTTCGAGAGGCGGATACATGAATAAGTAACTATAATATATGGCAGGTTCTAATGAGCATTACAATTTGAAAACAGTCTTTGACATCAGAAATACAGCACTCAGTGAAGTTTACATGTAATTCTCTCTCATCATTCCTCTTTGGAGAAAATGAGCAAGTAATTCAAAAATACTTTTATAGAGATTAATTTACTCATCAGCTTTATTATGGGGTTGGTATTTTCACCGAAAAAGAACACATACCTCCAAACAGGAGAAGGCACACAGTCACATTAGCAAATATTAAAACACTAAGTCCTTGCATTGTATCTGTAATAGCATGGTTCCCTTGCTGAGAGAAGAAGGAAGAAAGACAGGGAGAGGACAGGGAGAGGAGGAAAAAGGTAGGAAGAAAAAGGAAAAAAAGAATGAAGGAAGACGACTCATGAAGTCAGGAGCAGAAAGCATCTAATCCATTCCAGTCTACATGATCTCTGAATGAGACTTCGGTGTTTCAAAGTCCTTATTTGTAAAATGATGGCTTTGCTACCCTCCTTGGCTTGCACGGATTTAAATTACAGAAGACAGCAACTGGAGGCTGCTGGGACATGGCAAACCCTCAGTAATGGATATAACCAGTTGTTGCATTAATTGAGCACCTAATTTAAGGGAGCTGCCTGTCATCTCATTTAGCATCTCTGCAGCATTAGCTAATTAAATGATTTCAACCCGAATCCGGTCACAATATCTCCTTGATGTTGTAGACACACACATGAAAAAGGATCAGTGATTGAAATTTTTACTTTTTGACAAACCCTTTCAGTGACATAGACACACTTCCTTCTTGTTGCACCTCTAGAAACTCACATTTTCTGAAATTAAGTCCTATGGCTTAAATCGCAAGCTAAATTCCAGTAAAAATGAAAGCTTCAGGGGTGCCTGGATGGCTCAGTGGGTTAAAGCCTCTGCCTTCGGCTCAGCCCGCATCGGGGTCTCTGCTCAGCGGGGAGCCTGCTTCCTCCTCTCTCTCTGCCTGCCTCTGCCTACTTATGATCTCTCTCTCTCTCTCTGTCAAGTAAATAAATAAATAAAATCTTTAAAAAAAAAATGAAAGCTTCAATAAAATCAACCCACCAAAGCTCATGCTTCAAGGATGATTCCATGCATCATGTAGAAAGTTAAAGACCATTTATTGAAGAGACTGTCTTTTTTCCACTGGATATTTTTTCCTACTTTGTTGAAGATTATTTGACCATAGAGTTGCGGGTCCATATCTGGGCTCTCAACTCTGTCCCACTATTCTGTGTGTCTGGTTTTGCACCTGTACCATGCTGTCTTGGTGATCACAGCTTTGTAGTAAAGCTTGAAATCAGGCATTGTGATGCCCCAGCTTTGTTTTTCTTTTTCAACATTTCCTTAGCAATTCAGGGTCTTTTCTGGTTCCATACAAATTTTAGGGTTGTTTGTTCCAGCCCTTTGAAAAATGCCAGTGGAGTTTTGATTGGGATGGCATTGAAAGTATAGATTGCTTTGGGCAGTATAGACATTTTAGCAATGTTTATTCTTCCCATCCATGATGGATAAAGAAGATATGGTCCATATATGCAATGGAATATTATGCCTCCATCAGAAAGGATGAATACCCAACTTTTGTATCAACATGGACAGGACTGGAAGAGATTATGTGGAGTGAAATAAGTGAAGCGGAGAGAGTCAATTATCATATGGTCTCACTTATGTATGGAGTATAAGGAAAAACATGGACGACATTATGAGAAGGAAGAGAGGGGTGAATTGGGGGAAATCGGAGGGGAAGATGAACGATGAGAGACTGTGGACTCCGAGCAACAGACAGAGGGTTTTGGAGGGGAGGGGGTGGGGGGTTGGACGAGCCTGGTGGTGGGTATTGAGGAGGGCACGTATTACATGGAGCACTGCGTGTGGTACATGAACAATGAATCTTGTAACACTGAAAAAATAAAAGTATTTGGGGAAAAAAAGAAAGTTAAAGACCTTGTCTTGAAGACAATTCTATCAGAGAGATCTTTCTAAAAGTGAATCATTTATGGCTAAAATAGGTCTTGAGTCAACTTCTAAAAAGTATATCCACCGCCTAATTATCACAGTAATCTCAGAGGATTCAGGCTTATGCTTAGTAATGTCATTGAAGAGGTGCTACTTCTAAAAACTGCTTTATTTATGATGCTGCACCAAAAAAAAAAAAAATGCAAAGCTTCATCCTGACAGTTAAGCAACAGTCTCTTTTTGTAGATGTTCTATTGTCTTTGCTTCAGGAAGAAATTTTAATAGTTCTTCCCCTAAACAGATTTTCCCCATGTGTCCTCCCTTGCTGCCATGCTAAGAATTTTATGAGAAAGCTGAATAAATATTCCCAATCATGATAATACTTTCTTATATACTAGACTTTCATTTGTTTTGAATAACATTTGGTTATTTACTGTATGCAGAGCTTTGTACTAATAATTAGTTATTTGGAATCAGGTGAATTTTGCGTATATTTTCTCCTTTAATCATCCTAGCTTCTCTGTGCATGGGAGGTACTGTTATTAAAATCATCAAATGAGATAAGGCACTACGACCTAGAGAACCCAAGTAACTTAACCAAGCTCTTATAATAATGGAACCAGGACTCAAGCAGTCAGATGGCAGGAACCAAGCTCTTCATATCCCCTGTTCCATATGGTCATCTGGCTGGCCATGACATGCTAAGGGGAAAATGTAAATTTCAAAACAGCAAATATAGAAGGATCTTTAGTGTGCTATATTTCCTTGGTGCATGTGGACAGACATATAATAAGATACATATATTATCTATATGAATATAGGCCCGTATATTTTTATATAATATAAATATCAAATACAATGAGAGTTATATAGTACTTTCTATAGGAATCACTTCCCATATGCTAGATGTTTCACATGCATTATCTCATTTACTTCTCAAAATAACTCATTAACATGTATATCATTATCTCCCTCATTTTACAGATTAAGAGAAGTTCAGAAAAGTAAAGAAATTTAACCAAGGTCACAGAGCTCACAAGTGGTTAAGGATCAACCACACAATGACACTCATGCACACATACACACACAGGTGTATATGCACGGACACATACACATATGTATACACGTATATATACATTTTTAAAAGTATTTACTTATTTATTTGAGAGAGAGAGCGCGTGAGGGGGAGGAGGGGCTGGAGGGAGAATCTTGAGCAGACTCCCCACTGAGCAGGAGCCCAATTCAGGGTTCAATCTCACAACCCTGAGATCATGACCTGGGCCGAAATCAAGAGTCAGATGCTTAACCGACTGTACGACCCAGGTGCCCCCCCCCACATATACATTTTTTTTAATCAAAAAAGGGACCTTCAACTAACATAGCATAACATAACCTTTCCTGTTATAAAAGGAACTTTAGAAACTGAGTCCCAATATGTGATCTCTACTGGCCACGATCCCCCTTTTCCTGAGTCATTTAGGAACGGCCACTGTCCCCGAATGCCTCACGAGTTTTCTTTGTGTTTTCTCCCATGGTTTCTTTGGTTACCCAGATTCCCTTCAGAGTGGCACATTCACTTTTCAATGGCAGGGATCTCTTCAATTAGATCACTATCAGGTCTTATGGACTGAGAGACATTTCACTTCTTTCTGGTGAATACCCCTCTATTCCAGGGGTCAGCAAATTATAGCTTTGTTTGTTTTATACAGTCTGTGATGTAAGAATGGTTTTTGCTTTTCTAAAATGGTCCAAGAAATTGAAAGAACAATATCTCGTGCCATACTAAAATTCTATGAAATTCAGAGCTCCTAAGTGAACGACCGTTGGGACACAGCCATGCCCATTCAGTTGTGCTCTTTCGAAGGCTGCTTTTGTATGGCAATGGCAGTGTTGAGTAGCTGCAACAGAGACCATCTGGCTTGCAAAGTCTAAAATATTTACTATCTGGCCCCTTCTCAGAAAATGCTTGCCAACCCCTGCTCTACTCTAATGCACTGTGTGTTTATTTAAAGTTTAGCTTTCTGGGAGCTTCTCTTCTTTCCAAATTCATTCAGGGCACCTCGCTATTGCCCCATGTCCTCTTTAGATCCCTCAAGGAGAAGCCACTTTCAAACAATCCTTTTCTAAAAATGACCACAGTCAACTGTTTCCTCACTGCATAGGAATGTTGCTGTAGTTTCTAGTGGTCTTAGAAAACAAAGGTACAGTACAGTGGGTGGTAGCTGGAGAGCCCAGTTACAACCTTTCTCCTCTCTGGACCTCCATTTTCCCATCTGTAGAATGAGTGCCTTGGACTTGATGGCTGAGATCATTGTTATTAGGACATTCGGTATTTCACACTAGTTCAAAAATCAACACTGACTGAACATCAACCACATGCAGGGAAGAAAAATGAATATAAAGGGAGTTGAGTCCTTGCTTTCAGTGAGCTCACAGCCCAGCACATGTCTGGCTTGCCCAAATATTAGCTACCCAGATGTAACAGGTAGAAAAATGCTCCCTCCCTTCCCCATACCCACCCCCCAGATATCTACACCCTGATTCCCAGAACCTGTCAACACATTATCAAAGCTCCCTTATTGACTCCTATCCTGCATGGCATCTCATATGTGACCCATGTGGCCCCAGTGGATATTTGGATATGCCATTTCTGGTGTTACCCAATGCAGTTACCTGAAGAGTGTACTGAAGTCTGGGCACTTAGGTGATTAGAAATAGATAGGGATCCAAGAGAAATAGCCCATCTATTTAATTAACAATTATTGATTATCTACCATGCACAAGACTCTGTTGCTGCCTGGTGTGTGATTCTACCCCCACACCCCCATCAATGGTTCCTCAAACCCAGGTATTGGCTCCATTTGTCCCTGCAGTATGATAATGATTTGAATGATTTCATCTACCAAGGAAATATGTAAAAATTCATCTTCTTCTTGCCAGCATCATACAGAAAACTCAGAACTCCTGAACTGATAAATTCCCCTCCTAATTATGGGAAAGCACACAATTCTGGGCAGTCATTTTGAAGTTTGAAAAGGACCTGTAGGTCAGCCCTTAGGGGTTCAGAAACCACAGACCAAGGACCACTGTTGTTCTGGGCCTGGATCACTAAATCCTGACCTGACAGCTGCCCGCCAGAACCCAAAAGCTAGCAAGATGTGCTGCTCAGCTGGGTCAGCAAAAATGAACACATTTTCTCTCCCTCTTCCTCTCTCTTTCTAATCTAGAGAGAATGATCACAGCCTTGAACCCTTGTCTAATGTTCTGAGGATAATTAAACAAGTTCCATGCTCGTTATGTTCTTTGTGTTAAGAAGGAAACAGGGGAAAACTGTTTGTGATGAGAGATAAACTGCCCTTTGGAATGTGAATGACTGTTTCCAGGCTGCAAGAATGGAGATGAAAAAAGCTCAGAACATCAGGGCACACATGACCCAAACCCAGGTGCCAAGAACTAGAATGGATTGCTGAGAAGACATGAGAGGTGTTATAGGATTGCCGGGTCCCAAGTCATTCATGCCCAGCCTGATGCACACCACTTAGAAGGCCACATTTTCTTTCTAGAAGACAAAGGTGGAACTTGCTTGCTTCTGGATAAATAAAATGGCTTCATGATATAATACTGAATAAATGAATGGGTAAATGAAGAGATATCGCTAATTGCTATCATTTTGCTAGTCTTTGTGATAGATACTTCTCATATGTGATCTGTTTTAATCCTTCTAACAACACTATAAAATGGGCATTCGTATCCTCATTGGCAGATAAGGACATCAATGGTCAGAGGTATAGAAGGGACCCTATTATTTGCTGGACACTATAGGGTAACAAATAAAATATAGTTATTGTTAGTTACCCCTCTTAAAAAAACCTCCAGGGCTCCATATTATCCCCATTTTTTTGTTTACAGAGAATAGGGATTCAAAGAGATGATACGTAAATAGTGAGCCGTGACGTCTTGAGACTACCTGTTGGGTATCCCTGGGACATCTAAGTGGAGATGCCAGGCTGAGAGCTGGAAATCTATCCCAGAAGACTCACAGATGGAGACAGGGTACACAGGCAAATAGACAGGAGAATTTCGAATTAAAGCTGAACCTGAAAAGTTGAATTGCTTTAGTGTGGTCAACTATGAGGAGAGAAGTGGCAATGACATAATGTGATGGAGCTGCAATAAATGAGAATGACCAAACATGAGCTTTCTTCTTCCCTGGGACTCCTGACCGATCCCCTGAGCCCTCCACCTCTACAAGTGTCACCTCCTGCAGCTCAGTCTCAAGTCTCTCCTGGAAAACTGCAGCCTCTTTGAGTAATGGACACCATGGTCCCCGTGGATTCACAGTGAACATTCATGAAAGAATAATCTCCACTCATCATCTCTGCTTACTGACATCTCACTCACTCCTCAGTATGAGTGATTTTCTTATTTCCATCATGCACCCAGCACTGCACTCACAGGGGGCCTCCACGTGCAATGGCTGCCAAGCACACCGGCACATTGCAGAATTGCTTTTGCTTGGCACTGCTGACCGCCAGTTCTTTCTAGAAACTAATTATGGGTTTTGGTGATACTGTTTTTCCATATTTTTCCTTTTCCCTTGAATTATTCCTTTGGCTTTTTTCAAATTTTTCTTCCTCTGCCCATTCCTTAGGGTTGGGGGACACCAGAGATCAAAGGAGAGGACTCTTTACTCCTTCCCTGTTGATACCTCATTTCCCTTGGCTTCAGCTATTATCCAACTACATGCCCATGAAAGAATGTTTCCTTGCTCCATCAGTTTCTGGAGGTTGCTTGCATTCCTTGGCTTATGGCCCCTTCCTCCAAATTCAAGGCCAACAGTACATGATCTTTATATCTCTCTCTCCCTCTCTCTGACCTCCACACCTGTCATTATATCTCCTTTCTCACTCTGATGCTCCTGTGTCCTTCTTACAAAGAAACTTGTGATTACACCAGGCCTACCTAGAGAAACCAGGATAATCTCCGTGACTCAAGGTCTTTAATTAATTAATTTTTTAAAAAGATTTTATTTATTTATTTGACAGAGAGAGAGAGTGAGATTACAAGTAGGCAGAGAGGCAGGCAGAGAGAGGGGGGAAGCAGTTTCCCTGCTGAGCAGAAAGCCTGATGCAGGGCTTGATCCCAGACCCTGGGATCATGATCTGAGCCAAAGGCAGAGGCTTAACCCACTGAGCCACCCAGGTGCCCCTCAAAGCCTTTAATTTAATCACATCTTCAGAGTTCCCTTTGCCATGTAAGGTAAAATTCACAGGATTGGGGGATTAGGACATGGACATCATGGGGGAGACGCAGAAGCATTATTCTACCTACCACACCCTCTGTGCTTGCTTTTTCAGCGATGACACTACTCTTCACCTAGTTGTCCAAGCCAGTAACTTGCAGTCATCTTTGAAGTTTTGTTCCCCTCCCATGTCTAACTCATCATCAGATTCTACAATCTCCCTCCATTCTTTCTCCCCATACCCACTTCCGTCTGTGCCACCTGAACCTTTCCTGCTCAGACTGACTCTACATAATTCGATTCTAGTACTAAGCTGTGAAATAAAAATACATAAATCTTGAGACGTGTTTGGGAAATTTTTTCTTGACATTTTAATAGGAAAAAAAAAAAAAGCACTGTCCCAGAGATCTAGTGTTCCATTGAGAGGATACTGCAGCAGAGTAGCAGGCCCTGGGGTAGGAGTCAGAGGCTAATTTTGAGTTACAGCTGGCTATCTCTAACCCTCTCACATCTGGCCAGTTATTGAAGGGCTCTAATTTTTGGTTTCCTCATCTGCAATACCTAACTCGTAAGTTATTCAGAAACTCAAACTGCAATGACGTAGGTATTTATACTGCTCATATGTAAGTTGTTAGTAACACACTTTTGATTCAGAGGACAAGGCATTATATAAGCATAGTCAGCCAGAGCCTGGAAACATTTTAATATTCAAAAACTCAGCCGAGGCAGTCTCAGGCCAATAAGCACCAACTTATCTGTCTCTCAAATACTTACAAAGGGGCAAGGAGCAAATTTCTGCTCATTTTTGTCTAGGGGTAGATTCCTTGTTATTTTTATACACTTGGAGGGGTGTTCTTTAAGAAAAACAATACTGAATTATAAGTACAACATACATTAGAAAAGGGGGATTTACTTGGAAGGAGGAATGAAATCACACAAAAAAAATAGAAAATCTTCCTTTGCAAATATTATAAAATCATATGACCACATGAAAGAGGCGTGAGCAAGTGAGTAGCCTTGTAGCTTATATTTTAGCAGCTTCAGAGTAAATCTCTTTCTGCTTTGTCTATTCTTATATTTAAAAAAAAATCTACAGTTCTTATATTCTTAAACATCATGGGTTACCCAACCCTGACACATATAAAAAAAACTTCCCTATTTGCAAAATTGAGGTGCTAAATATACTACTAACAAATGTTACAAATAAATGTCACATGGATCCTGCGGCTTGCTGAGCATTAAACATTCCTGCTACAAATTCGTGTCAGTACTACATGAACACAAATCTGACTGGTACGGGGATTCATTCGAAATTCCAAACAGAGCCATGAGGAACAAGAGAAAATGTCTGCTCCTTAAAGGACTAGATACACATACCAACAGACTGTGGAACTCATGTAATTGCTACACATCCCAGGAAGCACAACTGAAATGAACAGATAATAAACTGATCTATTACTTCTTAAAAAATGGCATTTGTGGAGTGAATGTCACCTCTTCACCCCATCTGTTGGGATGGATAGGCACAGGGAATTGCTGTGGGTGCCACAGAGCTCTTCGGAGTCAAAGCATCATTCCCTAGAAGACAGGGATATTGCTATACCCCTCACTGGGGACTGCCCTAAGCTTCAGGAAACTGCCTCTGGCTTGGCTACCTCCTCTCTGATTGGTCCGCTGCAATGCAAGGCTGCAAATGCCCAGTCCCTTGCCTCAGTTTGAAATAACTCTGAAGAGCCATTTTAGCTCCAGAGCTTCCCTGGGACCAGCTGAAGCATCACTGGCCACAGTGAGGGGCAGTACCTCCCCCTTCCCAATCTTGCCTGCCTCACTGTGTGATTACAAGTGTAACTCCAGAGAGCATTCCCTAATCAACTCTTATCTCAAAGTTTGTTTTTAAGAAACCGATCTAAGACAGTTGACACCAGAAATGGTCCTAAAAGGCAGACTCCAAAATGAGATCTGCGGATGGGTTACTCAATGGACAGCTGCAAAGAAGCCCCAGCAGATTTCCTACACAAAGTAAGGGCTAAGAAGGGAAGGAGGGCCATCGAGGCAGAGATGTAGGCTCTGACTGAGCCCAATAGCATAGTCTCACCAAGAATGATCTTGCTACCACCGTTGCCGATATCTAGACACAGAAGTCAATAATGAGCCCCTAATGTGCCACTGCCCTTCAAGAAAACCAATCAGTCACTTGGGGGTAAGATGACTACCTTGCTTTGTATGTGATTACAGTCCATCTCTTTCACCATGGAAAGAGTAGTGATTTATACGGACTGAGGTCCATCTATTTTCTAGAAATGGGTTTGCCTTTCCTGCCCGCAGAGCCTTGGCTGCACAATTATCTAAGAAATCACAGAATATTTGATCTACCAATATGTGATATCACATGAGACTGTCCCAAATCAAAGGTCCCATTTTCCAGGAATGGAGGTGCAAAGTGAACATATAACCACGAGAGTCTATTATTCTTTTCATAATCTGTGCCACTCAAAACCCACCAGCCTGACAGAATGGTAGAATAGACTATTGAATATTCTGCTGGGGTGCCCTCTTGGAGAAGATATCCTGCTAAGATGAGGCAGTGTCCTTCAGGAGGAGGATTTGCACCCTAAATCAATAATCTTTACATGGTGATATATTCTCAGTATATAGAAGATATGGAGCCAAGGGATGGAATCTAAACTGGACTCACTTACCACGATCCTCTATGATGCCATTGGAAGATTTATACTTCTCATCCCTGAAGTCTTAGGTTCTACAGGTCTAGAGATCCTGTCCCTCTAGGGTAAATAGCTCCGCTTGGGAACACAGTGGAAATCCCATTAAACTTTAAGCTCTGGCTACCACCTGGTCACTTTAGGATCCCCACACCAAGAGAAAAGCAAACAAGGAAAGAAGTCACCACACTTACAGAAGTAATTGATACAGATCAATAGCAGGAAGAAGTTGCAGAGAAGTCAGCTATCAATCTGTAAAATCTTGGTTGATGATCTTTTCTTTGCAATTGCTTTTAAGATATTTTCTACATCTTTGGTATTCTGAAATTTCAGGAGCAGATATCTTTTATTGATCTTGCCTGAAATTATTGAATCTGACACGGAGCATTTGTTACTGCTATTGTTGTTGTTTTTTCACCAATGTTGGAAAACTCTCAGGTATTATCTCTTCAAATTTAGCTCTGTCTCTATGATCTCATTCTAGAACCTCAGTTAAACATATATTGGATACTACTAACCAGGGGCCACATTAAATTAAATTTATACTTTGGGGTTTTTGGGCCACAGAGGTAGAGTGAATTCTAGACATGTGAGTATGGGGAGGTTTATGTTTAGATATTCTCAAGGGAAACACACACTCTCATCCCTCTAACTCCCTGCCAAGCCACTCCACCTAGAGTCAAGGGCAAAAAGGTCAAGTATGGTGCTCTCTCCTCTGTGGAGCAAGTTTTACTTATTTCACACATTTGGCACATCTGGGTGGATTTCTACTTCTTTGAAATAATTCCTATCATCACTTCTCACAGTGCTCAAGTCCTAGACTTTATCTTCACTGCTCTGCTTTCCTGACCTATGAAAACAAAGGATGTAAGATCTACAACCTACACTTACTGACATCTCTGGCATCACACTTTCTTGTATGTCTCTCCTCCAAGTTTTTTTCTTACTTTACCATGAGCTCGGTCACACTTTTACAAAATGACTTGCTCTGAGTCTCTAGGTTACCTCTATGAGGAGTGCTTCCCTCCCTATCTTATTCTGCCATCTTCTTGCACAAAGATGTCTAAGATTTCTCATTTTTTAGTAATTTCCAAAATTCCCAACTCATCTTTCGATCCTCGGAAGACCTGATTTAGAACCTCGGTTCTACTACCTTCTGACTCTACAAATGGAATAAGTTAATCCACTTGCCCTTTTCTCAGCTCCCTGTACATAAACGGAAGATGAGATGATCTTACTTCACAGGCCATTGGGAGGACTAGGTGACCCTCATCTCTACGCTAGTGCAAACTAGGAGCACAATCTTATTTACTCTGAGTTTGAGCTATGGCACTCACTTCGAAGGAACACGTGTCCCTTCAGGGCTTGCTGACCACATTCCTCTCTCTAGCAGTGACAGATCTGCTGTGCTGTTCTATGTCCTCTGACGCTTTTGCTGGAACAACTAGGAGTTACCATAGCGGATGGACTAGGACTCCAGCAGGCCCCCTTTGGCAGAGGTCTCTTAATTTTCCCTGAGGTGAAAGGCATCTGGGGCATCTGTTAAATGTTCATGAACTTTGCCAGTTTCTCCTAGAACCTGATTCTATTTCATTTCTTCTTTCTTTTAAAAAATGTTTATGAAGCCACAGAAGTTGCACCCATTTTTCGTATGTTTTCAGAACTGCTTAAGTTTCTTTCTTGTGCTGTGGCTTGGTGCTGCCGAAATGACCACGCTGTTCTTTGCGAACCAGGCCAATCTATTCCCATATCAGAAAACTTTGTGGAGTGATTAATGTTCCCGTTGCATCATCTTAACTTAATTCAAATATAGATGAATGGTGGGGACACGTGAGGGTTTTCCATTCCCTAAGACAAATCTTAAAAGTCAAGTCCTCTTTGCAACTTTCCTTCACATTCCCCTACCACCTGCCCCCTCCAATGGTTAGTCACTTTCTCCACAGTGCTCTCTCAGGACTTTATGCAAACACCATCTTAAAAGAAAAATAAAAAAATAAAAACAAAAACAAAACCTTTGGCTTGGGATCTTGTCACTATTGGCTTATATGGCCCAGGAGATGTTCGGTCTCCTAAAAAAGGGCACCTAGCACAGTGCCCACCACATAGGAGGTGCTCAGTGAGTATTTACTGAGTCAAAACAAGAAGCTCTTAAAGTTAAGTTATCTTACATGCCTACAATTACATAAGATTACTGCTTAAACTCAACAAAGCTAATATAAAAAATGCCAAAGCATAATTATCATATCCTAGTGAAGAGATAGCACTTTTAAAAATGTACTTGAAGGGCTTTGAGGCAAAATATTTCCTGAATTCTATTTGGTGTTATTTGGATGGCTTAATTGTGGGGTGCTTTTTTCTGACAGAAGAATTAACTGTATTGGGTTCACAAATGCCAGAGCAAGAAGGGGATTTTGAAATCACGCAACTCCACAACATCTATTTCCTTTCCCTGCTTTAATTTCTTCAGAGTACTTATCATGACTTCAAAGTATATAATTTTAATGTTTCCAGACTCTCTTTCTATCTCAGTTGTTAGATTATAAGTTCCACGAAACCTGGACCCTTACTGTCATATTCACTGCTCTGTTCCTACCTCTTAAAATAATGCCTGAGGCATAGCAATTTCTTACAAAAGTATTTGTTGGATGGGTGGATGGGGGTATGGAGGGATGGATGAGGGGATGGGTGGTTGGGTAGGTGAGTAAGTAGGTGTGGGTGGGTGGGTGGGTGGATGGATGGATGGATGACGGACAAATGTGAAAAGGGAATTATAGGCTTAGATTCAGGTATTCTCAAAGCATCCTTTACGCCTCAGAACACAGCCCCATCTTTACATGAAATAGCTCAAATCCTCAGAATTGAACCTCAAAAATCTCTATTTTATTCCTTTTTTGAAATTTGTTGGACTGCCATAGTCCAGGGGCCAAAATTCTCACCTGTAAACATGTTTTTCTTAGACACCCTTAGTAGATGTCAGTGCAAGATGGCATCAGTCAAGTATTCAGGAACAAAAAAAAAAGGAGAGCCTTTCTGCAGATGTACTTGTGAAAAATTACAGGAACACCCATCCATTCATTTACCCAACAAACACCTAGGGAAAGTGTATTCTGTGCCAAGAAAGAGTGCTAAGTATTTGGTTACTTTAATAAATAAAACAAACAAAAATCTCTTTCCTGGTGGAGCTTAAGTTCTGTTTTGGGAGAGGGATGGAGAAATGGACAAAAAATAAGCATAATGAGTAAATTAGATAATTTGGTTAGACAGTGATAACTGCTATGGAAAATAATAGAACAAGGTGAGGAGGGGTAAGAGCACTGGGAAATACCATTTTCCCCTGCCTCTGTGTCAAGGGGTTGGGCAAGCCTGGTGGTGGGTATTGAAGAGGGCATGTACTGCATGGAGCACTGGGTGTGGTGCATGAACTATGAAATGATTCTTGGAACACTGCAAAATAAAATAAAAGTAATTGGAAAAAAAAAAGAATGATCTATAAAGGAACAAGGGCACAGGCATGAAGACCCCTGCAGGGAAGGCAGAGAAAGTTCTACTGCACATATCACACCCACCCACCCACATAACCCCCCACAACACCACACATACACACCTCATACCTTCCACACACCCATATACACACCCACAAACACACTCACCCCCCACATACACACACTACACACCCAGACACAGTCTCTCACACACACCCCATACATACTCACAGACACACACACCCACCATTCACCCCCACACACACACCTATACACACACACTACACACACACCCATACAATCCCCCCCACCCTTCCCCATAGTAACAAATAATCCATCCATATGGGGAGCTGGCTTATGCTGAGTCCAAAAGGAAGCCCTTCAGATTGCAGACACAATACTTGCTCCCTAACAGACTGGTTGTGCGTCTCCTCCTTTGATTAGATCCTTTGTAACATCCCCACCACAGGTGTACCCAGCCTGCTTTCACATTTTCAGGAACAGGGCACTTGACCTCATTCAACGTAGCCAGGTTGACTTGCAGACATCTGGGGTGATTTTTACATTCTTAAGTTGACCTAACTGAAATCTACCTTCATTGTTTGCATCCACTGCCCTGGTTCAGCAAACACATCGGAGTCAGAGGGAAGGCACATAAGCTTTGGAGCAGCCAAGGCCAGTATTTGAGCCATAGCCCCACTGGTGCCCAGCTAAGTGACTTTCTGCGAGGCACAATTTTTTCTGAGACTCAGTTTTCTCATTTATAAGATAGGGGTAACAGTTGCATAATAGGGACGCATTAAATGCTAGTTCCTTTATTTTGGCACTCATCTGAATACCATATTTACCAAAATAAAAACAGCACGGGCTCTGCCTGCAAGGGGCAGACTTGCTCTTCTGAAGGTCCCCTATTCCTTCAGCCGTGGCCCCAACATAATGGACTACAGTCTTCTTGACTCCAGGCAAGCCTAGCTTTGCCTGGGTCTGATTGTTCCACTGCCTAGCCTTCCTCTACTTAGATTCATTGGGCTTAGGAAGCAAGCCAGAGCAGCCCCTGATGGAACAGACCCAGGAGCTACGGGGCCCTGGTCCGATTCCATATCCAGTTCCCCGTGCAACCTTGGTCAGGTCATTTTCCTTCTTGAGTACTTGACTGCCCTATTTGTACAGTGAGGGAGTTAAATAAAATTGTGCACGTTGAGTTGTAGCTCAGGTGCCCTAAAATTCCATAAATCAAAGGTGGAGGTAGAGGCAGGGGAGAGGGGAATCCATCCTGAGCCCTTGTGGGGACAAGCCAATTCTTTGATAGTGACGGCTTCAAGCAGAGAATTGTTCTTGGCACTTTCATAAGCATTCTCACTTTTTTATTTTGAAACCTGAGCAACATTTCCACGTGGTCATGCAAATGGTCTCTGATTAATACCAGGGACTATTCTTTGAGCTTCCTGCTCACTGCCATCTATAACTGTAACGGTCTTTTCCAAAAAAATTTACTTCTCAATTAAAACGTCATGCACTGAAAAATAAAATCGCATCTAGCATATGGAATGAGAGATATGTGGGTGCCTGAGGGTGTGAGTGTGTGTGTGATATGTATTTGTCTAATTTTTAAAAATATTTATTTATTTATTTACTTGAGATTGAGTAAGAGAGAGAGAGCACGAGCTGGGGTCGGGGGCAGGAGAAGCAGACTTTCTGCTGAGCAGAGAGCCCGATGCTGGGCTAGATCCTGGGATTGTGACCTGAGCCCAAGGCAGACACTTAACCAACTGAGCCACACAGGTGTCCCTGTATTTGTCTAATTTTAAGAAAATGAGTCAGAAGCCATTTAAATTCTTTACCAAGATTACACAACCAGAATTATCCTAAAAAGTCTAATGAAAATCCAGAATTAAGTTAATCTAGCAAAATCAATTTCTAAAAACTGCCTTTGTAGTTGGCACATTTCAACACCTGTTTCTAGACCTCCAAATGCTCATTTCCACAGAGGTTGCCCAAGTGTTTCTTTCCCTTGGAAGAGAGGATGAAGGAATATGGGGTCCCTTAAGGAAGGCAATATTGGGGCCAGGGAATCCACCTGGCTTGGGTGTTTTATCCACAAGCAAATAAGAGGAAGCCACTGTGTTACGGGTCCCTCAAGGTGTTGATGGGAAAGCGACCATAGAAGGTTTTGGGTTTGTAAACTTCCTCCATTCAATAGCTCCTCCAAAAACGAAGGGAGAAGAGGAGTAGGTCGGGGACTTAAAACAAGCCATTTCCTGTTTCTGCCCTCAATTTTCTCAATGCCGCGTTGTGAAGGACATGACAGAGCTTAATGTGGGTATTAATGAAATGTGGGAGCACATGAAATGTGGGAGCACAGATCTCCCAGCACTGGGAGAATTCGAGGAGACTGGAGGTGAATGCAGGTGTCCCGAAATCAGCAGGAGTCATGCTCCTGGGCCAAGAAGAGAGGCGTCCCCGTCAGAGGAAAGGGCTGACACACCTGAGACACATCAGGGACCTGGGCAGGTTCACGGTGAGTAATGCGGACCAATGAAGGACTGGACTGACCCCCTCGGGCCCCAAACACCTCGCTCTCACTCGCTGAGCTCCAGCTTCCTCCCTCCAGAGCCCCAGTAATAGCAACAGGAGAAGAGCCTGGCTTAGGGAAAACTTCTAGGTCCCCAACTCGCAGTCTTCCAGAAGTAGAAGAGACATTCGTGCAAACCTAGGTGGGAGAGTGGCAGTTGTCAGCACAAGTGTGAGTCTGGGGAAATGAGCATTACGTGGGAGCTCCTTGGGGGAGCAAGTACAGTGGGAAGACGACAGGCATTTCCCCCCATTCCCCCTGATTCCTACTCTATGAATGTTTGCTTTAATAAGTCTCCAATGACTGCCTCAGCCTCTCCCACTCCTCCCTCTTGGCTCTGACTCCTTAGAACAGCAGGGAGTCAAGGATCTTCTTGATGTCCGTGGCCCTAGGATTGCCAGGGAGCAGAGCCAGGACCGGGGAACAATGCAGAGCTCTCATGGTGGGTGGCAGCCTTCGGTGCCCACCCCCTTTGTGGGAGCCCTAAATCAGGCTCTCCGGCTCTGCAAGGGGCCCCACAGCCACTTCCGTGGTCTGTGTTCCCAGGGGGAAGGAAACCCAGCTATGAACGCTCCGTGAATGCGCCAGAAGAAGAAAAGGTAGGCTCAGCTAGAACTGAGGCCTTTGAGAACCTGAACGAGAGACCCTGATGCCTTTGGTTTCTGGCTTTTCCTTCAGTCCTGGGCTTCTTCAACCAACCCCAAGGCCAGGACATCTGTGGAAAATGCCATAGGTTTTACTGAGTGGGCCTGGAAAAAGAACCAAACTGAAGACCGGATGAACATGGCTGCTGGTCTTGATCCACGGGGTAGTTTTCCCATCGGCTTGTCTGAAATTTTTGTGGCCTATTTCCCCAACTCTAAAATTCTTTTGAAAGACAATTTTCCTATGCTTCCGATGATTGACATCCTGCCTATGAGTGGCTCTAAAACCAGTATCGACCAGAGATTAGGAGTATTGATTTTGATGGAAAGGAGAATGGGCCAGGCCCCAAAAATATAAGCCTAAAATGTATTTTACACTAGATTTGTAAAACTAGTTGTATTTTAGATGTCTGTTGAATAACCTTGTACCCAGAGTTGTGGAAAGAGTGTTTGTGTTCCCCAAAAATGCGTATGTTGAAATCCCAACCCCTATCATGACAATATTAGGAGGAGTGGCCTCGGGGAATGAATAGATCATGAGGGCAGAACTCTCATGAATGGGACTCATGCTCTCATTAAAGAGACCCCAGAGCTGTCTCACCCCTCTCTGTCATGTGAGGACACAATAAAAAAACGGGCCTGACCAGAACCCTACCACACTGGCACCCTGATCTCAGACTTCCAGCCTCCAGAACTGTGAGAAATACGTTTCTGTTGTTTATAAGCTTCCAAGGCTATGGTGTCCTGTTTTTCTGAATAAGACACCAGTAATAGGTTCATATAAGAAGTGGTAATTAAAGGAATTAATCCAGTGGCTTCCCAAGCCTTCCCCTAGCCTCCAAAGCCCTACTTGATCCCAGGCAGCTTCGTCTACCATCAGTGTTCCCTTCTCTAGCTCTGTGCAGCTGCACTAGCCTTCCTGCTATGCCTACGATGTCATGTAGCACGCCCTGACTTCAGAGCCTTGCTCCTTCCCCAGCCTGCGCCATTCTCGGGGAGGTCCGCATGGCTCCACCCTCCAACCCCAAAGGGCTCAGCGAGGTCTTTCCTGGCCAGACGACCGACCATAGCACCATCCTCCCCCCATCTCCTCGTCTGGGCTTGTTCCTTATTATCACATTACTCACTACCTGACATTAGGTTACAGAGCTTTCTGTTACTTTGCATCTGATTGTTCCACCTAAGACATGAGCTCCATGAGGCCAAGGACCAGTTCCTGCTTGATCCTCGATGCTTGAAAGGGTGCCTGGCACCCAGAGTCCTCTTAATAAATATCTGTTGGATTAATTTTTTAAAGGCTAGCAAGTGAATTGTTTACTGTTTTTTATTTGTCAGATACCATGGTGAACATTTGCATGGATCTAATCTCACAAATGCCCTCTCAAGGATTTGCTTATTGCCACCCCCTCCATCTCCTTCCACCGGTCTTCCCACCAGCTCATGGAGTTTATTGCCTCACTGCCTACGATTTCAAAGAGTGTTGTCTGGTTTTCACCCACAAAATTTAACACATTTGTTTCTTCTTGTCCATACCTGTCTCTCTCTAGATGTTATGCTTCTGGAAGATAGCTGCATGTTCTTGTTTATCTCTTTTCCCAGAGCTGAGTCAATTCCCAGGCACATCTAAGCATTCTACAAATACTTACTGAACAGATGAATAAATGAATGAAGACCTTCCACGTAAAGAGAAAAGAATAAGCAGAGGCAGAGTGTTTGAAAACGGAATTTAGAATCAGTTAGATTTAGAGTTGAACCCATCTTCACCACTTAAATATTCTCTAGTCTTGAGCACCTCACACATCCTAAGCTTTGGCGTTCCCTTCTATAAGCCAGGGACAGACCACCTGCTCGTAGGATTAAGTAATATGATGTAGGTAAGTGCCTGGCATGCCAGGTCGTTTTCTTCTGTGTGACGCAAAATGGCTATGTATTCTCAGAGTGCGATAACCAATCTGGTTAGATTACAGCTCTAGGGAGGAGTGAGAGCACGGGAACAGAGAAGCTGATAATGCATCTCTATGATGGCTTTCTCTCTAGGTGATTTTTGTCACTTACACATTGGTGACAACAGATGCAATTCTTGGACCAGTAGGAGTTGGCCCAAGGGTCCCTTCAACCTGGAAGTGCATAGACATTGGAGATATTTCTATGAGGAAATATCATTTCCTCATAGAATCTCAAATATCTATGAGGAGATATCACATGAGGAAAAGCCTGCTCCTCCCAGCCTTCCTGGAAGCAAGACACATACACAAATTTCTGCAGGGGTCCTTTCTTCGAGTTTAGTTATCTGTCAAATAACAGAACCTTAAGGGGCCTTGGGAGGGTCTATCCACACTGCAGCATTTATTTATTTACTTATTTATTTATTTATGAAGGATTTTTTTTTAAAGATTTTATTTACTTAGAGAGAGAATGAGAGAGAGAGGGAGAGCACGAGAGCAGGGGAGAGTCAGAGGAAGAAGCAGACTCCCTGCTGAGCAGAGAGCCCAATGCAGAACTCGATCCCAGGACTCCAGGATCGTGACCTGAGCCCGAAGGCAGACGCTTGCTTAACCGACTGAGCCACCCAGGCACCCTTCAGTGCAGCACTTAAAAATCCTTTCAACATTCATTTGTTTTAATTCTTCAAATTTTTTGTCTCAAAGGAAGATGCTTCTCCTGCATGATCTATGTGTACCTGTATCTCATAATCATGAGAGGAAAGATTTCTCCAAAAGTAAACAATTCTGCCCCTAGACCTTTTTTGGGGGGGAGGGGAGTTGCTTAGGGGAACAGTAATCACACTTCTCTCATTTGAGTTCTGAACCTATTAAGAAAGGCCTCCCATGAATTACTCCTTCGGAGTATACCCAAGCATATGGCCTCCTTCTAAGCCAATCCTTATTTACATAGTAACAGGTTTCTTTAGTTCTTCCTCACATTCTCTTTTTTAGAACTAGTGATATTTTTGTCATCTTATCCCTAGATCTTCTCTAAATTCCATACTTTTTAAGTCAAAGGATCCTCACAAATAACTGCTATGGCTAAGATTAACTATATGAGAATAGGTTTTCCGACAACAGAGAAACTTTCTCCATACTGTCTGATGCATAACTTGTGACCTATTGTGACTCTGAGCACTTCTTTCTTTCTTTCTTTCTTTCTTTCTTTCTTTCTTTCTTTCTTTCTTTCTTTCTTTCTTTCTTTCTTTCTTTCTTTCTTTCTTTCTTCTTTCTTTCTTTCTTTCTTTCTTTCTTTCTTTCTTTCTTTCTTCTTTCTTTCTTTCTTTCTTTCTTTCTTTCTTTCTTTCTTTCTTTCTTTCTTTCTTTTTCTTTCTTTCTCTTTCCTTCCTTCCTTCCTTCCTTCCTTCCTTCCTTCCTTCCGTCCTTCCTTCCTTCCTTCCTTCTTCTTTCTCTCTTTCTCTCTTCCTTTCAGATTTATCTATTTTAGAGAGAGAGAGAGCAGGAGGAAGGACAGAGAGAGAAGGAGAAAGAAAATCTCAAGCAGATTTCCTGCTGAACGCAGAACTCCACACAATGCTTGATTTCATGACCCTGAGGTCATGATCTGAAATAAAACCAAGAGTCAGATGCTTAATGGACTGAGCCACCCAGGAGCCCCGAGCACTTTTTTCTTATTTAGTAAACAGTTTATTCCTCTCTCCTAGTGACTATATCATACTTCCCTCAATGGCCTTCGTCTATCCATTTGGCCAACCCCAAGGGTCAAGAACATTCCTAATTATAATCCAGTTTTCCCAAGGGTTTGTTCTCATGCCAATTTACATAAGAGGCCAACTTAATGAGTATAGCTACCATTCACGTATCAAAGATGTTAATTAAATTGCTGAAAACCCCAACTTCCTCCGATTCACTCAAAGGAGAAAAGAGCTCCCGAATAGCCGCCAAGCACCTGACTGTGTTCAGACTCTAATTTCTGAGAGCCATGGGAGCACATGAGCACTTCTGGAAAGGAGTACTGTGGTCCAAGTACTGAGTACTGAGTCTAAGTACTCAGTACTGTACTGAGGACCAAGAGATAAAGGAGGAAAAGGTTTGACTAGCAGGAGAGAGAAGGTGATCTGCTGAGGGTAAAGTGGATCAAACATATGACAATTGTCCTTTGGCAACTAACTAACAATTATGGCAACCGTGATAATAGCCCCTACATAATATTACAATTATCTCACTAATGGAAGAGGGAGCTGATATTAGTTAGACCAAGCATTAACCTTGGTGCCCATTTTCTGGTGCTCCCATTCTTCGAGCTGTGACCTTGGGCAAATCACCTTATTTCTCTGAGCCTCAGCCTCCTCATCTGGAAGATAGGCATGATGATACCTATGTCACAGGGTTGTTATATTGTTCAAATGGGACGAAGGATATAAAGGCACTTTGGAAACCAAAGTACTACACAAACTGAAGGTATTTTTATTGCTCATAACAGTTATTGTCCCACCATCCCTGCAAGGCATATAAAGGGATGAGTATCATTTTATCCATTTTACAGATGAGAAAACAGAGGTGCAGAGGACCTAAGTGACTATAATGTTGGAAAATATCATGAGCTTCAGAATCAGATGGATCTGAATCCCATGTACTAGCTGTGTGACCTGGGGCTAGCTACTTAACTTCTCTGAACTTCGGTTTCTTCTATAAAATCGGTGTTTTCGTGGGAAATGCCCCCGAGACAAGTACAACAAGTGATACATTAATCTAACACCTAAGAAGTGTTTAAGAAACGGCAACTGCGGGGCGCCTGGGTGGCTCAGTCGTTAAGCGTCTGCCTTCGGCTCAGGTCATGATCCCAGGGTCCTGGGATCGAGCCCCACATCAGGCTCCTTGCTCAGCAGGAAGCCTGCTTCTCCTGCTACCATTCCCTCTGCTTGTGTTCCCTCTCTCGCTGTGTTTCTCGCTGTGAAATAAATAAAATCTTTAAAAAAAAAAAAAATTTGATCTAGAAACGGCAACTGCTATAATTCACATAGCCAGCCTGTTTCCTCCATCCTTGTTTTACTGAAACTTCTAGTACTTTTTTCAATCCATTTTTTCAATCAATTTTTTGTTGTTTCTGAAGGACCATGACATGTGTAGCCTTTAACTACTTTTACTTCTTGAATCGATCTGTTTTCATGGAATACACTGCCAAAAACCAGAGAGACAGTCCCACAACAAAAAGTTTAGGAGACTGTGCTCTAGCCCGACAAGCATGAACAGCTTCCCCCGTGGATAGCCACGGGCTCTTGTTGGTAGCAGTGCTTCAAGGCCAAGTTAACTGGTATCAACTATGTATTATGTAAAACAAAAAGTGCCCCCCCAACACACCACTTAAAAATATGCTTTTCAATAAAGGAAAAAGTGATGTAACACGAGCCTTTGCAGCTGCAAACAGAAATGCTTGGAGCCGAGTGGCAGGGCACCCCAACCCTCCCTCGGTCTTTCCTAAGTAACAAAAAGAAAAAGTGTCGCTGAGACTGGGTGCGGGTGAGCGTACCCACGGCTCTGGCCCCTGAGGCTCTCAGCTCCCATCTGCCGGCTGTCTGGGTTCCCCACGCCTGCCCCCACTGCTGTGGTGGAGTGACACCACTTGTCGGAAGACTCTGGACAGCCGGTGAGATCACTGCATTTAAGCCTTGTCCTGAGCCTCCCAAAGAAAGGGGCTCTGGGGTATTGACATCTCGGTACAGCCCACGGCAGAGAGTCCCACTCCGATCTGGGCAAAAGAGTAGTGTGTGTGTCTTTGTGTGTGTGACGTATGTTTATGCACGCATCTGGTGTCTGCATGTACGTGCCTGTGTGTGCATACGTACACACAGACAACTTCTGTTTCTCTGGAGCCTGCTTGCGGCCTCAAGGGGGTTATGAAGAGAGAAAGGCTGAGCTGAGGATGAGAAGCCAGAGCCTCGGGGCAAGTGCAGCTCAGGGAGGCCCAGGATCTGGCAGCAACCAGAGCTCTCTGTCCGCCTCAGACGCTCTCCCTTTCCCTCCTTACTCAGTGAAGGTCTCATCTTTTCTCTTCTCCAGTCAGCTGGCCATTTCCAGAGAAACCATCCTTGATCTCTAGCACTTGGTCAAACCCTCCCGTATGACAAACTAAAACTATGTCCTTTTCCCCAAGTCCAGTATTCTCCTTTATGACGTTTGCCACGAGTATGCTGTGATGTTTCTCTGAGTGATCCTTTCATCTCACTAGGCTTAAATCTTCATGAGAGCAGGAGCCCTGGGTGTTGTTGTTGACCAGGGGAACCAAGCTCACGGTGGATCCCACAAAAACACTTGGTTCTTCAGGGAACCTCGAACGGAGTCATTCCTAGTCTCTGCCTTCAGCACCTCCTTGTCTAGTGGGCAGGGGAAGCCAGCAAAGAGATCCCTACATTAGGATCCCTTAGTGCTAAGGGCTAGGGTGCCAGTTGGTAGAGCAGCTGTAAGAGTAAATAAAATAAGGAAAACTCTCTCTGCCTGGGTAGATTGTTCAGGGAGGACCCTACAGGGGCCATGTCACGAGTTCCGTCTTGACGTGCAATCCGGCGTTCACCAGGGCAAGGGAGGTCTTCCAGCCCAGAGAACTAACAGCATGCCCACAGACGAGAGCTGTGGGAGGGACAGCAGACTGGGGAATTATCAAAAAGCTGAAATGATGTAGGCTGCAAGATGATATGAGAATGATCCCAGTGAGAGCACCCTGACTTGCATTCTTGCTTAAGAGGAGAAAGCCGCTCCCCAAATTCTTTGATGGAAGGAAAGATCAGAGCAATGGCCAACTGAAAGAATGTGAAAAGTGGTTTAAAAAAAAAAAGTCAGCTACCAGCAGCTCCCTGGAATCCAGCAGCCAGAGTGGGTGGTTTAGACCAGGGGTTCCCCAAGCGTGGTCCCCCAATCAGCAGCATCAGCATCACCTGGGTACTGGTTAGACATGCAGATCTTCAGGTCCTCCTCCAGAACGACTAAAGCAGAAACTCTGGGTGGGCAGCCCAATCATCCGTGCTTGAGCAGACCCCCAGGGGATCTGATGCACGCTGTAGTTGGTGAACTACTGGTTTAGGGGTTCCCCAGAGGGCTACAGTTTTTTTTTCCTCCAGGGTGTAATTCACAGAGGTTGATAAAAAGAAGTTCTTCAAAATAGCATTTTATTTATTGGCAAATAAGTTTTAAAAAATATTTTATTTATTTATTTGTGAGAGAGACAGAGAAAGAGCAAGCGAGCATGGCTGGGGGAAGGGCACAGGGAGAGGGAGAAGCATACTCCCTGCTGAGCAGTGGCTCGATCCCAGGAGCCCCTGGATCATGACCTGAACAGAAGGCAGACGCTTAACTAACTGAACCATCCAGGCGCCCCTATTTATTAGCAAATAAACACGGGTTTTGATATATGCAAGGGGCCTTCGGTCTTAAGCCACTTCCCCCTTCGGGGAGACTGAGCTCTGCCTGCAAAAACAGTACCTCCTGTTGCAAGGCGGGTGCTGTTGCCTAACAGTGGAGAGGAGGAAGCTGTGCTCAGGGCACCAGGACAAACCTGGGACCTCCTCTGGGCACCGCGTGCCAAACCTGCCTATGGGTCTGGAAATCAGGACAAGACAAGATTCCCACGTACAAAATTAAATCTTGGAAACAGGTTAGCTATCTTGGACAGACTTAGCAGGGAGGAATGTTATCACTGTACAGATCTACACACAGATCGCTAGGAAACTGAACTGAAACTGTACAGTCTTTTCAGAGAAAGCCACCAGCCAGAGAGAGCAGAGGAGCCCGTGCTATCCCCTGCACAGAAAAATCAGGAACCGGGTTTCTGTGGATTGTCTGAGTGTCTGAGGTTGACCTCTCCCCCCACATGGCCCATCACCTTTCCCCTCCAGGCTGGGTGCCTACAGCCTGCGGGGGACGCTGCTAGACGCAGAGGCTTTCTGCAATCACCTGTTGAGAGGAAGGAACACAATGTCCGAGAGACAGCAGCCAGCTGCGGTGCTCCAGTTTTTCAGAGGTAGACCGTAATTACCCCGCGAAAACGACTGAATCAGCAAAGCACTGTGGTGTGGCTTGACGGCAACGAAGGAAGCACTGGGTGTTGTGTAAATACTCTTCCTTCACCCAGGTCATTAACTTTTAGCACCTCATTGCTTGGCCACCTCCCTTTCCATGGCGACCTGGCCACTTCTGTGGCACGAGGTGGGGGGGTGTTGGCGGGAAGCACAAGAGGTTTAGAACCCACCAGACCTGGGTGCGTTCGGTGCTCACCAGCCAGGTGACCTCGGGTAGGTCATTTCACTTCTCTGAACCCCAGTTACCTGGGAAACAGGGGGAATTAGAACCTGCCATTTCTGGGCGTCTTGATGGAGAAGATGTTTACTTTACCAAAAGCTGGGATAATGACTGGTCTGCTCAAGGAGCTCAATTCAGGTGGTGCCTTTCCCTTCTCTGGGGCCGTTGGAAGAGTTCCTGAGATGATCCTAAGTGGGAAAGGCACTGCGTATGCTGGGAACATGTCATACAAACCTTGGCCATTGCTATTCCACTTCTTTTCCCTTTTAATTTTTACCTCCAAGCGTTTCTTCACATAGTTTTAGTTTTCACAGGAATGACACATATTAGCTTTAAAAAAAGACACCCATTCAGCCTCACGCCCAGAGCTCCTTCAGTCCCATACACTATCCCATTTAATCTTCACAATCATAGGTTAAGTCTCTCAATTGCTTTTTTCATTTAAACAAATGCAACTCCAAGGAGTGACCTGTGGTATAGGGGGCTTTGCAGTCAGGACCAGCTTTTGAGCCTGTCTCAGTCTGACGCTCCACGCTGTCTCCCTAGGAGAGGCCTTGGAGGTCCTTGTCCCCCAATCCCAATGCTGCAGCCACCAGGGATTTGTCCAAGGTCACATCACAAATTACAGGAAGCACCAGGGTTACCCTCACGGCTCCCAGCACTCAGGCTCCAAGATCTCTGTTCCTATGTGTGTTTCAGCCACACTCTCTGGACCCAAGAGAGGCAAGATCTACATCGTCATTTCCCAAACTCTCACAGAGCAATCTCTGGTTTGACAAAGAATTCTCAGGGGTTGCTTTCTTTGTGCTGCCTCTAATCCCGGAGTCAGGTGGGGAGGCTGGTAGCCGGGAGAGGGAGATCTTCAGGAGCTTAGTTCCTGTTTATCCATGTCATTCTTTCAGTCCCTGGGGCTATAATATCCATTTAGAAAGATTAAATCAAACAGGATTGTGGCAGAGAAAGGGGAGCTAAGACAGAGGCAGGGAGAAAAGAAAGTGGAATTCTCTAAGCATTAAAAATAAAGAGCCTAAGACATAACTAATTCTCAAATAGGTCTCACTTCTTAAAGACAAGCTACTCCTCCTTGGGTGATCACAGGCAGGTGAAAAGCAGTTTGGGTGATTCTTTTTTTTTTTTGGTCTACAAACCTGGCTTTTCTTTCCAGCATTCTCAGGTGCACTGGAGGCCCCGGGAAGAGAGAGAGAGGACTTTTTCAAAAGACACTTCCACCTCCTAATCCCTGTGCCTACAAACCAAATATTGATCTATTTAGTAAACCAGCCTGTGGGAGGAGAGATTGTAAAGCCCTGTTTACTCAGCAGTTGGGGCCCCCCTGACAGCTGTTCAATGGGGGATTATGATGTCACAGTGGTAATTACACTATAAACAAGGGATGGGGGAGAATAAAGCATGAAAGGAAACTGTAGGGCTAGTTACCAGGCAACACAAAATATGTAACCTGAAACCCGACAAGCATGTTAATTTCCTAGCAAGCCTCCCAGATGTCCTCACTTTATGGCCGACGCTCAGTTTCAGTTTCAATTTGTTTATTTGCCCTTCTTCAGTCACAAATGTGGAGCTGAAAATATTGGAAGAGAGGAGAGAAGGCAAAGAAAGATGGGAAAAGGAGGGCTTGTGTTTTGCTCCTGGGATGCAAGAAGCCAGGAGAAAGCTCAGAGGTTTGGTCTTATCTTTTCAGAAAGATGTAGAGGTCATTGCCCCAGAAGGGAGCTGAACCAGGTGAGAAAGAGAGAGGAGAAAGAGAAAAAAGTAGAGATTAAACTGGGTAAAGAAAGACAAGACTGCTGCAGAATCAGCCCCCAGAGGCTAGAGGGGGCCCAAGCGTCCCACTGCCACAGCCCCACCTAGTGGTTGCCCCCACATCCTCCTTCCTAAGTCTCATGACCAAGCTCCCTACCCAGCCTGGCAACCTGGTCTTTCTTTAGGCAGCTTTATCCAAAAGTTCTTATGTTGAGCTGAAATCAGCTTCCCCTCACGTCCAAGAAAAGCAACTCACAGCCCCACACAGACTGGAAAACAAGGACTGGGATACCCTGTGTTCTTCTGCTGGATTCTCATTCCATCTGCAGTCCTCCCTCCCAGTATGTTTTTGGTTTTGTTTTAAATCAAGTTCTTCCTTCCTCAACCCCCTGAACAATTTTCAGTTTGTCAACGTTCCCCTTATAATCCGGGCTCTGAAACTAGACACCGCCTCAGGTGAGGTTTGACCTCACGGTACTAAGCAGGATGGACCTCAGCCCCACCTTCGGGGCCCTCCCTTCGGAGCCCTCCCTTCGGAGAACCTTAGAGGTGTGATTACCGCCGCTGGAGGCTTCTCAGGAGAGTGGACCGCGAGATTTCCAGCAATTCAGCGAGCTGGTTTTTAAGTCATTGGTAGCTTGAAATCTGCCATGGTGACAGTATTTACACCACAGATATTGGCCAGCACTCACAGATCAGGGTTTCGCGCCCCCACCCTCCAGGGGCTGATCTACCCGCACACCACTGTTCCTGGTCAATCACATGTGACCTCTTCTGGGAGTCAGTGATTCACAGGGGACTGACAGAAACTTGTAGCCAGGGACCTCTACAGACCACAAGCCTCCACACAAAAGTTACAGAAGGAGGATCTGTGCCCATTAGAGCTAAAGAATATGAGACAGGGTTTTAATTCCTCTTGACTTTCTTCCATCTGTATAGTGATCACCTTTGCTGACTGAGACCATTTCTCTGGGGACTGATTCACATCAGTGCCGCAGAAATTTCCAAGGGGCACTCCCAGAGCCAGATGCTGAATGACCAGGTTGAGGGTGTGGGAAATAAAGTTCCCTGAACTGACTCGTAGAGGCGGCTGCTGCTCCCAGGACAGGCACAGACGCAGCAGCTGGTACGGTCAATGGCTTTTCTGCAAACTTGGGAATTCTGTCACATTTCTTCTCCTCCTAAATTCTAGTCCTAAGTGTCTAGAATGACAGTTTGGTGACAAGGCTAAATTCCAGTCCTGGCTCGGCCGCTCCCTCCATGTTTGACTGGGAGCCCAGGCCTGTCCCCCTCTGGACCTCAGTTTCCCTATCTGTCAGCAGGGAGGGTTGAATCTGAGGACCTCTGACTCCAGATGACTTTGGCAGCTGGCTCCAGCATGGGCCACAGCACTGATATTCTCACAGGCACCGCAAGCCGAGCCCAGCATCGGGGGAGGAGCGTTTTTCCACCCAATGATTCTCACTGTGCGGACTTGTCTCTCGCCTCCACTCCTCCTGTTGTCCTGGGGATGGTTTGTTTGTTGTGGCTCTCCTCAGATGCACTACAAGTCGTCTTCAATATTGCAGCCCTAGGCCACATTCTCTCTCCCAGGGACTCTCACCCGTGTCCAAGCTAACTTCCCGTCACTTCCTTAAACCAGCCACCAAGCCTCCGATGCAGCAGAGATCTGGGGGATCTTGGCAAAACCTCCATCCCTCTGCAGACATCTTCTCTTTGGCTCTTACCTGAGCCTCTTGCAAGAGAAGATGCACAGGGGTGTTTTCTTTTGCCAGCATTATGACAACTCAGGAAACGCTCTACATCCCCAAGCAGCCTTCCTTCTAAGGGCCCGGGTTTTGAAGTCAAGGAACTCAACATCATGTGCCAGCGCACTTGGATCTCCTCTCCCATCACCGCTCCAGCCTCCTGCTCAGCATCTGTATACTTCTTGCCCCCACTTTCCAGATCACTTGTCCCATGCACGTCCTTGGGACTTGGTCCCTTTGAGTGTCTATTCCAATGTTACATCCTAGGCTTCCCTCTGGCCGCTCTGTATGAATGGCAACCCCTCCAAGCATCCCTCCTCATGCTCCTCCCAGTGCGGTCTGCCCCACTATTGCCATCTGACTGATGTATTCACCTGCATTTAACCCTTTCCCAAACCTTAGATCCATGAGCACAGGGGCTCCCTTTGGCTCACTTCTAAATCTGCAGTGCCTGAAATAATGTCTGGCACATGGCAGATACACTGTAAATACGTGCCGAATGAGTGAATATATAGTCAGTCCTCATTATTTGCAGATTCCATGTTTGTGACTTTGCCTACTCCCTAGACTTTGTTTGTAACCCCCAAATCAGTATTTATGACAATTTCACAGTCATTCACAGACTTGTGTGGAATGGTGAAAAGTTTGATTTGCCCAGTGCACCTGTTCCCAGCAGAGGTTGAGCAAAGTGATGGTCTGACTTCTTGTTTCAGCTCTCTTTCGTTTGCCATCTATTGGGTGGCATGTTTTTCACATCTATGTGCTTTCTGTTGGTGATTTCACTATTTAAAATGGTCCCAAGCATAGTGCTGAGATGCTATCTAATGATCCCCAAGGCAGGAAGGCTGTGGTGTGCCTTACAGAGATAAGACATGTTTAGATAAGCACGATCCAGGCATGAGTTAGAGTGCTGTTGACCATGAGTTCAATGTCGACGAATCAAAAATATGTATCTCGAAAAAATAAGGTGTCCTTAAACAGAAACATACATATAACGAGGTTCTGTGCTGATTGGTTGGTGAGGAGACTCACAGGAACCTAAGCCTGCATTTCCCCTAGGAGCACTGGCTCCATAGTCTCTGCTCACAGACACTCTATAGCTACTGTGAACAATGAAAGTCATGTGTACCTCAGTTTGAATCTTGAGTACTAACCCACTAAAAGCAGCAATTGGGGGAATGACTATCATCCTCTGAGACTTAGATTCCTAACTGTCAGTTGGTAATAATAGTGCCTATCCTCATAGTTGTTCAAAAGAATAAGTTAGGTGATCAATGTAACCATGCCTACTACTACTACTACTACTACTACTACAAATGCCTACTGCTGCACCCGGCCTATCGAGGGTGGACCATAATCCCTCACTCCTCTTACCTTCTCTTGCTCATATTTACAACCCACAGGGCAAATACAGTTTGCTTTTTGTGTTATCAAGAGCATTTCTCCAAGTAGTTCTCAGGCCTCTGAAGCAGCCTATCAACGGTCCTGATCCCTTCTCTTACTGTTGGATGTTGAGCTTACATCAAATTTTGAATTATGCGATGAACAACGTTTTTTTGTTAATGTACGTTTTCCTCTTTCTTAAGGAATTTATTTCTTTACAACAAGCTCCCGGCCGTACAATTACTAATCCAATGGGTGCAAACAATTGTACAGCCCTGAAAGTAAGTTCCGATAGTGGTGATAAGAGAAGACTTCTTGGCATACGTGCTGCTGGGTGTGTGTGCATGGGACATAGAGGTTCACCGAGGGGTTCGCCCATTCTCCTGCAGCTTTCGGCTTCTCAGAGGATCCAGGGAGAAGCGTTAGCAATCACTTCATCATATCAAGAGGGAGACTGAGGTTAAAGAAAAGGAGTGAGTTGTCCAAGGTGATATAACCAGTCAGTGCCAGATGAGGATTGGACCCTAGGTCCAGTCCAATCTGTTCAATTTCAGTGAAGAAAGAAAATTCCCCAGATATTCATGGAACCAGTCTACGTGTTGGGCCAATGACACCAATGAGCCTCAGGTTGACACTGAGTAAGAGAAGAATTTCACAGAAATGTGTGCCTCAGTTACAATCCTGGGTTGTGGATGAGATGGGCTTATCTGTCACCAGAAGAACTGCACGGACATAACAGACTTTCCATGTTTTCTCTGTAGAAAGTGGCAGCCCCCCATGTGTTTGCCCAAGATTACAAGGCAAGGCAAGGCAGGGCAAGGGAAGGAAAGGAAGAGAAGGAAAGAGAGAACAACCTTTAAGTTCTACAGAAATCTCTCATACAAAACAAAAATATACACAGGTCATAAAAAAAGATATTCGTATTCCATTTCTTTACTATTTAGTAAAAAATATCATCTCTTAACCAAAACCAAAGAGTTCTTTTCTTTCCATTTGGATATAATTAGCTGTCATTTGTTCTAATCAGCAGCTGTCCTATATGTCTTGGATAAAGAGTCAGCTTCTTCTCCGTGGAGCTAGTTCTGATTTTTCCATAAAGATACTTATCTACTGTACTAACATTGGTACCAAGAATAATAGCCAAGATTTTAGCTATGTTTAATAAGGATCCATCGGCAACTATGTGTTTAGTATCCACTGAATACTCAGCACTATCCTAGGGAATGGGAGATGTACAAATCATTGAACAAAAATTTATTCAACTCTTCCTTAGCTTCTGCTATATAATGACAGACCTATTTCCATCCTAGATCCTGCTCTGGAGGATCTCAGAAGGGAAATAGACAGGTAAGGGGAAAAAATTAACATGATGTGACATAGCAATAGTAGAAAGTAGTGTAAGTTACAAAAATGATGCAAAGCAAGAAAGAATTGTCAGGGGAGTAGGGCTGCTCATAGAAGATTCTACTCAGGAGGTGACTGCTGACTTGGAAGTTTTGAAGATTAATTAGGAATGCTCCAGATGAATGCCATGAAAGGACATGGCAGCCAGTTGGACCCTTCAACATAAAGGCCTTGAACTGTCATCCAACAGAGGAGATTTTAGATTGGAGGTATAGGTAAAGGACCAATGATAAAGGCCACTGAATGTAACAGTGAACATTTGAGACTCTAAGAAGAGACACCAAAAGGATTTTGAGAATTCTCTCAGGCAGCAATACAAAGGGTAAGCTGAAGGCATTAGAGATAAGATCTTATAGGTAAGGGAAAAAGAAAAAGAAAAAAGATCTTATAGGAAAGAAGAGGTCTTTGTGGTGGTCTTTAGAGTAGAAATGAGAAAGGGAGAGCAGGGGAAACTATGTCAGGGCACTTGACCACAGATAATTGCTCAGGAAGTTGAAATCCTATCCAGAAGGTCAGCATTTCTTAGGAGGGATCAGGAAATGCCCAAGCCTGGTAACAAACCACGGGGTGGTCCTAGATACCTATCTCTAGCTCCTGAGTTTTCCTTTCTTAAAAAACTGATTCACAGTCATTTCAGTGAAAGAAAGCAGAGATTGCTCAAAAGTTTTCTCTGGATCCATTGGATGCCCAGCTCTCTGACTTGGAAGGGGTATGAGCAGTAACCAGCCTCGGCTGAGTCTCACTGCAGAACAAGTGCCATGGTGAGACCTCACAGCCAACAAGAACTGTAATATGGCAACTGTCAACTAGGAGGTGACTCCCCAAGGAAATATTGAGAAACCAGGAACATAGCCTTTTTCCCGCTACGCCCTAGTATAAAAGCTAGAGGAAGCTGGACACAGAATGCTTGCTCAATGGGTTTCCTGAGAGGAAGGAGATGGTGAGGCCACTGTAACGTTCCAAGCCTCTGCTGACTAATGTAGCAAATTATGTGTGCCTTCATGAAAATGTAACCACTGGGAAAAGCTGAAAAAGGAAAAGTCTACAAATAAAGGTTCCAGACACCAAAAATGGGAGGAGGGTTGTAGCTCCTATGACATGTACAGATCCACTCCTCTTTAATCCCACTGGTTCTATCTGGTGTCTCCTTAAAGAGTGACCAAGCAGACAATCCCATTCAAAGCTCTGAATCAAAGTGATTGAGGCTGTTTAAGACTAAGGTAACCTCATTGACTGTGCTAAATTCTATCCTAAAATTCAGAAGGGCATAAGGACAAAGTGGCTTTAGTAAACAATGGGGCAAACAAATAATGAGGGTTGTAAACCATCATTCTAGGTGATGCACCATAGAATATACTGAGAGCATTGTTAAGTTTTTTATTAGATCAGTCTTTGAAAGAGCATGCCTTGTTATTTTAATTTCAATTATTATAACTCACATCACTGGATTCTTGTTATACCAGCCCTACTACTCAAAAAAGTTTACAACAATTGGCAATTCTTTTACCTGAAGGCCCACAAATTACATTAAAAAGGATCAATAATTTTCCCTACTCATTTATTTTGAACAATCCATGAATGGTGATGAACGTGGAAGTGAAATGTCTTATGAACCTACCAATTTTGATCTAAAGGACAGATTTGTCACCACATGAAAGCACAGTGGGTAATTACCAGGTGGTTGAAATGACAATTAACTCCATCGTTAATAATTATAATTTGACAGACAATAAATCAAGATGGCAGCCATCTGTAAATAAACACCCACAGAGCCAGCTGAATAGTATTGCACAATAGCTTAACCTCATAAAACCAGCAAACTAGTTCTGACTGGTGAGCAAGTAAATCTCCCAAAGACCAGAAAGAAGCAAATTTTTGGGTCACCATGTTCCTACACTTCTCAGCTGGATACAATTGAGAGCCCAGTGTTGTTTTATTTTGTTATGTTTTTATTTGATTTTTTTTCTAGGATAATTATTGTTATTTTCCACAAAACATTCGCTCATTTTAAAATATGGGATTATGATTTTTTGATGCAGTTGAAACTATCCTCTCAAATCACTCTCCCCAGGGGCCTTACATACTCCTTAGGATAGTTAGCCCTGAACACAGAGCAGCCTCTACAGAGTTATTGCTCTCCTTTCTTGAAGACCTCTCCCCACTTATACCCCATGACAACTCCCCTACTTTTTCTATTTTTCAGGATTCCTTCTTGGATTTTTTTTTTTGAAGATTTTATTTACTTATTTGAGAGAGAGAGAGAGAGAGAGCATGAGCAGGGGGTGGGAAGGGGCAGAGGGAGAGGGAGAAGAAACAGGCTCCTCGCTGAGCAGGGCGTCTGAAGAAGGGCTTGATTCCAGGGGCCTGGGATCATGACTTGAGCCAAAGACAGACACTTAACCGACTGAGCCACCCAGGCGCCCCTCTGGATTTTGATAATCGTGATGCTAGAGCATCAACCACCACCACCCCCTTATATTCTTTGTTATCGGCTGCTAACTGATTTCTGTGCATCTGTTAATTCTGTTAACAGAATTAACCTCTGACATGGAGACCTTTTTTCCAATTACCCTTGAGAATATGGAGGCCATGAATCATCCAGTCACTTCTCCATGGTCATAAAGCTGGTAAATGGTAGAGCAAAGATTTTAACTCAAGTCATAATCCCAGCGCCATTGCTCTCAACTCAACCACTTCATCTGCATAATCTTTCATTATTACATTTTCCCCAAGTTTTATGTTGTTCTTTTTTTCCCCAATCTCACAAAACATCTTTTCCTTGGTCTGTCTTAGTTACTCTCACACATCTGTGACCTCACTGCTAAGGATTCCCAAATCTATCCTTACCCCAGAACTGCCTCCTGAGTCCCAGATCCTTACAGCAACATACTGCTATAGTCCTCACTTGGAGGCATTCTTTCATTCAGCAAATAACTATTAAACAACTTGTAGTCAGGCACCGTTTCAGGTATAGGGAACAGAAAGGGCAACAATACAGGAATCACTGCCATCGTGAAATGTGTATTAGAGATGCAAGATAGTGGGGGAAGACAAATAATAAAATCTAATGGTAAAATAAAGATAGATGGGGATATGGGCTAAAGAAAAAAATGCAGAAGAGATGGGAATACACTGGGAAATCAGAGGTAAGAGGGAGCCACCAATTCTAGTATGGCAATTGGAGGAAACATCAAGGAGTATTGAAGTGAAGACCTGAGGAGGAGAGGGAGATGAGTAGCTGGGCATCTGAGGAAAGGCCATTCTAGGCAGGGAAAACAGTCCTTGGAAATTCTCACAGGCAGAAGCATGTCGGCATGTCTGAGGAACACTAAGGAATCCAATATGGCAGAGAGATGCCAGAGAGGGCTGGAGTAGAAGGGGGAGTCTAAGCGGAAATAGGCCCAAGGGCTGTGAGGCCTGGGTCTTGCAAATCATTACTGTAAATCCTTTGAGACTTTGTTCTGAGCAAGATGGGAAGAATATGGAAGCTTTGAACAGTGGAGTCATGACCTGACTTCTTAAGAAGACCACTCTGACTGCTGCGTTAAGACTAGGGATGGCAAGACTAGGGATGGAGACTGAGGGATGGCAAGGTGGAAAGCAGGGCTGCAGTTTAGAGGACCATTTCAATAATTCCATAAAAGATGATAGTGGCTTTGATAAGAATGGTAGCGATGAAGATGGGAAGAAATGATCAAATGCTGGATATGTTTTGAAGGAAAAGCAAAACTGAATTTGCTGAACGATCAGAAATAGGATTTAAGAGAGAGGAACCATGGAGGACTCTAAATAAAAGAGCTGCCATTTGCTAGGGGGAAATTTGCTAGGAAATAGGCCTGGAGATGGGACTGGGGACAAGATCAGGAGCTCAATGTTAAATATTCCCAGGTGGCTTCTGTATACATATGTACAAAACAGACATCTATTATTTCCAATTGAAAACACACACACACACACACACACACACACACACACACACACACACACCACACACATTTCTTCTACTGTATATTTCTCATCTCCATTAACAAGATCACCATTCCATCCAGGCATTCATGCCAAATTGAAGGACTCTTTTTCATGCTCCCCTCCCTCTCAGTCCCACACTGAAGCATCCTCTAGTTTCCTCTCAGCATTAGACAAGCTTTCATTCCATGAAAACACCTTGTTTTTCTGTTCTAGTATACAAATCCTTCCCTCAATCTAGGTGATCCACCTAATTACATCTGCCCTACTTTGCTTGGCCAATGTCAACTTATTCTTCAAGCTACGACTTAAATATCTTTTCTTTGAAGCCTTTTATGAGCCATCAGCAAAATTAGCCACTCACTCTTCTTACTCAAGTATTACTTACCCAACAAGCCAGTATAACTTTTCCACTCTGGGCATTTGTTGGCATTTGTAGCATAGCATGCATGTGGGAGTGACGAGAGATGAGGCCAGAAGAGGAAAAAGGAATAAGTTTATGAAGGACCTTGAATGCAAGGTTAGGGGGTGTACTTAGTCCTGAGGTTGATTAGGAATAATGGCATAGTTTGAAGAAGGCGAGGGCCTGGTTTAATGTGAGTCTTCAAGGATTCACTTCACTGACCATACGAAGAGTGAAGTAGATAGTAAAGTAAGTCAGGCAAAACTTGATGGCCTCCTGAAAAAAGGCAGAAGTAATGGGGATGGAGGTGAAAAAGATGGGACTTTTCTGAACTATACTCCATGGCGTTGGAGCTAATAATATTTATTAAGCCTTGCCATTTATCTGTCACAGATTTAAGAATTCCCACTGTATTAACTCATTTAATCCTCTCAAACATCTCATGAAGGAGGCAGTATTCTTGTCCCCATTTTGCAAAGGAGACACAGACAGATTCATTAAGCTGCCCAAGTCACACAGCAATTAATGAGTGGAGCCTAGATTTGAATACAGTCAGTTGCCCTAGGACCCATGCTCCTCTCCCCTACTCTGTCCCTCCTACAACATAGTGAATTAATATAAAACTATATTTAGCAGCACAAGAACATATTACAACCCTTATCAATCCAAACTGAACGTCTTCTTCAATCTTTTTGTAAAATCACCCTTCCAAAATACACCATTGACGAACACTATATTCTAGAACCCATGTTTATATGGATGCTTAGCCACTATGTGATGTTTTTCTTAGCATTTTTTCTTTCTCAGTCAAATGAGGGGAAACATCCAGCATATGGAAGCATTTCCACACTGTAAGTTATACCGAAGAGGAATATTATGCAATTTGCAAACACTGTCAAATGAAATATAAATATGCATTAGAAAAATGCTACTCAGAGACAAAAATATCTTTGTATCAAAGATTCATTCAGTCAATCATTTTTTCATTCAACAAACATTAATCAGGCACCCAGTTTATGGGAGGGGCAGAGGTCAGCAGCAAGAAGAGAAAGGTGAATAAGACTTATGCCTCATCATGAGGAAATTAACAGCCTTGTGATTTTTATTTTTAAATAGCCACAGCTGGATGAAATAATTGCCATTGACTCTTTGTAACCCTCTGTAAGATAAACAGAGCTCTGTGCTCTGATTCAGACAGAGCCCCGGCCTCTAGCTCCACCTCTTAGAAACTGGACATGTCACCCCTTCTATCTGAGCCTCAGTTTCCTCGACTGAAAAGGAGATACTCCCTTCCATGATGATTATGAGAATTAGGGATCATGCACAGAGCATAAAATCCTAGTTTGAACCAACAATAGTAAATGAAAGACTACTGTCGCCTTGTATTTTTCGATCACCAGGAAGCTTTCCAAGGGTCCAGTGAAAATCCACAATGAACCAAACATCCCTACCTGTTCCCAAACTAGCAAACAACAGCAAACAAAAACCTTGAACACTACACCGAACAGTAATGATGTACTGTATGTTGGCTAACTGAATTTAAAAAAACAACAAACAAACAAACAAACACTCTCCCTAATGACATCAAGTAGGAAGGAAATGGCTTCACCATCAGGAATTGAGTTGACCGAGTTCTTGCAAAAGCAGCCAATGCCTTGTCACCAGCTAATGCACCAGCTAATGCAAGAGGAAGGACAAGCTTTTTGAGCATCAGCCTCTGGATGTGGAATGAAACTTGCTAAAGAAAAGGTGAAACTCAGAGCAAAGCAGGGACCAGCTCCCTAAGAACCAGTGTCCCTGGAGAGAGAAAACTGGAGTTTTCCTGAACCTGTCCCAATAGGTCTTCTTTAAAAAGGGACACCAGGTAAATGGCTGCTTCTTTGCTGACCAGGGGACCTCAGTGAGCAAATTTTTAGAACAACACAGTCCCACCCACCTTTCCAGCTATGAGTCAACAGGGGACTCCCAGTACGGGGAAAAGTGGCCGGACTGGTTCCCCCACCTTCACAGGGCAGGTATCTCACCATATAAGGGATAACTAATGCAGGGCTAATCGGAGGAAACTAACAAATACCAAACACATTGCACGTGTCAAACATTATGCCAGGCTCTTTTCCTTGGGCAACCTGTTGAATATTCACAATAACTCAATCAGGTAGGTAAGTAGGTAGCTATTATTTCCATTTTGCTGGGTGAAGAAACTGCAACGCAGAGGGAGTAAGTCAGAACTCTCCTGGAGCTGTCCAACAGGTCTTCCTCCAGAAAAGACCCCAAGATATGACCATTAGTGGGTGGAATTTGAGTCTAGATCTTTCTTACACCAAAAGCTCTGTTCATTCAGCTGTGCCACTTCATCTCTCAGAGTAAAATCTGAAATGGGTTGGTACAGGCTGCTCCAAGACAAGTCTCTGCTCTTCTCTGCCCGTCATGGACCCCCAGCAGGCTGACCTCAGTGATGAGTATTCCCAGTCTCTACTCTTTGGCATCTGGTTGGGTTTGGTAAATGGGCAGCACCAGCAGGAGACTGGAGGGTGCAAGGAGAGTGGTGGGGACATTCATTCTATTTCTATCCAGCCTCGCTTTACTGAGCCATGCTGCATTCCTACAGCCGTGGGGCCTGTGGGGCCACCCCTCTTCTAGGGATCCAGAGTCCAAGTCCTACCTCTTGCCCCTTCTACCTGGGGCAGTGAAAGCTTCCTAATGTTGACAACTCCTGGGTGCCTCACCTTTCCTTGCTGATTTCCTTACTGGTGCCCATGCGTCGTAAATACTCTCTTCACAACACTATATTCAGCTAAGCCTTTTTGAGTGTGCCATCAGTTTCCTGCTAAGATTCTAATGATACACACTGAGTTAAAAACTATTGTATATTTAATTCCACCATAGTTTAGATTCTTAAATTGGTCTTTGGGTATCTAGGAAACAGCAACAACTTGCATCTTATGGAAATGAATCGGCTGAAATTGAAGGGAACGCATTTTGTTTGGATATGATGAGCTCGCTGGAGGGACAGTAGACTCCCCACATGTTATTGGCAAACTCTGTGGTGAATGAAGCTTCCCAGTCATACTTGGAATGTGATGTTTTTTTCATGAGTCCATGCTACAAAGATGAAATCCAAAAAATATGAAAACACACTTGACAGATTCTGCCAAGAAGTTCTCTAGAATGTATGCAAAATGGAGCTTAAAAAAGTATTTGTAGCTCTGTCATAGAAAGTGGAGCTTCAGTTGGGAAAACTTGACTGAAACCACTTGAGCTCTCCTGTCACTGGCTTTTGGAAATGATGACTGAGTAATTTGAAAATGAACTGAGAAACGTTTCAGCCTTAATGACCTTTTTGAAGTTTTCACAGGGCTCCTACACAACAGTAGTGGGTCCAGGAAGCACATAAATCGAATGGGCCAGATGGGGGGCTTGAAGTCGTGCCTCAGTGGGTCTGCTAGATGAAAGCTCAGGCTCTGTTTACACTATGAAAATGAAGTTGAGATTTTAGCTCCTTTTCCCTCAAAGTGTGCCCCTTCCCCCACCAAAAAAAAAAAAATATATATATATATATATACCAAAAAACAATTGCCAGGCACTTCTCCTAGAACTTATTGTGCAATCGTCTCTTTCTCTGCCTTAACCCATACCCAGAGGCCTACCTTATGGGTAGTTACAGGCATGATGCCCAGTAGGTGTTTGTCTTTGGGAAAGTTTGAGGGGACAGTTTGGTGTATGGAGTTCTTCAGTCTTACAGCGTTTTGCATTTTGTAATCGGGGCACTTCGAATTTTATGCCTTCTCTCCTGAAGAACATTTTATAGGAGAATATGTTTGCTCTTCTAAATTTACCTATGAATCATTCAGTATCTATCTTCCCTCTCTTCCCCTCCTTCCAATCCAACAGAGTTTTCCTGCAAGGACTTCACACCCACAGTAGAGTACACAGTAGGTGCTCAAATATTTGCATGACTGAATGTAAGCACTTCATTAATCTATTTATATTTTTAGTCAGTGACAACTTTTCTGTTGGGTAGAGAAGAGGGCTACAATAAACACGACCAAGTTTTAATTGCCCTGAACACTGGAGGTATTCTTTATCATCCATTTGATAGCTGTGTGGCTTTAGGCAAGTTAACCCAACAGCTCTGGCTTTTCCCTCCCAGAGACCAGGGATGTGAACTCTTGTTTCACTGATTGTTGATCAAATGCGATAATCTTTGTGAGGGGCCTAGCACAGTGATGGGCTTGTGAAAGGGGCTTCCTAAAGTCCAACCCACGCCATTCTTTCTGAACTGATACCGAGGATACATCCTGTAAATAGAGCCAAGGATGGAGGGGATCAAGGGAGATTCCCAATTTGGAGGAAATGTGGTTTAGTGGACCATCTAATTGCATCCTACTCAAAGCTTTGCTGATGTTTTAGACCTTGTACCAAGGAAATTTGCTTCAGGTTTCCCTAGGAGGCAGATAATATTGTTAAGCAGCTTGCCAATATCTGGTTACTACAGATATTTCAAACAACAAATTTTGTATTTTATCCCACCTTTCCAACTCTGAATCTTCTTTTAGCTCTCTAGCAGATGCCACTGGGTCTCTGATGGTTTGATGATCTCTAATTCTATGTGCATTTCCAACATTTGACGTATCCATCATTCTACTTCAGTCATCACTTAGAAACACTCACTGTGTGCCAGGCCCAGTGCTAGGGACTGAGATTATAGTAATGCATAAGACATGGTCCCTCAGTGAAAGGCATTCCCATTCTGATCAGAAAGAGCAATGAATACATTCTACAGTGTGATCATGACCACAGGATATAGGAGATGTTGAAACCAGGGCAGGACAGGGTGAGCCCACACTGAAGGAAGCACTCACTGTCAAGGTCCCAGGATTTGCAGAGTCAGCATTTGTACCATCCCCGAGAATGGGAGCTTGCCTAAATTTTGTGCCCAAGGCATCCATCTCATTTGCACCTTTGTCCTGGCCCTGGGGAAAACAGAGGAAAAAGATGTAATTCCTCTCTATGGAGTCCAAGAAGTTTCCTGAAGCAGATGATTTTGAACTGAAGCCTCTGACAAGGGAAGCAATTAGCCAGGCAGGGAAAGATGGAGGAGGATTTGAAAGCATCTTCGGCAAATGGTCAGCAAATGCACAGCTGCAGAGATGAGAGAAAACATAGCTCATGGGTGCACCTTTGAGTGGCCTGATGCGGCTGGATTCCTGTGGGGGGCGGAGGGCCTTGGGGGAGGGGGTGGCAGGACAGGGACTGACTGGGAATGAATCAAGGGCCAGTTCACAGAACTCAGGAGAGGAAGAGGCTGTATGGTTGGGAGGACTGAATAGAGTATTATTGAAGCAGGACACTTTTGAGGGTGAAAGGAGGTGCCATCTATACTCGTCAGAGCAGCAAAATCAAAGTGGGATATGTCTGTGTTCCATGCGTCCACATTCCACGGCAAGCTGATGCCTCCCAACTGTGTCCCCAAGTGGTGCCTTCCCCATTCCCTCACGTGCTGGACACACGTCACTCCTCTTTTATATCTAGGGCAGAGCCGGGAGAAACAGAGGAAGTCAGACAAATGGCTTGTGGCTGGGAGTCCAGTAAAACTCCTTCATAAATGTGAGTTTTGGAACGCTGTTGAGGATGGGATCCCACCTCGTATGTAAGGACCATGTGGCCAGCGTGGCAAAGATCTTTCCATTTTTTAACAAATCTGCACTTGCAAACATGAATATGTTATTTGAGTTCTGATTTTCAAGTGGGAAAAGGATTGTAGTATTTGTGTGTGTGGTAGTGAAGAGGCCAGAAATTTTAAGTTTATCCCACCAAGCATGATGCCAGTCTGCCAGCTCACATCCCTATTACTCTCTAAAGGGGTTCCAGAGATTTCTGAACTGGCTCTGCAGAGGCATGGCTGCTGAATGCAAAGAGATTCCGGATTCCAGTGAGGTTCTAACGCACTGACTGGAAGAAAATGGTTTTGAAAGAGAATACTCACTTATTTAATGATATATTATACAAATTAGGTCTCTGGGGACATGTTATCCCTCACCTACATAGCACTATGATATAGGTATGATTTTTGTCTATTTCACTTTTTATTATTAAATACAGAAAAGTAGAGAGAAAAGGGTAATAAACACCTATATGTAAATCACCTGGATTATTTATTTTTTATAAAAATACTTTATTTATTTATTTGATAGAGACAGAAGAATGAGCAGGGGGTGGGTCAGAGGGAGAAGCAGACTCCCCACTGAGCAGGGAGCCCAATGCAGGCCTCAATCCCAGGATCCTGGGACCATGACCTGAGCAAAGGGCAGACGCCTAACTGACTGAGCCACCCAGGTGCCCCTTCACCTTGACTTAAATAGCAATAGCATGTCACCACATTTTAGTTCATATGTGTATACACATGCATACGTGCATACACACACACACACAGTTTCCAAACTAAAACACAGATATTAGGATATTTCTACCTTAAATACTTTGTTATGCATTTCTAAATGATAAGAGCAATGTCCTTCATATAATAATAGAATTAACAACTGAACAAAACCAACAGTAACTCCCTAACATCATCTACTATAATTTTCATATGTAAATTTTCCCAATTGCATTCCAAATTTTCCCAGTCATACCTTCAAACTTGTACCAATCAAGGACCATGCATTGCATTTAGTTATTATGTCTCTCCTCTTAAGTCTTTTAAAAATCTAAAACAGTCCCCATTCCCTGAGCCCACTGAAGAAGCCAGGCCAGTTGTTATGTAGAATGTCTACTTTCTGGACTAGTTCTCTTACTGTGTTGTTTCCTCGTGCTGTCTATTCTCTGTGTTTCTAGTAAGCCGGAGTTTGCATCTACAACTATATTCTAGTTAAAGATTTGTGGCAACAATACATCATAGGTAAGTCGCTCTACTTCGCATTAAATCACATTAGGAAGCACATTTTACCCGATGTACCATGGAAAATATCAGTGATACCCATGTCAACTAAATCGAGCCTATTTAGAGAGGAGAACTCTAAAGTTAAGGAGATGGGTAAATGTGCCTAACATCACGCAGTTAGTAAGAGACCTAAGTGGAATTCAATGTGTTGCCTGCCCATGCGAGTCAGAGCGGGGGAGGGGCTGGTGGACAGATTCTCAAAATACCCTAAGAGGCCAACTAGAAGTATGTGATGGGACACAGAAGCTCGACGATAAGAAATGCTCATGGAAAGAGAACTGTCTTCCGTGGCAGTGGGTAGGGGTAGGGCTATGGTTCGTGACCAGGTACGCATAGGAGCTGGCAAAAGCTCAGCGGGAGACTTTCTTTTAAAAGCTTGTATTACAGTCAATTAGGCATGAGAAATAAAGTAAACTTTTTAGTGCTTTCTTACAAACAGATTTGTGTTTTAAAGTCTGAGAGAAGGCAGTCAGAGACTTGTGTAAGGCGTCTTCCTCATCGAGCTTATCCGGCACGTAATGGGCAGTTACTAGCTGTTTGTCCATTGATTAGGCCTATTTGTGTCAAGCGCTGATGACTCATTCTGCCTCAGCCCTGACAGCTGATCAATCCCAAGGGCCACTGATGCTAGTTCCCCAGTATCTCTTGATTCCCTGTGCTCTTCCGCATCGTTACCCCAACTGTGCTGGCACAAGCCACCATCTCTCCAGAAAATACTGCAATGGCCTCCCAATGGGTCTACTCTCTTCCACTCTTACCCCTTTCCAATCCGTTCTCCACACTGCTGCCAAAATAATTTTAACACTGCAAGTCGGATTTAAAATTAGGCTTAAACTTCCTCAGTTGCTTACACTTAGGATAAGATCCCAGAGTCCTGTCTTACCTGACAAGGCTCTGTATGATCTGTGTCCCATCTACTTCTCCAGACTCATTTTTTCCTCTGTGCCTTTTTGTTACGTGACTCTCTTTGTCTTCCCTTCTTCCTTAAATGTGTCCATCGCTCTCCTGCTTATGAGTCTTTCCATATGCTGTCGTTTTATCTGGCACCCTCTTCCCCCTATTCTGCTTTATAGCACAAACATCCTGACTATTTCACTCTGAATAGCACTTTCTCAAGGGTGCTTTCTTGGATTCTCAGATTAGGCTTGATCTCCCTATCAGAGTCCTCACTTAATGTCTTTTTGTTGGTAGGTCTAAATCAAGGTTGTGATTAAATTACTGTTCATACAATTGCATGTAAGTTTGTCTGTATCTCTTTCTAAGTTGTTAAGTCCCAGCTATAAGGAACCACATATAACCCCCAGCACTCCATGTAGATCTAGCACAAAGTAAGTGCTTAATAAAAAAAAAAAAATAATAACTGAGGGGCACCTGGGTGGGTCAGTGGGTTGGGGCCTCTGCCTTCGGCTCGGGTCGTGGTCTCGGGGTCCTGGGGTCGAGCCCCACGTCGGGCTCTCTGCTCGGCGGGGAGCCTGCTTCCCCCTCTCTCTCTGCTTGCCTCTCTGACTACTTGTGATCTTTCTCTCTGTCAAATAAATAAATAAAATCTTTAAAAAAAAGTAACTGAAAGAATGAATGAGTGAGTGAATTTATCATTTCCTAGATCACACATCATTTCTAAGACAGGTTAGTGGTTTTGGTCCTCAGTCTTTCATCCGGTTTCAGCTTTGCAAACCATTTATCAATCAGGATTCTGCAGCATTAAGGACTTGAGTACCCTGGGATTTGGGCTCTAAATATAGCTATGGAGAAGTGCATTCCTTCTTCATTCATTTCAACTGTAAGATGGAAGGTGCCACAGAGAGCCAGGAAAACCCAAAGGTGATAACTCTCCAGGTTTGATGGAGGGGGCGTGGAGACAACAGAGGAGACTTCCTAAATAAGCAGACTCCTGACCTAGGTTGTAGAATTGTTTACAAGTTGACCAGAGGAATGGGGATGGGGGATGGGGTGGGCTTTCTAGGCACTTGGAACAACATATGCAAGGGCACAGAGAAAGGAGAGAACGTTGCCCTTTCAGGGCATTGCAAGTAGCTTAGTGTGAGCTAAGGCTAAAGAGTGAGCAATAAAACCAGAAGCTAGGGAGGTAAGTGAGGTGTGAATCACAAAAGATCTTCTAGCCATATAAAGGAGTTTAAACTTCATGCAAAATATAATGGAAAGCCAATGAGGGAGGTACAGCAAGGAGTGTAATGAGTAGAAATGAATTTTTAAGCAATTGCACAAACTATGGCTTAAACGAAGAAGAAAGACACACACTTCAAATTCAATTTGGTAAGTGTATTGAATTGGATTTGATAATTCTTGACTTTGTCAGGACATGTGTTTTTGTGCTTCTTTTTCTACTTGCCAAATCAAACATGCCTATAGCACTGTGTAGAAGTAGCATAATCTGCTACTTAACCCTTTCCTTCTCTAGAGCAGGGAAGTTTGAATTAATGCATTGGCTGATTGCTTACATATGGGCCAGGGCCCCCCTTAAGCTGTCCCAGATAGTTGGGTTCTGCTGCTGGTTTTGTAGTTTTTATTTATTTAACCAGAGCTAGAAACATGGGAAACAACCGACTCTGAGCACGTGGATGGGTTTCCTTGCAGGAGTCTGAGCTGGCAGTTATTTTAATTAGCAACACATTTTATAAGGGCAGAATCAGAAATGGAAACATGTCAAGGCCTCTTTAGCTATTAAGTTTGGCAGACTCACATGAGTGTGCCTGGGCATGGTAATCAGCTCCTGACTACCCTCCATCTCTCCCAAGGGAACCACATGAACAGACGGAGTTCTCCCTGGGCGTAGAGCACCCCCTTGGGTGTCGGAGGACTTCACAATGTCACACACCAAAGGCTGAGGATGCAGGGGTCCTCTTGGAGCTAGTTCTGGGAAATAAAGTCTTCTCAATGTAGGCCCAAGGTCATTACTCTTTTATCTAGCCCCAGGCCAATTTCTCTGTTCTATTCCCTTTCAAGAATCAGTCCTTCTAGATATGCATCCTGATTTACTAAGTTTATCTCTCTAAAAGATAAATCTACTTTGCCTTTGAAAAACGATTTCTTCTTTTTATTTGCTACAGTGGTTTCCCAGAATCCTGGGGAATATATACTATATATACATATGTATGTGTGTGTATACATATAAAATATAAAAAATGTAATATATTATAGTATAAATATGATAAAAAAGTTGGTTCGATAACTCACATATATGTTATATAAATTATATAATATGTAAATTATATAAATATATACTTCCTGCTCAGCAGGAAGCCTGTTTCTCCCTCTCCCACTCCCTCTGCTCTGTTCCCTCCCCGTCTCTCTCTCTGTGTCAAATAAATAAATAAAAATCTTTTTAAAATTATATAAATATATAATACATAATATTATATATAATCTACCTTCTAAAAATTACTGGCACCTATGTATACATCGTATACTATTCTAATATGAAGCTGAGAAGGTATCATCTCTAGTCCCTCATCCATTCATTGAACAGTCACTGAACTTCTTTCTGTGCCAGACATACGCTAAGTGTGGGGGTAAGAAGAAAAAGGTCTGTGAATTTAGAAATTCTCAGTTTAAGGGGGGAAAGTGACCCACGGACTGGTTTAGGACAAAGTGGTAAGGGTGGCGACAGACACATACACAAGGTTCTTTGGTTTGCAAGGGACCGAAACCAATCTGAAGCAGCATCATAGAGATGGAGAATTTGTAGGCAGGGGAAAATTATTGCATCAGATTCAAAGTCAGACTTTGGGAGCAAGCAGTCCCCTGGGATGGGCTGGAAGACTGGGACACAGCCTCTCTCAGGCTCACTCCTTGTGTCTCCTTTATTCTTCCCTTCTTGCTGACTGCCTTTCTCTGCCTCACTCAAGCTCCTAATGTTTCATTATCCAAATGCAAACAGATATCCCAGACTGAAATGAATCTCTTAGTCACAGTTTCAGGGCAGAGAATCCGGCTGGGTTAGGGATCCATCCTGGGTCCGATCAGCTGGGGCCAAGTGCCGAACTGTCTGCCACAGGCAGTAAGGGGCAGACTTTCTGCACAACTATAGAGCAATATTCTGAAACTCAACGCATGTGATCACGAATTTTCTCTCAAGAGGAACAAACATTATTTTCCTACTCGGTGTTGCTTTTCTCTGCAATAAGACATTAAAAGTCTATAGCTATCTTTAATGTGATTGGCTGGTTTAGTCACATTTCTTTGGGGGCTACAAAGAATCACTGGGAGTCAGTTTAAACTTTTAAAAGAGAAATAGATGAAGGAAAGGAAGAGAGGAAAGAAACCATTTTAACCTAAAAAACACAATGCACTAAAATTCCTAAAATGTATTTGATGAAACACTGTTTTTGTTGTTGTGGTGGTGGTTGTGGTTGTGGTTCCAAACAGTATAGAAAGACCTACCTCATTTTATGTTTTTGTTTATATTATTATTAACATATAATGTATTATTTGCCCCAGGGGTACAGGTCTGTGAATCATCAGGCTTACACATTTCACAGGACTCACCATAGCACATACCCTCCCCAATGTCCATCACCAGCCATCCTATCCCTCCTTCCACCCCCTAGCCACCCTCAGTTTGTGAAACACTATTTTGTACTATGTTCAGGTTTTTAGGCCAGAGATGCCAAGACTGTGGCGCATCCAATGAGGACAGCTTAGTGCCAGTTGACAGAAGCCCACAAAAACAACTGTCTGGGTTAGAATGTACTGGAATCTTACTCTTGTAACTTCTAGACTCAGACAAGCCCTTGTTCTGCCCCCACAAACACCTCCTGAAAGCTATAAGGGCTTTTCAAAGCCATCGACCCAAAACCCTAAATTATTATTTATTTTAAAAAAAATCTTTTCCATCCTGGTCCAACAACACCTAGGATCTGTCACAATGCTTCAGGAACTTAGAAGAATTAAAAGCACTTGTTAATCCATCTTGGAGCAGATCGGGTCAAAACAAAAGAGAACAACCTCAATTTTGGGGCATGTGGCCTCTAGTTTAATATCTGCCATTTTGGTATTAAAAAATACTTTTTAAGATATACAACTGCTTTTGCTTTGAGTAGTAGGCACCCACAGTCAGGCCTGCAGACAGAAAGTCCAAGGCTTCCCAGGAGGCGGCTACAGTAAAAGGCAGGGTTGGCACTGGCCGCACTCTTCCTTGGCATATTAGGGGGAGTCTACCTTCCTTCACTTCCAAGCTTTCATTCACGCCAGCATGGGGTTCCTATCGGGTCCTGCCTCTGAGCCCAAAGAGGGGCACAACACAGGTGACTAAACACACATCGCTTCCATTCTAAAAGGAGGGGCAGATAAGAACCCAGAGGGCCAAACAGTGGAGCAGAGTGCACTAAAGGAGGTACAAGGCACTGAAGAAGTTTGAAAAAGAATGTAGTCGGTAAGGTCCGTGACTCTGAAAAATTGAAAAACTGACCTTTGAATGCCAGGTTTGTCATCTCTAGCTATGTGACCCTGGTCAAGCTTTTACTATCATTTAACGTGAGTATATTCACCTGCAAATTGAGGATTATAAGAATATTCATCTCGTAGGGTTGTGGCATATATAAAGTTAGCAAAGATCAGAAAATAATGTATTATTGTCATACGAAAGAAATAGTCATATATCCTAGACCTGAGAGGATGCTTTCTGTATTGGCAAAATAATGGAAATGATGTACTTTAAAGGTATTATACATGTTAGCTACACAAAATTTAGAAAACATAGTAAGTATTAAAAAAGGCAAACTCCAATTCCCATTTCTAGAGATGACTACTGTGGTAGTTTTGGTAAACGTCTGTCTGGTCTTCTTTCTTCTCATATGTTATTACACGTACCAAATAAATTATGTAGTCAAGTTTCCTATATTTTAG
>CM053615.1:57100473-57170601 GCA_028646535.1 Procyon lotor
ATAATTTTATAATTTTAAATAAAAAAGCAGTTAATTATACCACAGAATATGACACCGTTTTGAAAGAGAAAAGAAAATAAGACTGGAAGTATATAGTCCAAGTTGTTTACAGTGATTATCACTGACAGTGGAATTTTTCTATGTTCTTCTATGTACTTTTCTATGTTCTCTGAATATGATACAGTTAATATGTTCATTTTACAATCCGAAAAAGCAATTCTTTTTAAACACAAATCTATTTTTCCCGGATTCTTTCATTTCATAAAATAGGAAATGTAGATGCAAAGCAGAGGGGTTGCTGACTTGGGGAAGGGACAGCTAGACCAAAGTTCTCAATGCAGAATTTGGAAGCTTATCTTTAACTTATTAAAGGCATCAGAAGCCCAACTTGAATCATCCCTATGAAGGTTCATAGAAATGACCCATGCTTCCTGCTTTGCTTTCAATTCTCCTCTACAGACCATGCTTTGGTAATTAGGAAGAGTTAATAAGCGCTTCCTCCCTTAGACAAGTCACGAAGAGCACTGGAGAGCATAATTACATGTGGCACTTTGCACCCTTGCAATAGAATCTCCCAGTGTAGATGCGATACCAAAGGATTGCACTGAGGCAAAAACTGAAATGTAAAGAGACTCTGATATTCTAGACCCCTGGGACATTCTCATAAGCCATGAGATTTCCAGTGCCTGCCAGTCTTTCACTACTCATTCTACTCTGCTCTCATGAGTTCTTTCACTCTTCTTGCTTCTTCTCATCTCTTTCCTCAGAGCAGGGGATATTCCTTAATCAATTATCCCTGGAACTTTCTTGCTGTTAATATTTTTCTTGTTTCCTATCTCATTCAGTCTGGATTATTCCTGAGTTTCTACCAAATTCCAAAGACTGCCCAGAATTCTGGGGTTGCAAAGATTAATAAAAAAGATACCTGCTTTCAACTCACTTTCAATCTGTTGACACAGATAAGCACAGGCAAAAAAAGTAAAAATCATATAGGGGAGGTTAACATTAGAGACTGTGAGAGGCTCAAGCAGCACAAAAAGATTAGGATTGACTGTAATTCCAATAGAAAGGAATGGTTTCATGAAGGGGGACCCTGGTATTTATTTGCCTCTTTGCTCTGAGATCCATTACTCATCCTTCTCCGTGCTCTGCACTCTGTCATGGGAGGGTTGATCCCTGAAAACTACATTTCCCAAGCTTCTTTGCCAGTTAGCTAGATTCAGTCCATGGAAAGCTCAGGCAGGATGTTGGAGGAAGGCAGGAGGCCAAGTATTTCTCTCTCTATGCTTTAGGTGGCATCTCTGTGGCTGAATCTCCATCATGCCTCAGCTCCCCCTGGATGGGGTCTCCAGGACCACCACCTCCTTCTGCTGTCCCTCCAGTCCTGGCCACAGCAGTGCTAGCAGCTCCTTCTGGATGTTCATCTCAGAATTGCATCGCCATCCTCTGTTGGCCTTTTCAGCTTTTCCAACAGGTTTCCAACTAGTTCCCCAGGTTAAATACCTTACATTTAACTACCAGCTGTGGTCTCTGTCTTATAGATTGGACACTCAGAAGGAGTTGAAGAACCAGAAGTTTCTCAATAAACAAAGTAAGAACATTCTAGGTAGAGATGACAGCCTGGCCACAATCCCAAGTGGAGAAGAGTGACCAGGACAATGGAGCCATGTTTTGGAAGTCACTGGGGGTATTGTATTGGAGACTATGATTGGCAATCTAGGGAGAATCAGATCACAGAAGCCCCTGAGTTCACAAACTGAGGGATATGGGTTTTGCTCCACATGACTGGAGAGTTGTTGAAGGTGTTGAGCACAGTAAGGTGACCAGAATCATTCTTCGGGAAGTTCAAGCTACAAATGACAGGTGATTCAGATAGACAATGTTAGGGAGCGCCCAAGGCAGGGCAATTACAGTGCAAACAGCAAAGAGAAGGTACATTTGAGCAGAGCCAATTTAATTTGGCAAAAGGAGGGGCACCGGGGTGGCTCAGTCAGTTAAGCACCCAACTCTTGGTTTCAGCTCAGCTCATGATCTCATGGGTCGTGAGACTGAGCCCCACGTCAGGCTCAGGAGGAAGTCAGCTTGGAGATTCTCTCCTTCTGCCCTTCCCCTAACTCGCAAGCACTCTCTCTCCCTGTTTCTTTCTCTCTGAAATAAAGAAATAGATCTTTAAAAAAATAATTTGGCAAAAGGAAGGGGAGGTGTTAGTGGTGTCTGGGAAATGATGAGCCTGAGTGACTGAGTGGCCATCCCAGTGACCAAGAGGAAACTGCAGAGGTGAGCTCGATCTGCACCCACATGATCGGGAAAGCACTTATTTGAAAAATGTGGGCTTGAAACACAGGGTAGAGATACCTCTGGGAGAATTTTCTTTTTTCTTTTTTAAGTAAACTCTACTTCTAGAGTAGGGCTTGAACTCATGACTCCAAGACCAGGAGTCACACACTGTATTGACTGAGCCAGCCCTGCACCCCTAGTGGGGGAGAAATTATTTTAAAAGGCATTCTTACCCATTGATGAAGCAGTTTGTTGGACTGAGGAAATATTTAGAACATTTATGTTGATAAGAAGCAAGCACCTTGATTAAATTACTGTATAGTAATTTTTAATACTGTCACTTTATTAACGACAAAATCATAAGAAGAGGGCATTTTCTTGATACAATAACTGTACTATTGTTTTTATTAGTGTTATAGGTAGAATAAAAAAAATGTTTTCATGACCTATATTTTAAATAACTGAATGAAATCACCAGTTTTTAGTGATGATAAAAAGAAGGAAGCTCGAGGTGCTGGGTGGTTCAGTTGGTTAAGCATCCGACTCTTCATCTCAGCTCAGCTCATGATCTCACTGTCATGAGTTCAAGCCCCAGTCTGGGCTCCATGCTGGGCATGGAGCCTACTTTAAAATAAACAAGAAGAAGAAGAAGGAAGTTGAGCTGATCTTTCCCCTAAAGGTGACAGAGGTTTTGTCCTCTTCATGTAGTCCAGAGCAGCACAAAGGGTGCAGATAATTAGCTTATGTGTACATGTGTGTACTCTTCTGACTTATTCGTCTTTCTAGACCCAGAGAATGTCTACTACATAAACAATTTCCAGATGTCATTGTATGAATAAGCACTCTAGTTAGAAATTAAGTGCCAATAATTTGCTCTGTTAAAAAGTTAGTTTTTTAAAAAAGGAATGCTTTATTTCCCCATAGTACCACTTAAACATGATGCTAAAACCAAAGAATTAATTTTGGGGGGGATTTGTCAACATCAGCGTACTTTATTTATTTATTTTTTTAAAGATTTTATTTATTTGACAAAGAGAAACACAGCGAGAGAGGGAACACAAGCAGAGGGAGTGCTAGTGGGAGAAGCAGGCCTCCTGCCAAGCAGGGAGCCCAATACGGGGCTTGATCCCAGGACTCTGGGATCATGACCTGAGCCAAAGGCAGACACTTAATGACTGAGCCACCCAGGTGCCCCCATCAGCATACTTTAAACACAAACTCTCATCTAGTAATGTTCATGTGATTCTGGGGTCCTGAATAACTTGTAGATGAATCCTTTCATTCCAAAATTTGCAGGTGCTTTATGAGAATTACTGTCTAAACAATGTGCATTTTGGAGCCACCAGGTGGCCTTGAGATCTTTCATTCTATTTTATGGAGGAGTAAATGGAGACCTACGGGGAGCCAAATAAATTGCCTGAAACATGAAAATTAGTCACACAGGCCAGCCATATGCCCATCTAGTACCCTTGCCATCACCATCACATAGGCCTCTGGCCTTCTAGCCCTGTGGCCACCTCCGGTACCAGCCTGCCCCAAACCAGAGCTTCTACTCGACCCAGGGCAGGGAGCCTCCCAGATCCATCTGATCTCCTTCCTCTGGTCATAGGTAGGCATCAGAGCAGAAAAAGTCACTCAAGCTTCACCTTTGGGGATATGGATTTTATTAACTTCGTCTCACACTCCCAGTTGTGGCTTTCTGCATATAGCCCATCAGCCTCCTGCGGGTCCTTAAGCCAAGGCCGTTTCCAACAGCAGCAGACCTAGGATGACTCCGACCACCTCTCTGGTGCACATATAATGGATTTATGTTCAAACACACACGCTGCAGAGTAATGAGAGGAGATTACGGCTGGGGACAAAGTCAGGCACGTGCTTGCGAACACAGCAGGATGGGTGTGAATTATTACTAGCACTCCTCCCTCTGGACCCTGGCCCATCTCCCTTCGTACAGGTTGTTTTGCATCCTCCAGAATGCCAGACTGTCTCTAAACACAGTAACCGGTCCCCTTTCCTTTCCCCAAGCCACTCTTTCAGGAGGGTCTCTGTATGTCACCCGTGTGACATGGTAGGGTTCTGTATTTCCTCCCGCAGGAGATAGAAATCTCTCTTGTTCTCAGTAACCCAGGGGTCTAGCTGTAACATAAACCACACATAATCTGCCAGAAACTTTCCTCTGCTGAGGGAGACAGGAGAGAATTGATGTGTTGTTGGATCAGCTCAGATACTCAGGTCCTCATAGGGTGTCAGGGACTGAACTGTGCCCCCAACCCCAAATTCATACGTTGAAGTCCTAACCCCCCAGTCCCTGACAATGGGACTATATTCGGAGATAGGGTCTTTAAAGAGATAATTAAAGTTGAATTGAGGGAGTAAGGGTAGGGCCTTAATCCAATGTGACTGGCATCCCTATAGGAGGAGGGAAGGACAGCAGGCATGCGTACACACAGAGAATGAGCCATACAGGGAATAAAGAGAGTGCAGCCACCTACAAGCCAAGGAGAGAGGCCCCAGGGGAATCCAAACTTGCCAAACTTTGATCTTAGACTTCTAGCCTCTGGAACAGTGAGAAAATTAATTTCTGTTGTTCAAGCCATCGCGTCTGTGGTATTTGGTTACGGTAACCCTAGAAAACTCATACATGGGGTGATCCAGAGAGCAATATGGACCATGACCTTGATTATAAAACCCAGTACCCAAAGGGTGCAAGCAGCTTTGTGCTTTATGTCTCCTGACGTGATCAAATCTGACCAGTTTCCCTGTGGAAGAAGCCCAAGCCAAGGTAATCAATCTCACATGCAATGCAAAGGAAGAATGGTAGCCTTGCAGCAGGCTGGATTTCGTTCTGGCAGCCATGGGACAGAGCGGTATTTCATGGTGCAATCCCCTATCCAAAGATTACCTTGCCCAAGAAAATGTCTGTCCCATCAAATATCCTTAGTCTATACCTTATAGTCCCGGCATATGTAGTGAGAGTTCATTAATCCAAACCTCCCACTTGTTTGAATTTTGTGAGAGATTTATGCTAAAGTTTTTCTTCTTAGGAAGGATAAATGAGATAATGAAGCCAATCAATCAACTTCAAGGAAGTGGCATATTTACTTTGATTGGCTTCAAGAACCTTAGAAATATGCATCTGTGTGTAAATAATGATTGGACCAAATTCTGAGGTGTTCCTCTCTCATCCCACGGCAGCTCCCTCCCTCTTGTCTTACCCTGCAGAGTGGTTCTTAACCCTTGTGCTCACCTTGAAAGTCGATCTAGAAAAATTAGAAAGATGAATGAAAATCTAACAGGACCCACAGGCATGAGAGGACAGGATCAGTATGGTTCATTACACTTAAGCACCTCCAAATGCAGGAGAAGTACCTCATACACAGTAGGTACTCCCTAAGAGTCATTTCTAGTCTCCTTTCCAAATTAAACAGTAGGTTTTACTATAGTGATTGATATGGGTGCTGAAGGATCAGAAAAGTTCCTGAATTATAAAGCTGAAATGAAATTAGAGACGATCCACTCCAATTCCTTTAGGCTAGGATGGAGAAACTGAGGCCAACAGAGATTAAGTGACATCTTCAAGTTCATTCACTCATCAATAAATACCTGTTGTGTGGCGAGCTTTGGGCTGCTCACAGAGTTGGTTGTTGGCAAAGTCAGGAGTGGGACCCAGCACCTTGGACCTTGAGCTCCTTCCACTCCTAACCCCAGGGCTGCCCCTGAACTAGTATCGTCTCAGAATCACCATGTGATCTCAGGCATATCCTGCCACCTCTGCCCACATGTATTTAGGTTGATTCTCCTTCCTTAAATGTGGTAAAAGGAGATACAGAAAACAAATCCCTAAATGCTGACAGGATTACACTTAGAGAAAGCAAGAAAAACACCTACACATGCTCCTTTGGGTGTTTGAGAATGCCTGACTAGTTTTGTTTCGTTTCTTTTTTTTAATTTTCATTTTTGTTTTTAGTTAAATTCAATTAGCCAACATCTAGTACATCATTAGTTTCAGATGTAGAGTTCAATAATTCATCACTTGCACGTAACACCCAGGGCTCATCACATCATGTGCCCTCCTTAAAGCCCATCACCCAGTTACCCCATCCCCCCACCCACCTCCCCTCCAGCAATCCTCAGTTTGTTTCCTAAAGTTAAGAGTCATTCATGGTTTGTCTCCCTCTCTGATGACTTCCCATTCCCCTCCCCTATGATCCTCTGCACTATTTGTTACATTACTCAGCCATCAGAAAGGATGAATATCTACCATTTATATAGACATGGATGGAAGTGGAGGGTATTACGCTGAGCAAAATAAGTCAATCAGAGAAAGACTGTTATCCTATGGTTTCACTCATATGTCTGACAAGTTTCAATGACACTCTCCTTTGAGCAGCACTGGCACAATGGAAGTGAAGGTAAAAGGGCCATCAGGAGGGTGTGGACTAGGTCAGCGGGAGGGACTCTGACATGGGAGTTGCACCCGGTGTGGAGGTGGAGGTGGGGAGGTTGGGAACAGACTGAGATTATGGCTGAGGATTGACTCCAAGTAAGAGACAGAAAGGAGCCAGTGTTCCAGGCCGAAGGAGCAGAACCAGCACATGGACAGAGGAACGTCTGTTCAATGTGGAGTCTGAAAAGGCTTTAAAAAGTAGAAACTAGGATACAAAAATATGTCATTATTAATAACTTGTAATCCTCCTAAGAATTTATGCAAATAGGCTATTTTTAGGCTGATTCATTTTTCTGGTAAACTGGCTTCCTTGAGCCTCTAAGAGTGCCTTGAACGCAAACATGACAACTTTGTTGAACAAGTCAATATTTACCCTTTTATGTGCTTTCTAATTTCAGCTTTGTCATTCAGCTAATATTTTAGTGGTGCCTCGAAACTGGCCATAGGGAAGCCTGAGATGCTTCCCAGGCCTCGAAGGAACCAAACACAGTATTATACTTACTATGCTCACAAATACTGAGCTTAGTTTACTAGTGCCAATTTTTCTCTAGAACATTTGTGAAACCCAAGTAGCAGCACATACACACACACACACACACACACAAGTACACACACGCACATGCACACACATGTGCACACATGCACACAGTCTTCCCATCTGTTTAATACTTTGGAATGTGAGACCCAGAAAACATCTATTCTGTATAGTGTCCTGGAAACATTTTAAAAAGAAGAAATATATGAGCTCATAAGCTCAAATATATGAGATACTTCAACTTTCTCATGGTTATTATTAAAAACTAAATCTTGCTTCTGGCCTATGAGAGACTATCTGGTACCAGACGTTCTCCTGGTCTACACCTTAAAACTAGGAACAAATCATTAGAAAATTAAATTTAAAAATAGCATTTGTAATAACATCACAAACATAAAATTCTTAGAAATAAGCTAATGAAAGATGTGGAAGGCCTCCATGTGAAAAACTAAATAAATGTACGTTACAGATCAGAAAACTCAATATTGTTAATATGTCCATCCTATACAAATCAATCCATAGATTTAGTGCAATCCCAACCAAATTTCTAGAAGACAAGATGATTCTAAAACTTCTATGTAAATGCAAAGGGCCAGGAATAGCAAAAAACAGTATTGGAAAAGGACAAAGATTGCGTGAATTACACAAAGATTACGTGAATTACACCATTTAATGCAAACATTTACCACCAACTTCATTAAGCAAGACATCATTCTATCTGCTAAAAACATAGTTATAAATCAATAAGAAAGACTGCAGGGTCCAGATATAAACCCATACACATATGGCCAACTGATTTTTGAAAAATGCACTGACATAATTTAATGGGAAAGGAGAATCTTTTCAACATAGGCTTCTGAAACAACTGGACCTTTGTGTCCAAAACACACACGCATACACAAAACAGAACACCAGAATCTCAGCTCCTGTTTCAGGTGACACATTAAAGTGAATCACAAACAGAAACATAAAAAGTAAAATTATAAAAAATCTAGGAAAACACAGAGGACAGAATCTTTATAATCTTTGTGTAGGCAAAGATTTCTTAAACAAGACATAATAAGCATGCACTGTAAAGGAAAAAAAAGTGATAAATCTATCTTCATCAAAACTAAAATACTCTGCTCTCCAAAAGACAGTTAAGAAATTGAAAATGTAAGTCACGGACCAGAAGAAAATATTCACAATACAGACATATGACAAAGGACTCGAATATAAAGATTCTTTCAACTCAGTAAGAAGAGAAAAAATAAAAATAAACCAAAAATGCACCCAAAGTTTAAAGAGATACTTGATAAAAGAAGATATTCAACTGGCCCAAAAGTACATGAAAAGATAGTAAACATCTTTCATCATCATGCAAATACAAGAATAGCTAGAATTAAAAGATTGATAACACCAAGTGTTGACAGAGAAGGATGAATGGTGGGCGACTCCTACATTGTTATGAATGATAAAATGGTGCAACCACTTTGGAAAACCACTTTGGGGCTTCCCCTAAAGTTAATCATACCCTAAACACACTACTCAGTGATTTCAATCATAGGCATTTGCCTAAAAGAAATGAAAATGTATATTCACAGAGAGATTTTGTGTGAATATGCAAAGCAGCTTCATTCATTATAGCTCCAAACTGCAAAGAATCCAAATGTTCACCAACTGGTGAGAAGATAACCGGACTGTTGCATGGCTGAACAATGGAATACTATTCAGCAATAACAAGGAATTAGCTGTAGATACATGCAACAATATGAACGAATCTAAAACATTACACTGAGGGAAGGAAGCCAAACATCAAAGAGTAGATCCAATATAATTCCAATTATATGAAGTCCTTGATCATGCAAAACTAGCTAATAGTGATAGAAATGAGATTGAGTGTTTGCTGGAGGCAAAGATGTGGCGGGGGGGTGGGGCGCGGGGGCGCAGGGAGTGGGGATCAAATGCAAAGGGCCACAAGAGAAGTTTCTGGAGCGATGGAAATGTTTTATATCATACTGAAGTGGTGGTTACTCTTGTGTATACATTTGTCAAAACTCATCAAAATATCCACTTGAAATGTAAGAATTGTACATCAGTTATTCTAGAAGAAATCTGATTTAAAAAAAATAAAAATCATAAAATAAACAGAAACAGGCACAGCACAGTTTACAAGGGCATTTCATTGTTTGGTTGATCTTCTTAATCCTTACCACCACCTTGTGAAATAAGCATGCTGCAAGCTTCACTTGTAAAAATGTTACAAGCGAATATATAGTCTGGTCATGAGCTACAGCACCTCACTTGAGCATAGGATTTATCCCAACACATCTCGGAGGACTGAGAGGAACACTCCACACCGCCACTCACACAAATTATAAAAGCTGCTTATGATGGAGCATCCCTAGATTTTCAGGGAGGGGATGCTCATAATAATCATGGCTATACTGATTTATCATTTATTTATAAGGTTCTGTTATGTGCCAGACATTGTGGCAAGCTCTGGTCAAGCTCTGGGAAGCAGGCAGTATGATCTCCATTCAGAGATAAAGACTTCTTCCCAGATCCCTCCCTCTCTCTCTTCCTGGGTTTTGCATTCCTCTCGCACCCCAGGCTTGGTAATATCCACTCTTTGCTTCTGCTTGGATCTGCTGGGTCCACCCAGGCTTTGCCTCAACTCTCTGTCATCAGCCTGCCCGTGTTCCCTGTAGCTGGCTCGGATGAAAACTCAATGAAGGCCCTGGACCTGTCTGCTGTATCTCCTAACTGGACTTAAAAAAAGGCAAACTGGACCGTGTCATGTTCTCAATTAAAATCTTCATTTTAGGGGTGCCTGGGTAGCTCAGTGGGTTAAAGCCTCTGCCTTCAGCTCAGGTCATGATCTCAAGGTCCTGGGATCGAGACCCGCATCTGGCTCTCAGCAAGGAGCCTGCTTCCCCCTCTCTCTCTGCCTGCCTCTCTGCCTACTTGTGCTCTCTCTCTCTCTCTCTGTCAAATAAATAAATAAAAATCTTTAAAAAAAAATCTTCATTTTACCTCAAGGTAAGGTCCCAAATCCCTAGCATTACCTGCAGTCCCACAGAACACAGGTGATCGCAACCTCTCTAATCTCCTCTCTCTCCAATCTGCTCTCCATCTGCCACTACTAGCCATGTTTTGTCTTTCCCCCTAGACTGTGAGTACTTTGAGAGTGAGCCTGCATTTGCATGCCCATGTTTCTGACACCTGCCAGGGTGCCTGGCACGTGAGGGGCACTCAGTGAGCGCTTGTAGAACAGATCCATGAAAACAATGACTGCTCAGCAGCAAAACAATGACGGCAGGTCAGGAATGATGAGTGATAACTACATACAGTTAAAGGAGGTTGCAGGCCCTGGAAAAGATCTCCCTCAAAGGAAAGGAAGTAAAAATGAGAATTTTGGCAATACATTTCCTATGAGATTTCCCCAAGGATCCCAGCGAATGGAGCCGACTGCAATCCACCCCTGGACCACCCTGGAAAAGCAAAGCCTTCTACTCAGAATTGCGTGGGAACCCCTTCTGCCCACATTGTGCTCTCAGCCCACTCAGTCTGGAAATGGAGTGTCACATATTTTGGTCTGTGCTCTGCACTGGCCTCCTCCAAAGTTGAAGAGAACAGCATTCTCTAGGCACAAAGAATGCACCCAGACCCACTGATGAGGAATGCATTTTGAAACCAAAAAGTTTGGGAAGAGTTAAGCAGCCTGGAGGCTTTTAGAGATCTTTAGCAAATGGGATTCAGCACAAAGACCTCCCAGGATGTAGCACTCGAACCCGACAGGAATCAAAGCTGTCCTGATCTGGTAAAGATTTCTAGGGGCTTAAGTAATCAACAAAGATCTATTTGAGCAGGTCCCCAAGGTGGATGCTAAGACTCCTGGGGTCTGCAGATGCAGGCTGCTCTGCCCCAGTAGGGAGGCAAATGTTGACCAATACACGTTGGTTTGAGAGAGACTACTGGATCGTTGAGCTACAGTTGTATAGAAAGACTGCCAACCCATTTCTGGCCTGGGCATTACATGGATGTGTCACTGGTAACTATCTCCTATAAGGCCTATTTCTTCATCTCAAACATGCAAACCCACTGAAACAGTTCCCAGGGGACCAGAGAGCAGGACAGTGGAGCTGACAGTGGACTCATAAGCACAGCACTGGACAGGGTGGTCTCTGGGGTCTCAGTGCCTGGACTCAACCTGGGCCGTATCACTTGAGTGACTGCAAGCCTCACTTTCCACATCTGTAAAATGGAAGTAATATGAGGATGTGTAAGAGTAAAGACAGAGTAGAATCAGAATTTAATATAGAATACAGAATCCTTGCAAGCCCTTGGTACACAGTAGAATCCGTGAACTTCAAGAACCACTAGTGGAAGGGGACTCCCCTTGACAATCTAGGGAGCAGAGTAGCCACAGGACTGACTGGAATGCAGTCTTTGCTCAAGCAGCTCACCTCACAACATTGCAAAAGAACTCTGTAGCTTCAACTATAAGATGGTCACTGATTTGGATTTGTTCTCTGTGTCAATCAACATATATCTACCATAATTACGTACCCACCTAGTGCTCAGCTCTGAGACTACAAAGATGAAGGAGGAATGGCCCCTCCTTTGTCCAGTGTTCTTAAGCTCACTGATACATGGGAGAGTCAGATCCAAACAGATGTCATGGCACAGTAAGATCCATCTCATTATAGTGGGAAAGTGGAGAAGGGAGGCAGGGTTGCTGTGGATACACAGAGCAGAGGGAGGGGGGCCCGCAAGGGTGTGTGGGAGGTGTTTTAAAGGGCAAAGAGACATGCAGGGGGAGACACAATAGAATGAGAAGGCTGAGTTCACCAGCTGAGGAAGGAAAGGGATACACATTCAAACCAGGAAGGTCAGCCCGGACAGGGGCCCAGAGATGTCATGTGCTATGGGAACTGCTAGATTGACCCAGAGATGAGAGTAATTCACCTCAGCTAGAGGCCAGGGCATGAAGGCAGTGATGAAGCTGCAGGTTGATGTAAGTAGAAAAGATCTCAGGGAGATCCCATGATCTGAATTAGGGTTTCTCAACCTTGCCACTCCCACCATATTGAGCAGGATGGTTGTTTGTTGAGGGGCCTGCCCTGTGCATTGCAGGATATTTAACAGCATCCCTGGCCTCTGCCCTCCGGAAGCCAGTAGCATATACACATCCCCTTTCCCACCGTGAGGACTGACAATGTCTGTAGACATTGTCAACTGTCCCTTGAGGGGCAAAATCTCTTGATTGAGAGCCTGTGGACTAAACTAAGGACTTTGGACTTGATGCTGGGTTGAGGTTCCTCAAGTAAGGTGACATGGCCAAATACACATTTAATTTTGATTGTTTCAGACTAGAAAGAGTACAAAGACAATCAACCTGGCTATTGCAACCATCTAAGAAAGGGATTATACCTGACAGCAGAAATGCTAAAGAAGAGATATTCTCTATAGATATAAACATATATTATATAGAGAGTTTATACATCTCTCTATATATATACTCTGTATCTAGATATATGCATATATACTAATTATATACTAAAACTGGTGTATATGGAGTATACAGTATACACAATATTAGTTATACATTAAGATATATATAATATACACACACATACACACTAATTAACTCCACAGGAAAACAGAGGGAGGCTAAGAAAGAAGGGGGTGATGAGGCTTCACCTCCCCTCCAAGGACGAATATGAAAATTTTTTTTGAATTGTTTATAATCCTCCAGAAAAATTACGAATGCCACTGTTACACTTTAAAATTAATAACACAATTTCATGAACACACTAGCCCACGAAATTCACACAGCGGTCACCAGATTTGGGTTTTATAATCCCCATGTTACTAATGAAGAAATTGAGGTTTAGAGAGTTAGTGGTCTACCCAGACTCACACAGCCAGGAGACTGTGGAGCACGGGCTCACTTCTTGAATCCAAATCCCGTTCATTTTCCCCCATATCACGAAAGATGTTTCATAATATCAGGCATATGGTATTCTGATTTGTTGCAATCTGTTTGATCTGGGACATTTTAAAACTAATTCTATCTAGTTTTTCAAACAATACATTTCCAAGCAGATGATCTCATAAAAATACAGAGAGAAGAGAACCACAAAAAGTTCTGGAAAGTTTTGTATGCTTTTTTTCTTTTCTTTTTAATTTTTGGTTTGTGCCTTCTTTCTTTTTTTCCCTCTTTGTTATGGTGTTAATTAAGGACGCGCTATCCCTTTTGTACTCAGCTCAGGCTCTTTAACTAGTTTGTTAGCCTTAACTAAAGTACTCACCCGTACCCACACTGTCCCTGGGAACTCCCCAGTTTTCTGTGAATTTGACGCCTGGGGTCCCTGTGCCACCACCAGGCCATTGAGGGGCAGAGAGAATCAATCCCTTTACTTAATTTGTTTGATTTGTTCTGTTGCCGACAAGTCTTTCAGCTGTACGTTTAGAAAGGGGGGAAAAAAAGTCTTTCTTTCTTTTTTTTTTCTTTGCATGGTGCAAAGTTTACAGCTGATAAATCTGTCTAAATGTTGTTAACAGGTCAAGTGTACCTGGGGGCCAAACATGAGTTCGCCAGACCCAGGGAGAATGTGTGCATTTTCCCCAGTGGTGCCTACACATCATTTGTTACGCTGTTTGAAAGGCTTGGCCAGGGGCGGTACTCTGCTTTACTCCCACCCTAAGTTACAGAGCGGGCTCCACTTAGGAGTTTTCCAACTATCGCAGGGAAAACATTTTCAAGAGGAACATCGGTCTGGTTCTGCATACTGGGAAAGAAACAGAAGAGTTAGAGAATGTATTCAAAACTGTGCAGTTGCTCTTATCTTTCCAATTAGATTTACACGAGAACTGCATTGCATGTCAGAGGGCTAATTTGGCCACTGGAAGTGAAAAGAAACCAATATCTAGCCAGGGCTTTTCATGAGCGAGGTCTTACATGCGTCACCTCGCCTGCTCATCTCATTCATTCTCACCATGATTCTATAAGAGATCACTCCTCTCTCCTCATGTTCTAAAAGGAAACGCAGAGCCTCAGAGAATATAAAACACCTCCCAAGACCACTGAGCCGATGGAGGTAGAACTATACTTTTCACTCTTTCAGAGGTCTGTTGAGTGCTTTCGCCAAGCACTCTTCTGGGCACTGAAGATACATCTGTGAACGAAACAGACCATGACTCAGGCAGACAGGGGTTCAAATCTCAGCTGTACCATTAACCAGCTAAACAAAAAAACCTTGACCTGGAAATAGTTTACATTTGAACGTCAGTTTATTTGCAAATGCAAACAACAAACTTGCTTTATAGAGTTGTAGTAAGGGCTAAATAAGGTAGAGTATGTGAAGTTCAAGTGCTTAGTTCATTAACTATCGGTGTCTCCAGGGTCCCTCTGTCTCCTCTGCCTCAGGGGCCTTCCTTAGGCCTCCACTCCTGAGAATTAGAAGTTGTGTGCCATCTGCGACAGGCAACAAGCATGACCTTTTCTCCAATGGCTGTAATTAGACTGCCTTTCAAGGGCCTGGTTCTTGTATTCTTCACTTTGGTTTCTTTGTTTTGTTTTGTTTGTATCTTTTTTTTTTTTTTTTTTTTGCTTCTTTTCATTTGTCTTCAAAAAATCATTTATGTATCCACTATTTAACATTCTAAAGACTAAACACTGATTCTCACTTCCTATGGCAGCTGCTACATCTCCTTCTCCTCTCCTGGCTTCTCTCTCTTTCCAAAAAAAATGTGAAGAGCACAGTTTCCTAGCTCGCCTGCAGTGGTCTCCATCTTGTGCTTCATCCTCTCCTCTCCTGGGACTCTATCTGGTAATAGAAACATATAATTGGATTAAGCAGGTTTATGTCTTTGTGTCCTGCTTCCTGTGTAATTTATGTCCTTCACTACACATCAGTAAGAGAAGAAGAAAAAAAAAAAAAAAGAAGTGTCTTCCTTGATCACAGAGAAAAATCAATTATCCTTCTTCTAAAATGAAATTATATGTATTTATTTGGTGAGAGGTCTTCAAAGAAACCAAAAGAATCCCTCCAAAATATTCAGGCCATCTTTACAACCCCCCTGAGTCTGGCTTAACGATTTATTAACTAAAAGTCTATTGGTTACCTACTAGCTGCTAGTTATCAAATACAAACAAGATGTGGTCTCTCCCCTTAAGAAGTTCACAGTCTGGGAGGGAAGTAGACATGACTCATTAGAGTGCAGGGTAATTCACAGGGTATAGAGTGCAGCAGTCAGAGGTGGCCCAGGGGAAGGTGTGATTCATTCAGTGGGGTCCAGGGCTGGAGTGGTGGGTCAGCAAGGACAATGAGATGGGGATGAGGTTGGAGAGATCAGTCAGACCAGGTCATAAAGGGCTCCCACTTTATGGGAGAAAAAAAAGTTTACACTTTTTTGTTTTCCCCAAGAGTAGAGAGGATTAGAAGATTGTGGATCTAGAGGTTGATTCTACAGTGTATCTGGATTGGTTCTAATTCCAAAATGGAAAGAGGAGAGGATGGAAGTAATCAGATGCTGCGCTGAGAAGTTAAATACATCACCCCCTGTTTGACTCTCAGAACAGCCCAGCATGCACCTGCTTTGCCACAAGTTATTCGTGTTGCCCCCGTTTTATACTTGAGGAGACTGAGGTTCAGAAACATTTGCCCCACGCCTGCCCAGTGGACTGGGAGACTTGGCAGAGCTCTTCTGACGGCTGGTTGGAAACCCAAACGAGCTGTCCTTACCCCATGAGTTTTCTTCCACTCATCTGCCCAAGCCAGGGACTTTTATACTTATGGTTTCTTAAAGCTGACAGAAGCTAGAGGAACTGATGGTAGCTGGAGGAAAGGTAAATATCCAGTCAACTGCACAATTACCAGGCATGGCACATTTTCCAATAAAGACGTTAAGTCCTCCGAAACAACTTTGCTCTCTCCCATTGTTTGGAACTTCAACACTGATATGCACAAGGAGCTCGGACCCAAAACATCACAAGTGGATCAACAGTGTTTGCATAAGAACCTCGAGGGCTTCACAAAGCTCTGCCTTAGGACACAGAGAAGTGCTTCTTGGGGGTCCAAAGTGAACCATCTTAGCATCACCAACCAGCCCGATCATGATTCTCCCATCTCCCTCTGACAGAGGAGCCGGACGGTTGCGCTAGGAGCTCCACACAGTTCCCACTAGCAGGTAAGTGCTTCAGCATGCTTCCGTCCTGGGGTACGCTGCCTAGAAAAGGAGATCCCCACGTTTGCTTCTGGGGGGTCAATCGGGAGGGGTTAACCGATAAATCTGAAGAGTCCCTGTCTCAAGCCTACAACCTCAAAAAGGATGGTGACTTCTATTTTGCAGTGGCTTGGCAGTTTGCAGGCTCACCAAGCCCTATCTCACCAGGTGAGGTTGGCTAATAAAGGCCAACAACAACGTGGCTGTTGGGCAGGACCATGGCCGCTAGAGCAAGAGCCTGGTTCTCCAGAAACTAGTCCAAGCCATGGCCCCGGATTACATGGGGGAGAAGGAGCTGACAGGCAGGCTGACAATATGAAGAAACTCTGCTGTGTGGACAAAAACTCAATCTGTTTGGAGCACTAGACTACCAAAAAGGAGGGGAAGTCGCCCAGGGAAAGATGTGAGGGGTCATGGGGGATGGCCCATCACTCTTCCCTGCAGGTCAGCCTAGATCTATCCATTTTATCAGATGGGATGCAGCCTCATTTCTTTTTCTGTTTCCTTGAAGTGTACTACCCAAGTTTAGCAATTCACACCTCCGTCATGTTTCGACAGAACTGATTCTTTGGCTCAAGGGTTGAAAAGCAGGCGTTCTGTGGGTTGCCTGGCACCCTTGGTCTCCCTTTACCCCCTTAAAATCCCTCTGGGACAGATGAGGCAGATAATACCAGTGACCTCTCATCTGACACATGTGGACTCTGACAGAGGGTGGTTTTTCCCAAACCAGGAGGGACCTGAGCAGTTTTCTCCCTGAACGTCCTGCGGGATCGAACCTCGGGGCCCTGGTTCTCGCTACCACACACTTCCATGCCGCAGTCGTAAGCCACGTGACTCGTTCCCCTAGCAAAGCGCTGTAGGGCAATGGTTTCATAATGCCGAGGAACTCCATCAGATTTAGATTTTATTTATAAGATGAAAAGTCCCCTTTGTATGCAGGCATAATGGGAATAGGATGCAAGTCAAGACCATCTTCCTGAAAACTTATTATTTTTTTTGTCTATCTCAAGGCAATGCTGTGTGTCTAAAAAGATCCAAAGAGGCTTTGCCATTATTGCTATTTTTGTTATCATTCTTCTGATTGACTGATTGATTGATGGATTGATGTTGGTGGTGGTGTCTGGGCTCATTCTCAACCTCTCCGTTGCTAACCGAAGCTTTAATTTTTCTGGCTTCTTTACAGAGACCTTACAATGACAAGAAATTGACTAGCTACTTGGCCCCGCTCTGCCTCCATCCACTCCAAGCAGTGAGATGCCCCGATTTTTCCCTCACTATGGAAGTCAGAAAGTCACACACATGCAGCCTTTATCCATTTCCTGTGGTAATAAAACTTCATGGCTCTAGTACTTCTAACTATATCAAATGCTCAGATTCAAAATTTTCTGCTCTTCTCTATCAGTACTGAGCAACCTTTTTGCTCTCAGACAATTTAGGACAAAATCATATCTATAGGGGCACCTGGGTGGCTCAGTCAGTTAAGCATCTGCCTTCGGCTCAGGTCATGATCCCAGGATCCTGGGATCAAGCCCCGCATTGGGCTCCCTGCTCACTAGGGAGCCTGCTTCTCTTCTGCCTGACATTCTCCCTACCATGCTTGCTCTCTGTCCCTCTCTCCCTCACTCTATGTCAAATAAATAAAATCTTAAAAAAAAAAAAACATGTATATATATTATTCCTTTTTCTTTACAATTCAAAATGAAGACAGCTCTACTGGAGGCCTAAGAGGTCCCCACTGCTGGGCTCCAGCAAGCTCCCCTGCCCCTTCATCACCATGGCCTGGGGAGTTGAGGGTTGCCCCAGGGCAGGCTCCTCAATCTTTACATATCCCCCGAGAGTCAGAAACCTAAGGAAACTTCCTTAGCACCACCCTCCGTGGTAGTACCAATGAGTTCTAGTGACGTTTGTGCTATTGTGTCTCAATTTGCTGAATATGCTACTTCTGAGCTGGTTTTGCCTGTAAAATACAGTACATTGGTCAATAAGTTGACTTTAAAGTTTCCTTAAGAATTCTATGGTGAGGTACATGTGGCCCTTCTTTGTAATGCATCTGCTTCCTTGGGGTAAATACCCAGTAGTGCGATGGCAGGGTCATTTCTTGAGGAATCTCCACACTGTTTTCCAAAGCAGCAATGGCCACAATTGCCAAACTGTGGAAAGAACCAAGATGCCCTTCAACAGATGAATGGATAAAGAAGATATGGTACATATATACAATGGAATATTATGCCTCCATTAGAAAGGATGAATATCCAACTTTTGTATCAACATGGATGGGACTGGAAGAGATTATGCGGAGTGAAATAAGTCAAGCAGTGAGAACCAATTACCTTATGGTCTCACTTACGTGCTGAGTGTAAAGAAAAACATGGAGGGCATTATGAGAAGGAAGGGAGGGGTGAATGGGGGGAAACCAGAGGGGGAGATGAACCATGAGAGACTGTGGACTACGAGCAACAAACAGTGTTTTGGAGGGGAGGGGGGTGGGGGTTGGGCAAGCCTGGTGGTGGGTATTGAGGAGGGCACGTATTGCATGGAGCACTGGGTGTAGTGCAAAACAATAAATCTTGTAACACTGAAAAAAAATAAATAAATAAAATTAAAAAAAAAAGAATTCTATGGTGAATGATGTATGTAAAATTAATGGTCTGTTCTTGGGGCCCATTTGACTTAACACGATTTCTCCCGTGGCTACTTCATAACATTTTTGATTTGTGAGGAAAGTTTCAGTAATTTTTCTGTGTACATATGCCCATTGTTATTTTTTGACAATAAAATCAGTACGATGTTAAGGAGTCAGAAAATGAGGTTTCCAGCACTACTTGCCTCTTGGCAAAGTAAATGAAAGAATATTTGTTGTGACTTCTTCATCGATATAATTTCAGTGGAAAATGGATTGGTTTAAAATAAATTGAGTTAAATTATTTGCTCAAGGAATGCAGCCAGAGATGACATGAAGCCTCCAGGCTGATTTTGTCCCGTGGTCTGGCTGTTTGGCACACGTGGGTTAGGAAGCCGGTACAGACACTGGTGTGTTTGGAGGGCACCTTTCCCCTTTTCATTCTACAAATGAAAGAACAGAGGGCACGGTAGGGTAGGGACTTCCCCCAGGACACAGGGAAGGTTGACGGCTGGACTGCAGTGAGAAGTGAGAGCTCCTGACCCCCCAGGCAGAACGCCTCTGCTCTTCCAAAGGCTCCTTACTAGCTTCAGAACATCCCCTCTTCCTATTCCCTGCAGGCTGCTGTGTAACCTTGTCTCTTGCATTGTATTAAATGGCTGATTCCCAAGGCTCAGAGCAACATGCGTAAACATAGTCCCACATCCCTGAGCACACAGATTCTTGCCAGGTCCACATGGGAACTGGATCTTTTAAAGTCTGGTATGAGAAAGCAAATCTGCTCCGTTGAAAAGCAACGTGGCAGAGTAAAAAGAGTTTGGGCTTTGCAATCAGACCGATTTGGGTTTTTAATCGGGCTCGATCTCTAACCAGCTGCATGGTCTTGACCACATGACAGAGCCTCTCTGAGATTGAGGGATCTGGACCATGGAGATGGTCCATGTACACTCCTTAGCCCTCTTGCCCGTCTGTGACAATCTGTGCCAGGCAAGATAGCAGACAGATCATATTTGAAAATTCAGAACACAAAAGTAGCCATAAAAGCTCGCAAATGTGAGGACATTTTAAAATAAAAAATGTTCCTATGCTATTCCAATATCCCGTGTATACTTGTAATATGTAATAATGATTCAATCCACAGATAATTCTTGGGACATGCATCAGTTTCTCAAATCTTGTCCTAACTCCACAGGTAAACCTTCCCTGCCTTCCACAACGATCCCCTTTGACTCTCTAGATAATGCCCATCTGGCAAATACCTGATTAGTCAATAACCATATCACCTATGTGCAGTTTCTGTAAAGAGATCCCAAATACAGGATATGTAGTATTAGAAAATATAATCTTCCATGCAACAAAAATCTATTGTTTAATAGAAGACTAGAAGAGCACTTTTAATAAATGGGGAAATGCATTTTCTTAGAAAATATAAACTTAAAAAAAGATATTTATCTTTTAGCTGTTAAGAAAGTACAGTTAACAAAATAAGCTTTTCATCAGTTTAGAACTTAAATGTATCTTTGAAATGTAAAAATAGTACTATTTTTACATATTCCTTTTTCTAAGGCTTCCAGATAACTTCTAATTTTAATAACTTTCTCAGCAGGAAAGATAAATATAGTTGTAACTGGATCTACTCAAATGAGGCATTAAAAAAAAAAAGTTACATTTGCCTGCCTGGCCCAGAGAGTCAACAATAGTTGAACACCCGAAAGCAGACACTTCACAGTTCCTCTGCCCTTTGGCCCTTCATCACTCACAGTCATGAAGAGGAGCTGATGGGTATCATCCTTCAGTCCAGAATCTGACCCAAGACAAGGATCCTAAGAAACAAGTCTAGTGAAAGCCCCCAATGACTTAAGTGGGTTCCATTCTACCATCACTTTTTATGTGGACACCCCCCTCCAAACCTTTAGAGACATCAGGGTTTAATTTCAAGGTTTCTAGTCACTGCTTCATTGTTTTTTGAGAGTCAACCATGTGAAGCTCCGTCCAATTTCCTTGTCACTTCTAAGTTATACCAAGTGAGTCTTTACTGCCGAATGACAATTATATTAAATGGAAACAGTCTGTACATACGATGATTTGATGTGAATAAATAGGCCACTTTCCCTGATCTTGTGGGTCTCTGGGTACACTAATGTCTTCAGGACAGAAGAGGCGCATTGAATGAATGGGCTTGCCCATGTGAATTCCCATGTCAAGACCCATACTGCCTAATGCCAGTTCTCAGGGAGAATTCTCCACTGCCAATCTCAAATTGCATATTGTTAATGCATGCCATTAAGATTAATCTTTGCTTTAGCTGTCAGTTCTTATTTACAGACCCCAATTTTCTTTGCTGCAGTTAACTCCAGCTATGAAATCTTCCCTGATTTGGAGGCCCTCATGCCACCTTAAATTGACTGGCTTTAATTTGAGGACTGAATGTGTATGGAGGGGCTCAAGACCCATGTGAATTCACAGTTCAGTTAATACAGATGAAACCTCCCTATCTTGTCGATTCTTCAAAAAGAGTAGCAATAGTGTGGCCTCCAAATTTTATCGTACACAAAAATGACAATGTTCTGGGTCAAACTCAGAGGACCCAAGGGAAGAAAACTACCATTGATAGAACATCTACCATATAGTATGTTATATGTTTATATATATAAACCTGTTATATATAACAGATATATAACATCTTATATATAATATATAAAAGTATATTCATATATTTATATATTTAGTTTATATATAGTTTATGTTTATATAAACATTGTATGTGCCCACAGCTTTATGTACATTTGTTCACTAACAACCTTATGAAAAAATTAATATTTTCTTCAAATTACAAATAAGGAACAAATCTTAGAGAGATAAAGCAACTGACCCAAAGTCATAAAGCTATTTAAGCACTGTGGTGAATTTTTTTTTTTTAAAACGTGGGGTTGGGACATCTTTCTGCTCAGGCTCTAGTCACTAGAACACCCAGAACAAGAAGGTAAGAGCCTTCAGTTTTAGTTCTCACTTTCCCAACTAATTAATGCTGATAAGAATGATGTTCTGTGAATTAACATTATTTAGCACATAATAGTACATAATGTATCGCATATTTAGATCATATCTAATTTCAAAGGATGTAAAGAATTCAGGAACTGAGTCATTGGGATCCACTTTCTCTCTCTTGTCCCAGGACAGTTATTCATTAGTTTGAGCCAAGGGGTGCTGTTTGCACTATGTCAGTCACTCCTAGCAAAAAAGTAACTGTGGGTAAGAAGTTTCAAGAGTACACTTACGGACCCATTATACTAACTCTACTTCCTAAAGAAACCTGCAGCTCTCTACCCTTGCTGAAAACAGACATTTCCGAGGTCGAGGCCTAAGGAAATCCACAGGTGACCCAACTTAACTATAGTGCACAAATATGAGTCCTCCTCCTTATAAAAAGCCATCTGTTCACTCTTAGCATAGTCTACCCAGGACTGGAATCGGCAGAGAGCGGAGTGATCGCTATCCTGGCCGTGGATAGGTAGAATCAAAGGCACCGAAATAATGACTTCACAAGTACATGTTCCTGTGGAGTACAGTTATGCAATTAGTGCTAGTGGGAAAGAATCCCACCCCCCAAAAAAAACCCATTAATAAGGCACTATAATGTGTTATTTTTGTTTGTTTACCTGTCTGCCTGTTTATTTGCTTTAAAGCATAAATACACAAGGATAAAGAAGACAGAGGAGTTAAGAGCAAGAAACTATGAGAAGGTGAAGAGTAACTGGATGACTAGTAATACACGAGCAGAATCCTAATTTGGAGAAAGATATAATTTCAAAACAACGAGAATAAACAGGATCCTGCAGATTTTCAGAGAAGAAATACAGCCTGGGTATAAAGGTTTAAAAATTATACCGGGATCATAGTTCCTAACATAAATCTTAGAACCAAAACAAAACTGAGCAATACTTTCAGAATCCTGAGGGAAATTATTTCCTCCCCAGAAGACTGTGCCCAACTAAGCTCTTAATTAAATGTGATAGGAATAAAGTCGTTTTCAGACACATGGGTTTAAAAAAAATTATTTTCTCCTCGTATCTCTTCTTGGGAAACTACTAGTGCCGGTGCTCCATCAAAACAAGGGAGCAAAGCAAGGAGGAGAAGGCTTGAGATCCAGAGAATAGAGACTCTGACCTAACAATGTATCAAAGGGAATCTCCAGGATGAGAGTGAGAGGACAATGCAAGAAAACTCCTGAGCAGAAGCCCTACAGAGTAAGTAACTTGTTTTAGGTTGGTTCTCCAGAAGCAGAGGCCGAGGAGTTTGGCATGCAAAGTATTTCCTAGAGAACAGTAATTCTCAGAATATGGGATGAAAGGAGAGGGGTGAGGGCAAGATGGAGCAGATGGAAAAATTGCATTGTGATGCAGCTAAAGTAACACCTCCACCAACCCCCCAAGGGAGCTCTGCAACACCACAGCACTTTGGAGTTGTCCCCCAGTGGGCACCAGTGACCTTTCTAAGTCTCCATCATCAGTCACTGGATACAGGCCACCTTGGGAAGGCCATGCCCTCGGGAGGGGCAGGTCTCTGCAGGTGAGGTAGAAGGTGAGAGGCTGATAGCAACTGGAACAACAACAAAAAATCCCTCTGGAAGGGACTCCTGGGCCACACATCTCCACGATCTCCGCATTGTTCCAGGTTGGAGCAGGTTAAAAGAATACAGAGAAAAGTTCTTCGAGGAGATGAAATTAATAGAATATCTAATGTGTTTTAAATTTACACAACTGGGAGTAAATGTAGGGATGAATTGATAAGGGCATAGAAACCTAAACAAGGGACAAAAATGAGATTAACTCCTAGGGCAATGAAACAGGGTGTTCGAAAAAAAAAAAAAATCACACGATACCAAATGCCCAGCTATAGATCATCTATATAGGGTCACACAATTAAATGGAGAGAATGGGGAAATGAGCAATGCTGATAGGGGTAAATCCTCATTTACCATAGTGGAAAACCAATATTAGTACTCAAAATAGATTTTGCAAAGCAAGAAATAGCAACGTTCTAATATTTAGTTGGCTTTCTGTGAACTACAAGTGTACAATACAGAAATGGTGGTATTATTATTATTATTATTTATAATAACAAACAAGAGGGCTGGATAGCTTTTATTTAGTGACCGGTAAACCTATCTTACTAGAAATTATGCCTACCTGTATAAAGTCTTCTGGACTCTCTTACTCTAGAATATTTTAATACACTGCTAACAAGGGTCTCAAAGTATCACAAGTCCCACTTCATCCATTTTTATTCAGCAAGTGGGATGATAGTAAAAAGACTTGCCACGGCCCTGACAACAACCTGGATATTCATCAAATGTCCCATGTTCCTAGACCGAGGGCTTTGCGCCAGCTTTTCTGGCTTCCTGGACCAGTCTTGTCCCCATTCTCTGCAGAAGTCGCTGCTTCTCATTGAAGCTTAAATGTCAGCCCTAGCCCCAGGCCTTCCAGGAGTAGGACCCCTCTATCTCAATACGTCTTCTGTTACTATCCAACTGAGTCCCCAACATTTCCGACAAGCTCCAATTATTTTAATTTATTCACTTCTCGGTTTTTTTCTTCCCCCCCCTTTAGTCTCTCCCCACTCAAAAGCCATTTCCTTGCAACCAGGGGCCTTGCCTATCCTTTTCACTCTGCATCCGGGTACTTGGTAGGTACTCAATGGGTAGTTATTGAACGTAAAAAATAACAAATAGATAAATAAATAAAAACAATGAGTCTCACAGTTAATGTGATTAGCAGCCTTCTGATTTGGGGTTGTATTTCCAAGTAGTTCCAATATCACTTAGGGCTGCTGCTTGACCTCATCTCTGCAAATGTGGGACTGAGCACTGTTAACTGAATTTTCAAAGCTACTATTACAGATCAGAGCTACTTTCCAAACTGTGCCTTCCTCAGTTCCAAAACTCAGAGCCACGGCTGATAATTCATTCAGTATGTGCCAGCCATTCCACCAACATAGAAATGGACAGAGCAGAAAGCAGAGACATGAATACACTGTTGCTATCATTTATTGAGCATTTACTGCATCTAAGGTACTCAGTATATTTCTCATCCTCGGAACAATCCTGAAAGACAGCTTTTGTTTTTGCTGTTGTTGTTTTAATCTTACTTGAAAATGAGAAAATAGAGGCTCAGAGAAGTAACTTGTCTGAGAATGCACAGCAAGTTAAATATCTGAGTGCTGAATGAGAACTCAGGTCTGTCATTTCTAAAGCTGGTGTTCTTTCTGCTCTAAAATGTCATTTCTAGGATATAAATTTGTACCTTTTCACACCCAGAAGATCAAACCACAGTAGCTAGAAAACTATGCCCTTCTAATGAGAGAGCCCTTTCATGAAAGGAAAAGCTAAGAATCCAACTCTTTCTTCAGTTTGTTGTCAAGAAATTTAAAGAAATTTTTGTTTTTGTTCAGGGATCACTTATGCAATTTTATATAATGATCCTGAGAATCATGGTTCCATCACTGAGGTCTCAGTATAAATCAAGAGGGAAAATGATAATAAGTATCTTTGAGCTAATAATGGAAAAAGTACCAAAGTCTTCCAAGGGTTACAGGTTAGCAAGAAAAGATATAAAATGTAAATGACATTTCATTTACTGTAAGAACAAGGTACAAATGTTCAGAGTAATTTCTTTCCACTGTGAATTCCTAATGAAATGTTGAGATCAATGTCAAGCAGATTACAGAAACAGGACATGCAGTAGATGTCAAAATAAGTCAAACTGAATGAAGTAAGTTAGAGGAAACAGCCATCTGATACTTTGTCTTTGGTTTCAAGAACAAAGAACCACTTTTTATTCTTTTTTCAAAGTAATAATATTTAGAAGCTATTGGTCATGATGAAAAAGCCCAATTTTTAAGGCAAAGTTACAGTTTCAAAACGTGCTAAACAAAACAAAACAATCTCCCCCTCAAAACAAAACAGCAAAATAGTTTTTAAAACAATCTTAATTTCAGGTATTCATATTGATTGTTATTTTGATAAACCAAGATAATTTATAGAGAAAAAATTTTGTTCATCAGAATATATCCTTAATTTCCTATTTTCAAAAGAATCATAATCACATTTTTTTCTAATTATAAAATACATGTTAATTATTTGAAACTTGAAAAGTGAGAAAGAAAAACCTCCCATGATCCCACAAACCATGATAAGTTTCCTGTAAGGATAAATGTTTATGTGTTACATATGTGATAGATATTTCACGCTTAATTTTAGGATGTTCATCATCTTTTTCCTACTCCGTACGGGGATTAGGGTTTTCCAGGATGATCATGATTTTATGTAATTATTTTTTTAACTTTAAAAAAGGATGGTTTTGGGGCGCCTGGGTGGCTCAGTCGTTAAGCGTCTGCCTTCGGCCCAGGTCAGATCCCAGCGTCCTGGGATCGAGCCCCGCATCGGGCTCCCTGCTCCGCGGGAAGCCTGCTTCTCCTGCTACCATTCCCTCTGCTTGTGTCCCCTCTCTCGCTGTGTTTCTCGCTGTCAAATAAATAAAATCTTTAAAAAAAAAAAAAAAAAAGGATGGTTTTTACTGGGGCACCTGGGTGGCTCAGTCATTGAGTGTCTCTGCCTTTGGCTCAGGTCATGATTCCAGGGTCCTGGAATTGAGCCCCACATCAGGCTTCCTGCTCTGGGAGAAGCCTGCTTTCCCTTTCCCTGCTCCCCCTGCTTCTGTTCCCTCTCTCACTCTGTCTCTCTCTGTCAAATAAATAAATAAAATTTTGAGAAAAAAAAAAGGATGGTTTTTACTGAACATGCGGTTGTACATGATATGGTTCATACGCCTTGAAAAACACTTTCCATATAAATACACGCAGAAGTCTTACTGGATGGTGTCTTCACACTGAGTTCAAAATCTATATTACGAAAACCCCACGACCACCGTCAGTCTACCTGTGTTATCGGAAGCCCTGTCGCTGGCCTCACCCAGAAGGACATGGGTTTCGGGTGTCAGAATGCTTAGTGGGGCCCCCCTGCGGGCCCCTCTCAGGACCATCTCCCTAGAGATTTATCTCAGAATCTCACACAGTAGTCATCTGTGAAAAGGGAGTGGGTCTTACCCTTGCCCATCATTACCCTAAAGCCAATCCAAAGGCTTCCTCTTCCCTATCATCAGCTGCTTTTTAGGGTGTCCTGATCCTAAGCATCTTTTTTTTCTTTCTTTCCTTCCTTCCTTCCTTCCTTCCTTCCTTCCTTCCTTCCTTCCTTCCTTCCTTCCTTCCTTCCTTCCTTCCTTCCCTCCTTCCTCCCTCCCTCCCTCCCTCCCTCCCTCTCTCTCTTTCTTTTCTTTTCTTTTCTTTTCTTTTCTTTCTTTCTTCTTTTTTTCCTTCCTTCCTTCCTTCCTTCCTTCCTTCCTTCCTTCCTTCCTTCCTTCCTTCCTTCCGAAGGGGAGGAGGATTTATAATTGTCCCAAGCCACCATGGAAAAGAGAGCACAGAGAACGTCTTGCAGCTCAGGAAGGTCTTGGGCCGAAGAAGCCATAGAGGTCCACTGTGTGGACCCTTCCGCCTGCCCCAAGGACATCCAGGTCTGTCCTCTCACCTCACATGCCCTGGCTCCACAGGTCACTTCTCGTCCCCCTCCCAAGCCAGGTCACAGCCACAAGTGAGACAGATAGCTCTTCTCACATTTCCTATGTTGACATAAAAGTTCCCACCCTGCTTCCCGCAAGCCTGGTCTTGGTGTCTCAAAAGCCCATGCTGAAGGCTGGGGAAAAAAAAAAGGAAAAGGAAACCTCATCAGCTGCTTCTTACCCAGTCAGTCCCGCTTTATCCCATATGCAAGGGAGTAGAGGAAAGAAAGAGTGATGGTTCGTATCCCAGAGCAGCGTCCCACTAATTCAATTACTGTCTGCTCCTCTATGCCCATGAGCATTGTGAGGTCAGGAGCACCCCTCCTGATGCCTGCACCCCAATGCTTGGCACCGCTTCTAGAATGGCCGAGCAGCCTCGGAAACTACCCACCACGTGGATGCGCAGTGGGCTATCACAATTTTTCGTTATCAGAGATGGAAAAACTGGATGGCAACAAGTGGTATTCTTAACAGTGCAGTTTCAATGGAGCAGAAAAACACTTTACTTCTAAGTGGAATACTGGAGTACTTAGAGTAAACTGTTGAATTAAACAGATTTATGATAGTTCTGCAAAAGTAAAAGTTTACAAGGTGTTTTAAAGAAACTGATATCACAGGCCATATAATTTCCACAAGCATTTCAATGTAAGGCTGTGTAATCCCTCTGCATCTGATGGTGACGTAAGTGCAGGCATCCAACACTCAGTCCTCCACCCTCAGTCCAATGGGATGACCAATGGATATAAAATTAGGGAAAAACCAGCATCAGCCTTGGAAAATAGGAAGGATGCCATACATATGCCCAACACGTTAGGGGATGTATATTTCACAGAGGCTAAGGATAATGAACCCAAGTCACCATTTTGGCTCAATTCATGATTGCCCAGTGACAGAGAAGGAATAACAAAGAAGTAGAAGAACCAAGACAATTCCTATAGGACCAACTAATCTGCAGGGGCGAAAAGAGATCTTGGGATGGGAAAAAACCAACAATCAAAATGCTTGTTCTACTTCAAGTCTTTCTCCTCAAGCCATGACCCACCTCAAGAAGAAAGTGCTCAGGACAGAAGTGGAAGGCCACTTCAAGTGGAGGCCATACCAAACAGGGGGTTGGTCCTCAGTCCCGAATAAGTCCAAATAAGAAAGTCACCTTGAAGACAAGAAATGCTTCTTTTGAAACATTCACTCTAAGAAATAAGTACACCAATATGCTAATTTGTGTCTCAGAAAGATTCTGGAGGGCTTCTGAGTGAGTCTGATAACAGAGTCAGCAGTGGAAGTTAAAAAGAAAACAAAAAACAAAAACAGTTATTGGACATGGCATAGACGACTGATTGTTCCCCCGAAGATTCACGATCCCCCTGCCATTATTATTCTTGGAAAATGCCTTACACTTCACATTAGGGTAGAGCTCTATGAACAGTTCTTACCAAAGGAATAGGAGTCAAAGAGAAGAGTCTGTCTCTCTTGGACTAAGGCCTTTGAGAAGCCAGCATGCCTTCTCTATCAAACCTGTCTACTTTGGCAGAAAGGTCCTCAAGAATGGAAAAATATTGGGACTCTCAATGGTCAAGGGGTGGGGGAGGAGGGAGATGCACTTCTATCGCTAAGAAGAATGTTGGAGTTTGTTGGTGTAAATTGTTTGATGGAAATTCCTTCCCTCCCAGGATCCATGCCCTCTACATAACCCCTGTGACTTGGCAGTGCCTTGGTGAGATAGGGAAGCTAAAGGGACCCCATGAAGGATGGCTTTTTTGGTTCCTCTTCCTGCTTCTGTTCTTGCTAGGACTTGCACCCCCGCCTTACACACCTCTTAGAGTGGAGATAACGGATACCCTCCTGGCAATGGAGGAGTTAATGGTTTGCTTGGAGTCTTCCAGCACAATAGATAACGTCTAATGAGTGACCAGGAGAGGCTGTCATGTAGGTTTTCCAGACCACTGACTCACCAAGGCCCTAGGGCACGAGTGGCCTATGGAGGACACCTAAGCCCTCCTCTTCCTGCCTGGGTACCTGAGGAGACAGGTACACCGCACCACAATTCTCAGTAAAAACCCCAGATCCCAAGCAAAGACAAGACTCACTCCTCTTTCCTTTCTGAGTCTCCCAGACAGCCCATCTCAATCGGCACTCCAAGTCCTCAGTAAACTCTGCTCTCACTTCCTTTCAGTTTGCATTTGATTCCTATCCTGCACAAAACCCGAGACCCTCTTGGCTGATCCTGTGGGGACTGCCTGTGGGTCCTTGGCCCCAGCCAGCCCGCATCAATGGGAAAGGAAAAACTCTACTTCCTCTCTCTACTTTCTCTACCAACTAAAGGAAAACTCTTGTTTTTCCACACCTGCATTCACACCAGTACTTCACTTCTGATACAGATGTGTGGGGTTTTTTTCCCCACACCAAGCAATTCTTCAATTCTCTGTGGACAACTGGGGAGTCTATTGACCTGGAGTTCAGGTGAAGGGCTGGGTCGCACAGGGCCGCCTCCACTTCAGATGCCAGTCACAAGGAAAGGTGGTCACCTGTGCAACGGACTGACTGGGAGGTCCCATGACCCCCTCCTTTGGTTCAGCAACGTGTTAGAATGGCTCACAGAACTCAGGAAAACAATTTACTAGCTAGGTTACCAGTTTATTATAAAAGGATACAACTCAGGAAACACCAGGTGTGAGAGATGCACAGGGCGAGCTAAGAGGAAAGCTTCCGTGCTCTCTCCGACATGCCACCCTCCCCGCACATCCATGTGTTCAGCAACGTGAAGCTGTCCGAACCCCTTAGGTTAGGGCCTTCATGGAGGCATCATTATGTAGGCATGACTGATTAAGTCCTTGGCCATTAGTGACTAAGTCAGTCACCAGCCCCACTCCCCTCCCCAGGGAATGGAGGGTAGACCTGAAAGTTCCAACCCCCTAACCACACAGTGGGTTCCCCTGGTAACCAGTCCCTACCGTGAGGCTATTCAGGAGACCCTGACCCACCCCATCTCGTTAGCATCACTTTGGAGATTCCTGGGGGGGGCGGTGAGCTTTGGAACACAGATGAAGAGCAAAGATAGATTTCTTATTATAAATCACAATATCACACTTTCTATCCAGAGGTGGATAGAATCTCATTGGCCTTGTGACTTGTTTAGACCAACAGAAAGTGGCAGAAGTAACATGGGAGAAGTTCTAGAGCCTAGGCCTTGAGCTCTTATCCTCAGCTGTTGGAACATCCTCATCACCACATAATGTGGCCCGGCTCAGCAGAGAGCTAGGATGAAGAAAGACCCTGTACCAGCCAGTACCAAAGTCCCAGGCTGCATGGAGCCATCTGAGGTTCTCTTAGACTCTCTAGCAGCCTGTGAGCAGTTAAGATGATAGCCATGGGAGTGAGTTCAGGAGAAACCAGCAGAAGAGCCACAGAAGGCAAAATGTAGAAAAAAATAACATTAAGAAATACAGTAGAGATAAAATAGACATCTTTGTGTTGCAAATTTCCAGAAACAATAGAGTGATGTCTAGAGTATTTTGAGGGGGAAAAAGATTGTGACAAATAAGTCTATAATTAAATAATTGAGTTATGTATATGAGGCTAAAAAACTTATACTAAGGCTTATAAGACATGACATCATATCATTCCTATATGCTTCCAGACAATCATATATGGATAAAAATTACTTAAAGATTTAATCAAGACATAAGCCAATTTTTATTATTTATTTATTTTAAGATTTTATTTATTTACTTGAGAGAGAGAGAGATCACAAGTAGGCAGAGAGGCAGGCAGAGAGAGGGGGGAAGCAGGTTCCCTGCTGAGCAGAAAGCCCGATTTGGGGCTCCATCCCAGGACCCTGAGATCATGACCTGAGATGAAGGCAGAAGCTTAACCCACTGAGCCACCCAGGCACCCCATAAACCAATTTTTAAAACTCAAGAATGTGGAAGTTGTGGTAGAAAAGCTTCAGTGATACAAATGAAATCAGAGTTGTTTAAATAATTATAAATATGGTTTTAAAACCTAACAGACATTAAAATTAATTCTTAAAAGAGAAGCTACATGATGAAAATGATAATAATTTGGTCAAAGTAAAAAATTATTATCAATAAAAATTAGCATATGAGGGAAAAGATACACAAGTATGTTAAATTTCTTTTGCAATGGAAATAAATAAAGCTTAATTCTCAACATCAATAATTAGAGAAAATATATTCAAATTTTTTAACTAAAGGCAAAAATACAGGCCAAATAAAAAATGGCATTTTTTAATTTTTATCAGTGAAACTTTGAGCAATGTACCTCCACTCCAGTGACATCTTAATTAATTGTATATAAATGCATGTAGCATTGTATGTACATGTATATGCAAATACGTTATAGAAAATACAGTAACTGAATCATGAAGCTAAAATAAACCTGAAATTAACACTAATTTAAAATAAACTTTATTATATTTCTTAACAATACGAACAATTTATTCTTTCCCTAAAGTAATAACTTTTATTTAGAGCAGAATGATTAAACCTGCTTCCAATGTGTTTGAAAATCTTAATTCCACATCTTGCCATATAGCAATTTAAAGGTGCAATTCTGGGTCCATTTTTATTTTCAAACTTGGTTTGCATGACTATTAACTGAATAAGATCCTTCACAAAGATTACACAAATTCAAGGCAGAGAAATAGGTCATTGGCTACACTGAATAATCACCGCCCTCGTGTTCTATCCCCTCCACCAATTATGTAATTGTTATCATTGAAATGTGGTAGTAAATTTCCACTTTCAAATTGTTCTTGAAAAGGTATCAGTATGTGTTACATTTTTATGCTTCAACAAATGGGTTTAAAATCCTCTAAAACTTTAAAACAGGATAAAAATTCTATTTCAAGTTTTTAAAGTGTGTTGATATGAGAGATTATTTTTTATATATGTAACATTTATATCGATTTCAGCAATGTATCAGATAGCAATGGAAACACCAGGAAACATTTCCAAACATCCGTTTTAAAAATGCTCTCTATTACCTCATAATGTGGCTGATGGTGAATTCCTGCCAGGAAAAGGGAAAGTATTACCTAGCCTTTTTTTTTTTTTTTTTTTGTAAGAGGAGAGGAAGGGAGGATTGAGGGGAGAGAATTGTTATTGTTCTCTTGGTTTGTGTTTGCATAATGGACATTACTTTTTTTTTTAAGATTTTATTTATTTGACAGAGAGAGAGATCACAAGTAGGCAGAGAGGTAGGCAGAGAGAGGGGGGGAAGCAGGTTCCCTGCTGAGCAGAGAGCCAGGACCCTGAGATCATGACCTGAGCTGAAGGCAGAGGCTTTAATCCACTGAGCCAACCAGGCGCCCCTGGACATTACTTTTAACCTCCCTTTTTTTTTTTTTTACCCCCAGGAATCATTTTAAAGTTCTTATCAATTTTGTGAATTACCTTAGATAAAAGTAAAAGAATAAGCTTTAAATCTGTTTAACTGAGTACGCTTAAACTCTAATGAGTCAAAAAAAACTGAGCAAAATATGTAAAAGTGTCACCATCACTCACTGTGACTTCTAGAAATTATTCTCTTCTACCTTGTTCACTATGAATACACAGAGTGGGTCTGCCTTACATGAGCAAAATATCAGTATCAATGCATATTAAATATTAGCAAAGCTTCATATCTTTCTTATTTTTAAATTAAAAAAATAATATTTTCTTCTGAGTTTCCAATGAATGATCTTATACACTAGCAGGGGTATATGCATTCCACTTAGGAGAATAAAATTCTAATGAAACAAATCAGTATGGAAGCATAACGGAAAGAAGATCATAGAAATGAGACCAAACATATCAATCGGGACAATAAATGGTCAGAAATGAAAACGTAAAAGGAAGAAACACCTCTAAACCCAAAGTATTAAATTATTTTAAAAGATTAAACACACAAAGACAGGGAAAAGCATACTTATGTTTTAGCAAGTCCAAACAAAAAGGAATAGGACTCACAATACAAATTTCAGACAAAAAAGAATATGCAGGAAGTAGCATTAAATAGGACAGGGAATATACTTGCATACTGACAAAAACCACAGTACACCGAGATTTCAAGAACAAAAATGCATATATATTAGAAATACTAGGCAAAATGTCCGGAAACACAACTACCAGAGACTAAAATGCCACCCAGCCTTGGCCGTTCAAGTAGATAAACACCAATCAAGGATATAGACAATATGGATAATAAAGTTAATAAGGGAATATATACATAGTGATTTCAGGGGAAGAAACAGAGAATATGCCTTCATTCCAAGACCTTATGGAACATTTGCATGTATAGATCATACATCTGGCTACAAAAATAAAGCCAAGATAAATTCCCAAAAGCAGAAATTATATAGGTTATGTTCTCAGAGCACATTGCAATTTAGATGTAGAAATTAGTAACTTATATGGTCTCACTGGCTTTTTATTATAAGCCAGTCTCTCTAAACCTGAAGCTTTCTACCAAAATATCATAGAAACTACTGTGATCTAGGAATATGTAAACTTATTATGCTCTAGGAATATTCCACTTCTAACTTTATGGAAAAAGGTAATTCAAAGCTTAGTCCACTTCAGAACTGAAGAAATACATGTATATTGTAAGGAACTCTGACAATCAATAAAAGCAAAAAAAGAAGGAGAAGGAGGAGGATGAGGAGGAAGCGGGGGGAGAGGAGGGGGAGGAGGAGGAGGAGGAGGCGGGGGGAGGGGAAGGGGGGAGGAGGAGGAGGGGGAGAAGGAGGTAAAATCATATATAAGCACATCACCCAGAGATATTTTTGATTTAACTGCTTCAGGCTTTTTCCTTTATATACATTCATTAACACACTCATGCATTCACACAGCACCCACATGCTTTTTTCCCCACAAAATAGTGTCATGGTACAAATTTATAATTTTCTGTTCATTAACTAATGTATCACAAGTATATTTCCATGCCAATAAAGGACAGTCTACACTGCTGTCTTTAAAAACAGTGACTTTCCCAGTGCATGGATGTACCAGGAGTTAGGTCATCAATCCTCTATTGAACTCTTTCTATATTCACTGACCTATTAATACTTGACCATATTGCTTAACATGTGTTTCAATTTGTCATCTGATGGTGTTAATTTTCTGTGGATTTTTTTCTATTGTTATCTGGTTGATTTAACTTTTAATATTTTGTATTGTTGGTTGGGTCAGTTTTGCTAAAATATTTTTAATTTTTATATAATCGAATCCTTTTTTCTTTTATAATTTCTGATTTTAATGTCATTTTAAAATGACTTACATATCCCAAAATTATAGAAAGATTTTTTTTAATATTTTGGGTTTAAATATACTTTTTAAACTTCAATCCATTTGAAATGTATTTTGGTGCAAGGCATGAGGCTGTGAGACAGTAAAACATAATAGTTCATAGCATGAACCCGGAGTCTAGACGGCTTGGGTTCCAATCCCAGCTCTACTGACTACTTGTAGGATCTTGGATGAATTACTTAGCTTGTCTGTGTCTCCATCTCCTCATCTGTAAAATAGTGATAATAATAGTATCTACTTATGGAATGCTTGTGAAAATGTAAAATGTTAATTGCTATAAAATATGCAGAGCTATGCCTAACACACAGGAGTAGCTACCATTCATTCCAAATGACAAGCCAACTGTGCCAATCCATTCAGTGAATAATCTCTGCTCTTATTCCTAATTTGAAATCTCATTTCTATCTCTTACTAAAATCTAGTATACTATCCATCTGTTGGACTCTATCCCTGTACCGACACTTTTGAAATTATTCTACCTTGCTTTCATACATGCTTTCATACATCTCTAGTAGGTCCCCCTTTATCATTCCTCTTTTCCGAAGTGTCCTTGACTCACTCTACCCTGATACTTTTCTAAATGAAATTGAAAATATCTCACCAAATTCTAAAAATAATTCCATTGGAATTTTAATTGGAATTGAGCTGACTTTATGGATTGATTTAGTGGTAATTAACCTCTTTACATCAAAAAATTTTAATGACAAGTAGTTTACATTTTCCAAAAATATATACTGCCTCCACTTAACAGTCACACAAGGCTCAAAAATGCTCAGGAGCTCACAGAGGAAACAGGTGCTAGAGTCAAGATTTATATCTGGATCTAAGTTGTCATCTAAATGAATGTGTTAACTTAGTTATGTGATTTATGATAGTTAATTTGAATAAAAATATATTCAAATATAATTTTAGAGATTAAATATATATATTTTTTTTTACCAGCATGTTCACATTTTCCTAGCCATTCTTTTTCTTGTTCATGGTGTGCATTCCAAAAGCAACACGTAATCTTGGATGTCAATAAACTCTACAAGCAGTGGCAATGTTCTCTTCCCACAGCATGACTGTAAGCAGAGAAGTCTCATTAAATGCTGACATTTATTTCTTTTTGGTAGACCTAAAAACAATATGCAAATGTGTATGAGTTTTTTCCTACCTATATGAGGCATGTTTAATAAAAGAATTTTTCAGTGTGTGAGTTTTTTCACTGTTTCCTGCAAAGACCTTTGACCATACACTGTGTGCTAGCATTTATATAGGTCATGGGGTAAAGAAATGAATAAGACGACACAGTCCTCTGCCTCAAGAACTATAGAGTTAAGTGGTTAGATATATACAAATAGCTTAAATACAGTTAGATATTATTATACCTCAGTTCTTAGAAATATGGAGAAGATAGAGGGAAGACTCATGGAGCCTAAGAGCAGAGATCTCTCTGGGGCCCACTGAGCATGTGGTCTTACCTGGGTCTTGATGGATGAGTTGATGTTTATCACTGGTTAAAAGGAGGAAGGGATATCTAGGAAGAGAAGAACACGAAGAAAAGTTGTGAGGTCAGAAAAGCAGGTTATATTTGAGATACTTCACACGATCTCATATACTAACCATTCAGTATAGTTTCCATCCCCAAGAAGACACCTTAGAACTTCAGTATATGAAGACTGGGTTGATCAGACTCCTGTCACCCAATCGGCCATTCCTTTTCTCAAGGTCACTTTTCAAACCATCAATTACTTAAAGTCCTATCTCTCTTCTGACTTGATACTTGCCTAATTTCTTCTTTTACAGTATGGAAACAGCCAAAGCAGCAAAATTCATAAACTCCTTCCACCTCCTCTTTTGTTGGGGGTGAAAATTTGACTAAGTCTTACCCGTTTGTACTTACTTATCAGTTGAAAAGTATGGTTTACATTATATGCTACCAACGCACCCCTTGTTAGAGTCACAGCCCCCTGTATTTTGTTTGAGAGACTATACAATCCCCAACTCCTAGTGTTTTGTGAAGCTGGAGGCAGTGCCTGGGTCTCTGCTTCATCTCTGTGCGGAGATGGCAGGTTGAAGAGAACATCTAGGTTTGGAGAGTAAAGTTAGGTTCCAGTCCCCACGTGACCATGGGGAGTCATTTGTCTTTCTGAGCTTCGGGTTCCTCAGCTAGAAAAATAACTGTCATTGGATTTGCTTACTTGGGTCTCTGTGAGCAACAAAAATGAATTATGTACACGAAAAGTCCAGGTAAACCCCCAACTTCTTGAGGATGTCTGAAAGCCTGAGGAAAATAAAATCCTAGGAGTGAAAAAACTGGATGATCTCCAGCTCAGTAAAAATTGCCAGTCTCCGAGTAGATTTAATTCTATCACATTGGTAAATCAGTTTACGAAACTCAGCTGCAACACATACCACATGGTATAAATCATAGTTCCTGGGCAGCGAATGTTCCTAAATTATGTCCATGATGATTTTATAATTAGGAACGACACGTGTGGGAAGCAGACACTAAGTACCTAACAATTGCTCAAAAAACCTTGCAGGAATCCAGTAATCTAGGTCCTCCCTGGGTCTGGGTAGATCCAGAAAGACAAGAGTAGGGATGTGAGGCTACTTCATTACAAAGGTTTGTCTTCTGTCTATGCTGATGAGAGGCATCAGGGGCATTTCTGACTCTGTAGCCCTCCACCTCTCTCTCCTTCTCTGGTTCCTTTTGCTTCTCTTATGCCACTATGATGGCAACACCTTGGGCTTCATTCCCATACTTATTTTGGCAGCCTGGCCATGCTCATTCCTCCAGTCTCATGCACTGATGATCTTAGCCAGAGCAATAAGGCAAAAGAAAGGAAGTAAAAGTTCTACAGACTGCAAAAAGAAGTCACATTTCTTTTATTTATAGAAGCCATGATTGTTTATCTAGAGAATTTTAAGGATGCTATCAAAACAAAACAACTACTAGAACAAAGAAATGAATTTACCATGGTGACTGGATATCAGATTGGTATAGAAAAATAATTATATTTAATTATATTTCTTTTTTTTTAAAGATCTTATTTACCTATTCGACACAGAGAAAGAGAGAGAGAGAGAGAGAGCGCGCACAAGCAGGGGATATGACAGGCAGAGCAAGGAGCCCAATGTGGAACTCAGTGCCAGGACTCTGGGATCATGATCTGAGCCCAGGGCAAATGCTTAACTGATGAGCCACCAAGGCACTCCTAAATAGTGATATTTCTATATAAAGACAACAAGTAAGTAGAAATTTACAATAGCATGAAAAACGTAACATACTTAGAATTAAATTCATTTTAGAAAGGGAAATTGGGGGTGTGTGCGAATGAAATGTTTTACATTTTGATTGTGCAAGTATTTACATTTGTTAAAACTTTTTAAGCTCTATACTTAAAATCTGCACATTTTATGTGATTTTACCTTAAAAATTAAAGAAAAAGATTGCTGGATTTTTTTTTTTTGGAAAGATATCTTCAAGACATTATGCTGAATAAAGGAAGCCAGATACACCAGGTTACATCGTGAATAACTGCATTTGCATGAAATGCCCAGAATAGTTAACTCTGTAGTGACCGGGCAGACTTGAGATTGCCAGGGGCTGGGGAAAGAAGAGGATAGGAGATTCTGCTTAATGGCTATAGGGTTTTATTTGGAGTGATGGAAATGTTTTGAAACTAGACACAGGTGGTGGTTGTACAACATTGTGAATGCTACTAAAAGCCACTGATTTGTTCAGTTAACATAGTTAATTCCATGTTATGTGAATTTCACCTCAATAAGTTATTTGAAAACAAACATAAAAATGATGTTGGATGAGGCTCATGATGCTGACTGAGTGTGCCTGAGACCTGGAGTTGGTGACCTGCGTGCTCGGAGCCTCAGCCCTCAGAATTACAGCCTCAGAGCATTTGCAGGGCAGCTGGCCTCGTGTTCCAGATGCTCTATATGCTTTTCCTCATTTGATGGCCATTTACACATGAAAAGACCAGGCTTTGAGAAGCTGAATAATCGGCATCTCATCTGTATTACAACAAATCTGGATTCTTTGTCTCCTGTCTCCTGAAGTCCTAGATTTTCCAGAGTGAGATCAGCAGGCCACCCCCACCCCACCCCCAACATCCTTCCAGGGCTAGGGAATGAAGTGGGTCTCTGAGATCCACCAACTAGACGTGGGAGCTCTAAAGGGACCTTGGAATAAGCAACCAAGTCCGGACACTCAAACCTCTGGCCTAATATCAAACACTTCCAATCAACTCTCGCTACAGGCTTTATCACTGTCAAGTTTCAAGTACCTTCCCTTTCTGGAAATTAGAGCAAAGAGGGAATTCTTCAAGTGCTTTCTCTCCGATTATATGTGGAAATAAGCACTCTATACTAACTAGCACATCTTATTCCTTTGAGCGCCCTTTTATCTTCTATTGAGTGGCTTGTGTACAAATTGTAATTTGAGTTCTTCCTTCCCAAGCTTCTGCACTTTTCCAGTGTGCAGCTTACTTATTATTCCCTGCAATGTCATAATAACAGGTTAAACCCAAGCTCTTGCAGGGTTAGTGCCAAGATGCAATTTTTTTTTTTTAAATCGTGTCTGAATTACCTCATGAAATAATGTTCCTATCTGCCTCCAAGCAGCTGTCAAGGCTGAGGCCAAAAGCTGTGCTAGGAACAGAGCAAACAGCCAGGGGTCCCTAGGGAAATAGCGGAGTAAATCCAGCTCTGGGGAGAGCCCTCAGCAGACATCATCTTATTTTATATTTTCCTCTAAATGGTGTAGGTGTTACCCTTGCAAAGTATATTTCCTAATCAGATTCTAATTCTACATGGGTTCAGAAGCCCCCAAACCATGTACCCCTGGCTTTCATCTAAACTTCAATTATGATAATGATAAAATAAGAAAAAAAAAACACCTCAAGAATCCTTAATATAAAATTTTGTCGTTCATTTATTTAGCAAACATTCTCTGAATGCCTGCTGAGTTACAAGCGCTGGATGTAAACATATGTATGGAAAATATTGTTGTTGCCCTTCAGAAAGCCACTCTACTGGGAGTGGTGACCATGAGAACAGATTATTACGGTACAAAGTGATAGGAGGTATTATTGTCAAAAGGTGGATTAGTGATGCTTTGAAGGTCAGGGCTATATTATCCTTTCTATTCTCATTTGTTTATTCATTCTTCATTCACTCAGCAAACCTTTACCAAGTAATCAGAGTATGCAATGTGCTATTCATTACTCTGGGGTCCACAAAATGAATTGAATAGTCTCTTTAGTAAATGATGTGGGGGAAACTGGACAGCAACATAGAAAAGAATGAAACTGGACCACTTTCCTATACCATACACAAAAATAAACAAAATGGATTAAGGTCCTCAATGTGCTATAAAAATTCTAGAAGAGAGCACAGGCAGTAATTTCTCTGACATTGGTCATAGCAACATCTTTCTAGAAATGTCTTCTGTGGCAAGGGAAACAAAAGGAAAAATAAATTATTAAGACTACATCCAAATAAAAAGCTTCTGCTCAGCAAATGAAGCAACCAACAAAACCGTTAAGACAACCTACTGAATGGGAGAGATATCTGTAAATGACATATCCAATAAAGGGATCGTATCCAAAATATACGAAGAACCTATTCAGCTCAACACCAAAAAACCCCCCAAATAATCTAATTAAAAATGGGTAGAAGATCTTAATAGACATTTCTCCACAGAAGACATACAGATGGCCAAAAACACATGAAAAGATGCTCTACATCACTCATTATCAGGGAAATGCAGATCAAAACCACAATAAGGTATCACCTCATACCTGTCAGAATGGCTAAAATAAAAAACTCAAGAAATAACCAGTGTTAGGGCACCTGGGTGGTTCAGTCAGCTAAGTGTCTACCTATGGCTCAGGTCATGATCCCAGGGTCCTGGGATCGAGTCCCGCATTGAGCTCCCTCATCAGCAGGGAGTCTGCTTCTCCCTCTCCCACTGCTTGTGTTCCCTCTCTCACTGTACTGTGTGTCTTTCTGTGAAATAAATAAAATCTTTAAAATATATATATATTTGTTATTATCAATATTACTTTATGTTGACTATCTCTACGTATAATACTTAGTTGTGATTTCATTACTTAAAAATAAAATTAGTATTTTTTTAATTCTTTAACTTCAGGAGAACTTTTCATTTTACTTGAGTAGGATTAAAATGGCCATGTCAAAACAATGAAGTCAAAATATTTTGCTCTACATTGGACAGCTTATTGTATTTACACATCTATAAAAGCACTGAGCACAGTACATTGAGATTCATGTCTGCCTCCCTCAGGAAAACACAAGCTCCTTAAGGGCAGAAATTAAGTATTATTCACCCTAGGAGGCCACCGCCTTGCCCAGCCTACCCCAGATGGTGTTGAGTGAATGTTGGTTAATTATAGAGTCGTAGGGTTTTTTTATTATTATTTTTATTATATCTTTTTATACTCTTCTATGTGTATGACTTTCCAGGTGTTTCATCTAAAGAAGTAACCAGCTTAGTGTTGTCAACATTCATAGATGTGGGGAGTCCTGAAGCACAGTCTTCATATCCACTTACTTTGTCTCTGTTCCTACTCTTGTCACCATCCATGCTCAATTCTCCACACCCCTTCCTTAACCCTGGCCATTGAGTAAAAATATTCAAGGTCTCACACGCCCGCCCTCCAGCCTTTGATCTACCATTCCCAACATTGGATTCCAGTCAGCCAGGATCTGCAACAGGAGCTGAAGGGAAATGGATTGAAGAGGATGTAGGAAGAGGGCGCCGGGGAGGAAGCAAGGGGAGAAACGCTGTGCTAGTGTGTGTTCATCAGTCTGTTTATTGAAAGCTCCCTGGAAGCGGTGAATTCATCTGTCTTATTTATTCACTATTATGGACCCAGCTTCTAGAACACTGCCTTACACATAGTAAGTGGTCATTAAACATTTTTAACGGATTGGAGAGACCTGATAAAGGACACTTGGACTTACTGAGGCTTTACATTTGATAGGTTCAGTGCTATGACTTTCACTCCTGATCTCACTGCAACTGTAATCCTTGAACCACCTCTGAGAGGTAGGTTATCTTACCCCTGTTTTACAGAGAAGGACGCTGAGCCCTCGCTACCATATACAAGCTGTTGGTAACATTTCACAGATTAAACCTCATGGAGTAAAAGATCTGTCAGAGCGAAAGTTTGCTCAGGGATGATCTAAGCCAATTGCCTCATTTTACTGACGGAGAAAATAACACCCAGATCACTGAATTGACTTTGTCAGGGTCTCACAGGGGTTAGGGTGGGAGGCTGAACTCGAACTCAGACCTCCCACCTCAGGCAAGGACCTCCCTGTTCTGCTCTGATGCCTCTTGAGTTCCTATCACCGCCACATGTCCAGGATTGCCACATGTCCATCCACACCGTGTCCAACCCCAAAGAGAGCACATTGTAAGTGTTCTTTGACTCATGTTCCACAATCACCCACCACGTCACCTTCTGACTGCCACCAAATCCATGAATTTTGTTTGTCTACCAGGGTGGCCCTGCATGCAGCTTGTGGCCCCTTAAGCCCCTAGCCTTGCATATGGACCTGAAAACCGTGGAACTTCTCTACTTGGCAGGGGAACTTTTACCAAAGAACAGAACGTGCTCTTTTTCTTGTTTTAACTTGACTCCATTGTTCACCAAATATATTTTTCTTTCTATGAAGTATAGCCGAACAGTTTATGACAGCGTTTAACATTTAAACCTATAATATAAAGATCTCTCTTTGTCTCTGTACCCTGACGGTGTGTCAAGTAAGGTTAACGCAGATCACCAAAAGCATAACTATGTTATTAGATAATTCCCCAGGTTAGCTCTTTGCATCTGTGCTTGTTGCAGATGGCAGAATCAACAAGAGGAATGGGGATCAGGAAGCAAAGGAAGGGGAAATGCACATAGGAATTTGTAATTTTGAGGGGCACCAGCTGTGGTCTAGACGGCCACATTCTGGATTCCTGAGGTTGGCATCGCACACTGTCTACCTCATTTCTGGGCACCTCCCTGCTTTGCATCTCAAGTAAACGCTTGCTTACTACCCTCACTTAGATGCTTCTGTTGTGATCTAAGAAAAATGAGATTGTCATTCAGAACTGTATGATTTGATTGTATTTAGGATGTGTGACATGAGCAAGGGGTTTCACCAAGCAAACGAGACAGCAAATAGGTGCGGCAAATACTAGTTAACGGTGAATTCAAACCCACATCATCTCTCGAGCGGACTGTTGCAAGAGTCTCTTGACCAGTTTCCTCTGCTTCCTGCTGCCTCCAAAGCATCACCTCAAGGTGCTTTCTAAAATACAAATCTCATTATGTCATTGCCCGCCCCTTGCTTACAACCCTTGAATGTTACAGAATGAAGTACCAAACTGATAAACATAGTGAAACCTGGCCCCAACCTACCAGCCGGATGTTCTCCATCTGACCCCACATCATCTCTCCTTCCACGATACTTAACTCACTTCTCGATGAGACAGGCTGTTACTTCGCAGGGATTACTCTTGTGCCTTTTCTCAAGATCTCTTATACTTCAAGACCTAGTATGGAGGTTCTATCCCCTGGGAAGCATCAGGTCCTTTCCAGGTAGAGCTAGTCATGTCTTCCTTTCATTAGAGTACTAATCACACTGAAACCTAGTTATCTGATTCTTTATCCCTCTACCCCATTGGACTGTGAGCTCCTCAAAGCAGGAGACTATGTCTTATATCTACTTATGCCAAAAATTAGCAGAGTACCTGTGAAAGAGTCAGGGTCAAAAAAAAAATATTCATCAAATGGACACTTACTGTGTTCAAAGTAAAGTTACTTGTGCACTGCCATAAGGAGTGCAAAGATGGTTATTCAAAGTCTATCCTTAAGGAAACTGCTCTTCAGGGGGCTCCTGGATGGCTCTCTCAGTTAAGCAACTGACTCTTGATTTCAGCTCAAGTCATCATCTCAGGGTTCTGAGGTCCAAGCCTGGAGGCAGACTCTGAGCTCAGCAGGGAGTCTGCTTCTTTCCCTCTCCCTTTTCTCCACCCCCTGTTCGAGCTTTCTCTCCTTCTTTGTCTTTCTCTCTCTAAAATAAATAAATCTTAAAAACAAAAACAAAAACAAAACCAAGAAACCTGCTCTTCATTAGGACAGCTACTACCCACGTTAATTTGTAGACTGTGTGCACAAATACATTTTGGTGGCAAATTTTGAGGGCACCTGCTGGAATTAAATCATACCTATGGTGATTGCCTCTTTCACTTGATCACTCTTCAGGATCCGTTGAGAATTTTTACCATTCTGATTGTCCTCTCTTACACAATCATGAGGCAAAGCACTATGTGTGTTCCAACCCACACAAAATCACATTTTGATCCTGCTTGATTTTTCTCTGTACTTTTCTGAAACAGTATATATTTGCACTTGAAGCAAAATTAAATAATCAAAATTTGACATAACCTCTGAGATGGATTGATGGTACCTCTGGGTGACAAGACATGCCAAATGAGCAGTGCTGACCTATCCGGGTAACTATCATATACATAGAGTTTTAACCCAGGATACATCCTATAGACACTATAATAAAGATGTTAAAAGCCCAAAATATAGAGAAAAAACAAACAGGAGGCTCAAGGAAGGCTGAACAGAAAAGGGAAATGTCTGAATCTAATGCAAAAATGGAACTTACTTTTAAACCCTATAAATACTTTAAAAATTTTATCTGAGTCACTTTTTTTTTTTTTAAAGATTTTTTATTTATTTGACAGTGAGAAACACAGCGAGAGAGGGAACACAAGTAGAGGGAATGGTAGTGGGAAAAGCAGGCTTTCTGCTGAGCAGAGAGCCCAATGCGGAGCTTGATCCCAGGACCCTGGGATCATGACCTGAGCTGAAGGCAGATGCTTAACAACTGAGCCACCCTATCTGAGTCACTTTTTGGCATTTGAGTAAGAAAGGTAACTATCACGGAAGATTTTAGCCAGAGCAATCTGGTGATGGAAGGCATGCAAAACAAAAGGAAAGTAAACCCAAAGATACAATGAAATAACACGTGAGGGAATCTTTTGAGTAGTACAGGACTGGCCATAAGCTTTTATCTTAGAGTTGCATTCTGTGCTTGGTAAGATAAAAATCACAAGATTGATCCCAGTTGAGGGTGATGGTAGTGAACAACAAAAATGTCTTGGGGACAGAAAACATTTCCTCCCCAAAACCCATCACCCTAGTCTAACTATGAGGAAAACATCAGGCAAATGAAGGACATTCTATCTAACCAGTACTCCTCAAAACTGCCAAGGTCATAAAAAACCATGAAAGTCTGAGAAATAATCACATACCAGAGGAGGCAGAAGAGACATGACAATTAAATGTAACATGGGATTCTGGATGGGATCCTGGAGCAGAACAAGGATATAAGGGAAAACCTAGTGAAATCATATGTAAAATGATTTATGAAAATAAATGTAGCGTTTACGGTAACACAGTCGTTAATGGTAAATAGTAATGTACCAGTGCTGGTTTCTTAGTCATAACAAGTGTACCACAGTAACGCCAACAATCAGGGAAACTGCACGAGTACATAAAATTCTCTGTGCCATTTTCATAACTTTTCTATATATTTAAAACTATTCTAATTTTTAAAATAAGTTTATTAAAAAACAAATTGCTGCCAGCCTTTTGAAATCAGCTCAGTGGTATAATCATCTTCCAACAGAAAGATTTGCAAGGGAGATAAATCTTAATGGGCTAGCGGAAAATCACAAGTTCAAATCCCTCCTAGGACCCTAGCAGTTGAATGACCTTAAAACTCTATGATCCTCCATTTCCCCCATATAGAACAGAATTATCAATACTTGTCTTGCCTACCTACTTCTAAATAAAGGGGGAAAGGAGAAAGAAGTACATTTTAAGTGCCAAGTCTGTGCCAGGCTGACAACCTGCATATCTATATCTTATTTAATCTTCACAACAAGAGCAGACCCTGTAAAGCCCATTTTGCAGACTCAAAGGCTCAAAGAGACTATGTAACTTGCCTAAGGTCATATTAGTAAGAGGTATTAAAGTCGGACTCTGAACACAGGGTCTCTGTTCCCTAAGTTGTTCCCCACTGCTTTCCTTTTTCCAGGCAGCCTTCCGTGGAAATGTTTTCTAAACCACCGCACAGTTCTGTGTCCCTGCCTGAACACAGCTTCCAACACAAATGTCTCAGAGCTCAATTGAGTGCCCAAACACAAATGTTGGAAAGGGGCTTTCACCATTTGCTAGTATTGAATAAAGAGCTCCCCAATGAGGCAAGGAGTACTTGAGCAGCCTTCCAAGGCACCATGAGCCTGTGCCTCCTATGAGCTCTCATGTTCCTTTTCTTGGTCTTTGGGGCCGCCCTGGGGAATGCTTAGCCTGCCTTTTGGCAGCTTCACAGACTCCTTCTTTCTGCTGCAGAGTGCTTCATATCAGGGGTGTCCAGGGCTGGAGCCTGAAAGGCGTATTGGTAATGCGATGCGATAATAGTGTATCGAATTCAAATTGCCACTTGTGCCAAACGGAATTTAATTAAGCACAAAAGTGGGTTACTGCAATGAAATGCACATGTGTTCTTTAAAGTCATGCGTGCCTTTGGGTATTTGGAAAATACCCTAAATGCATGTTATTACAGGAATCTTGTTATCAGCCAGCATGAAGGCTTTCGATCCTAGGTATATGTCTTGAAATATGTGAGCATCTTGGAACCTCAGTGTTAATGTGTCGGTTTATCTGCATGAGATAAGCTGCATTTTGTGCCCAGGCCAAGACATAATCTTCCCTCTCACTAATCAAGATACAATGGACTTTTCTAGTTTAAAGTTTCAGCTTTGCTTGCAAATCTAGACCAAGCTCTCCAATGTTGTAGGCAACTAAGCGAGTTGCTCTTATTATTTTCACATTTAATAAGGGAAGTAACTGCCTCTGAACACAAGCATTTGTTATCATGGGTTCCTAAAAAATCATGAGTCGTCTAATCCAGAGGGCTCTTATAGGTCATCTAAGTCAATCTCTTCCTTTTATAAGTGAGGAAACTGAGGGCAAGAAGGATAACTAGCCCAGGAAGGCACAACAAATCTGTGGCAGAGCTGAGCCCATACATAGTAACTCAGGCTCCAGACTGGAGGCACACAGCTCACAAAGACTTCCAATCAGAGACCGAGTGACCCATTAGATTACTCTCTATGCGACAGAGTCTTTTTAAAGTCATTTATCCAATGGAAGATGAATCACAGGAATCTAACAGGGAGGAAACAGGAAATGTATCCCAGATGAGAAAATGTTTTATTTAAGATGAGCAAATACATCAAATTCTCCAAAAATATCAGGATGATAAAAGACAAAGGATGAGAAACTGTTTCTGATGAGAGGAGACTAGAGACATTACAGTGAAATGCATTACCCAAGGCACCTGTACTAAAGGAGGAGATGCTGGAAAGAATATTCTAGTATCGACCAATAATCCAAATATAGACCATACACTAGACAAACGTATTGTGTCACTGTTAAACTTATTGAGGTTGATAACTGCACTGGGCTCATAGAGGAGGATATCTTTCTTCCTAGGAAATAGACAGCTAAGTATTTAAGGATAAATGAACAAGACAAGCAACTTACTTTTAATTTGGTCATAAAAAATTGAGAGTTTATATAGACAGATAAAACAAAGGGCAAAATGTGAGTGATAGAAGAAACTGGGTATAGGATATAGGCGTGTTCTCTGCTCTATTTTGGTAGGTTGGAAATTCTTCCAAATAAAAAGGAAAAAAAATTAAGCTATGCAAATGATGACCCCCAGCACCACAAAATTACAGCCACTCTCCATTCAAAAGCAAAAGAGGGCATTTTAAGAACATCCACAAAAATACAGTCATGACATCCTTCATGCGTATTTACTACAAAACCAAAATCCCGATAATGAAAGCAATGAGCAGGCTCACCTCAAAAGGCCTCCCAACTTGGTGTTTATGTCTTAATGTGGGGCTGGCACTATCCCCTCTAGGAGTGCTGCCATCCACCCGTTTGGCTGTGATCTTTTGTCATGAAAAGAAATTTCCTATTATCCTAAAATTTGCAATGAGAAAACTGATACCTATCGAACACAGCAAAACCATCAACCCACACATTTTTCCTTTTAAAAAGCAAAAAAGTGAAAGGTTCTGTTTCTGGATATGAACACGAACATGGTCACGTCAGGCCATGTTAAGGGTCCTAGTTCTGATGAGGAAAGACAACAATTGGCTTCCCGACAGAGCCGCCCTGACACTGGCCCAGAACAGCAATGCCTGCCCATCCCTCGGGACGGCAAGGCCTCTGCTCTGAACTTGGCATCCGACTCTGGGCAGGGCCTGTCCGTCACCGGCCTCACGAGCCCATGCTGATACTGACTGTCCACACAAACTATGAGGCTCTGCAGTGCCCCGAGGATAAAAGCAAACTCTGGCCACCACTCCACACCCTCGGGTCCTTGGAGAACCCACCAGAAGCTGTTTTCTGTTAACAACGGGGCAGCTTTACTAAGTCATTCACAGATAAATTCATACCAGCAGATCTTGCCCGGTATGTTTGCAGATCCTGGCGTGTGCTTTGTTCTGGAGAAGGAACTAATAGAAGGAACTGGGTCCTGCCCTCAGGGTGCCTGGACTCACGTCGAAATCACAGAGCACTAAGGTAAGCACAGGCAGCCACCAGGCCAGACGCCATAGAGCCCAGGATCCTCTTTGCACAAGAAAGAACTGTTCCATGTGGTGACCCTAGCCCAGAAGGCCCCTGCTTAACAATGTATGTCATGTAGATTGGCCACCACTGATTAGCAATCCAATGTGCTGTCCTCTCTCTTGTCGTCTGGCCTTTGTACCTAGTGTTCCTTCTGTTTAAACATTATCTTCCACTCCATCCACACTGCCCAACATCCCACCTTCCCACCAGCCTATCTCCCTTTCTTCAGTTAGCTCCTACTTCTGGCTTGGATGTCATCAGCCTTGGAAAGTTTCCCTGACTCCTTTCCTCTTGACCTGGGTTAAAGGTCTTTCCCATGTTCTCCCACGGGGCTGTAAAAGTAAGCCATTAGATCCCTCATCACATAGCATAACAAGGTGGCTACAAGGGAGCCTCTAGAGCCAGACCGCTTGGGTGCAGATGCTGGGTCCACCACTTACAGGCTTTCAGACCTAGATCAAGTGAGTCAAGTGCATAACCGCTCTGTAACTCTTACAGTGTATTATCTCATTGGAGTTCAATTCCCTATGTAGGGTGTTGCCCTTACTTTACAGATGAGGAAATCAACTCTCAGAGAGGTAACGTAAGTCACCCGATGTAACACACCTGGGAAGCAGAGATTCAAAGCCAAGTCTTGGAAGATGTTAAAGACAACAGTATTAAGCACCATCTCAAACTTTCTCAATCAAGTGATACTAAAAGGTCTGCTACTGTTGGGGAGGAATCTGTGTAGAAGGAGTTGGAGGCAGGCAGAAGTTCCAAGAGATTTTTGAACCGAGACTCTACCCTTGAGACTGTCTTCTAGGGAGGGAAACTCCAGGTGAGAATTTTAAGAAATTGTTTGAGAGCCATTAGTTTTAACGCCCCATTTAGTGACCCATGGTCCAATTTTTTCCACTTCTATTTCATTTTCATTAGAAGTAGGGGGGAGAGGGAGGGGGGGGGAGAGAGAGAGAGAGAGAGAGAGAGTGAGAGAGAGAGAGAGAGAGAGAGAGATGAATTACCCTGACAGAGGACCCTGATCCCTCCAAGGAGCTTGGACTAGTTCACCATTTCCTAGAGAACAGAAATGACAGGAGTTACACAGAAATCCACGGGATTTATAGTTGAAGTAAAAGGTGGTAAAACACAGAGCTTAAAACCATGGGTTCTGGAATCAGAAAGAGGTAACCCAGCCACTTCGTAGCTGTGTGACCCTGGGAAAGAAAACAGGAATCCAAGCGTTCTCCAACCAGAGTAAAGCTGAGTGCTTCAAGTCAAATGGGTGTGTCGCCCAGATAATCAAAACGGGGAGAAGAGAGGACTAGGGAGATGAAGAGATAGTGTGTGTGGAGACAATGTGTCCCGTCTGTGGGAACACCTCTGAATGGTGCGGGAAGAACCCCACTCCCGGTCATGACGCTGCATCCACTTCCATGCCACCGCTGACCCAACTCCTTCCCTGGTAGACACGTTGCTGTAATTTCATCTCAGCTGTTTGTTTAGAGGTTTTCCAGGGCTAGATTTTGATTGTGAGGCTAAATGATCCTTTAAAAATCATGTCCAGATGCCCTAACTTGTGCAGCAACTCAAAGGGAGTTTTTAGTGTCATAAGCATCTCTAGTTGAACACTAGGATCTCCTTTCCAAAGACTTTCTTCTACCAATAATGTATCTCCAGGGAGCTATAGTTTAATCATATTCATTTTCTATATTTTGAGAATCACTGTCACTCGCTGCTGGGAGAAAGTAAGGAAATGCAAACGCCTTTGTTGGTGTGACACATCATCTCGTTTTCTGAACGGTGGTTCGTAGTTCTCATAGGCCCAGCAAACTGCCTGGTCCACAATTAGTAACGGTCATGAGGGAGGCTGCAGAGGGAAGGAATCCAAGGGGAAGCTTTGGGAATGGAGTCACATGTAGGTCGGGGCCAAGGGGAGAGTAACACTGGTCAGAAGGTTATTGAGATCTACCTGGAGGCCCTGGCAGGCAGGATCCAGTCCTCTGGGCCCTGCTTGATCGCAGTGGCATTGGCCAGGCTCCTGCATGTGATGGGAGCCTCTAGAAAGCTGGTATATTCTGCTGGGCCTGCGTTCATGCCTTTAGTAGTGAACTAAATTCTCATCATCAAAATCATCATCAACTCAGTTGATGATCATCTCATTCTCATCATCAAAATCATCAACTCAGTAAATGATTAATCGTTAACTAACAATTAATTAAAACGAGTAACAAAAAAAAAGTTTGTTTCTCCCTAACTGCCCATATTTTAGGGCATGTACAATGATAAGGGGCCTGGAAGCCTTTTTTTGATTTTTATTTTCAATGGTGATAGCAAAACACTGTTTTGGGTATGTAAGACATTTTAGGTTATTGGGTAACCAGCCAGCATCCCGGGTGCTGCTGGCTCCACTCTTTCTGTCATTAAATTCCGAAGTACCTGCTCAAATTTATTGTCAGTTTTACACATAGAATTGCACCTGTAAGGAGTCCCAATCCAATCAAGGCCTGCAGTTTGAAGTATCTGTCAAGTGACTCTTGACTAGGGCTCACACTTGAGATGCTTTGTCTTCTCTGTCCCTAGCTTAGCAGCCCCGGGCTCTGACTGCCCACCTCTCTGAGCTGCCACCTGAGGGTTTCTCCAAGGGAAGGCTATGGAGGTCACGTGGCCGACATTTTGAGTCAGAGCTACCCAGATAAGAGTTTTGAATTTAACAACAATTTATCCATTTTCACAGAACACAATTCAAGGAAAAAAGAACACAGAAAATTGATTTTGTTCACACAGATGATATTAGGTGAATAAAGTTTGTTTATAGCTTCTGTCCCCCTCACTGGAAATTGTGAGGACACAGTATGGTACTCAGGGATATAGGGAATTTGGAGTCCCAGGACTATTTATGTTTTTAGTGCAAAAGCAGTGACAATCCCAAAGGATATTTTAAAGCAGAAAAGTCATCCCTGGGGTGGCTGGGTGGCTCAGTGGTTAAACGTCTGCCTTTGGCTCAGGTCATGATCCCAGGGTCCTGGGATCGAGCCCCGCATCAGGCTCCTTGCTTGGCAGGAAGCCTGCTTCTCCCGCTACCAGTCCCTCTGCATGTGTTCCCTTTCTCGCTGTGTTTCTCTCTGTCAAATTAAATGAAAAAAAAAAAAATTCATCCCTAATCCCAACACTTCATCAAAAAAAATTTATTTTTACTATATCCCCATTCCTATCTTTAGTTTACATAATTGCAATTACAGAACACATCAATTTTTATAATCTGCTGTTCTGCTTCACCCTCAATTGCAAATATTTTCCATGTTGATATAAAATTGTTATGTTTTTATTTCATTTTTTGGTACAAAATCTGCAATTTTTCTGGCTGCAGCGTTCATCAAATACCATAACTTACTCAGTCCTCTAGCAATGTGGACACTTTATTTGTTCCCAATTCTATGTTATTTCAAAAAAAAAAAAAAAAAGCTGCAGTAAGTAACATGTGAATATAGTTTTTGCTTAAAATAAATGCCCAGAATTGAGATTTGTGAGATAAAGGTAAGAACATTTTTTGGCTTTTGACCGAAACCAGTAATCAGCAGCTCTTGCTGAGCCCTTGGTGAAAAGATGTGCCAGCTCTTCTCTCATCAGTCTACGATATGACTTCTCTGAGCTCCTGAGGTCCTCTGGGCTGTGTTTCTACCCTTCCACTCCCAGCCCCAGTGCAGGCAAGGGAAGGGTACTGATCGGCATTTTACGATATGACTAAGCCAATCCCAGTCAACTTCACACTTCATTACTTTCTCTCCACTCTCCTTCCTTCTAAAGAAATGCCATTCCTTATAATGAATGGGGTGCTTATGAGCCTTGGTTGTTCGGGGTGCTCTTTTTAAAATCCACAGCTATGGCAACCTAGCTAGTTATCTGAACATTAGGGATGTGACTGACCCGCCCATGGGGCTAATGCTACCCCACACATAGAATGGGGCTTCGTGAGGAGCAAAGAAGATAAAATACGGGAAAGCACTTTCTAGAGAGCACAGAAACATGCAGAAAGTTTGGTTACTATGCAGCACCCTTAAATTTACCTTTACATGTGTGGTATAATAGAAAATACATATATTTGATCTTTGTTGCTGCTTCCTGACACAGAGTTCCTAAAACACTAGCAATTTCTTGAGGATAGAATTGATAGGAGTGTCTTTTGTTATTATAGCAAGCTACTTTTTATTTATTTGTTTGTTTGTTTAGAGTACACATGAGCCATGGGGTGCGGGGCAGAGGGAGAGGGAGAGAAAGAATCTTAAGGAGGCTACATGCCCAGCATGGAGCCTGTCGTGGGGCTTGATCTCACAACTCTGAGATCATGACTTGAGCCAAAATCAAAAGTTAGAGGCTTAACCGACTGAGTCACCCAGGCGCCCCTATAACAAGCTACTTGAGATGAAACCTGAGGTTATGCTAATGAGATGATTCTCTAGAGGCTCTCAGATATCTTCAGGGTGGAGGACAGTCCCTGGAAAGACCAAGCCATGATTAGAGGATTGGACCTTTCGGCCCCCACCCTCCCCACCAGAAGGGAAGGGGGGTGGGAGACTGAGTTTAGTCCCTAGTGGCCCGTGATTGCATCAGTCATGCTTAAATAATGAAGCTTCTATAAACCCCCCCAAAAGATAGGTTCAGAGGCTCAGGTTGGGGAACACATGGGGGTGCAGGGAGTGGGGTACACCTGGGGATGGCATGGAATCCCTGCCCCTGTTCCAACACACCCTATTCCGCGCACCTCTTCTATTCCACTTTGCCTGAGTTGTATCCTTTATACTAATTCAGTAACAGTAAGTAGAGTGCTTTCCTGAGGTTCTGTGACTCATTCTAGCAAACCACAGAAACGGAAGGAGGGTGGTAGGCACCCACCTCATTTTCAGTTGGCATCAGAAGTAGGGACATTCTTGTGGGACCGAGCCCTCGAACCTGTGGGATCTGATGCTAACTCCAGGTAGATAGCGTCAGAACGGAACTGAACCACTGGACAACCAATTGTGTCAGGAGAATTGCAGAACTGGTGCTGAGAAAGACATCTCATATTTGGTGTCAGAGGCACACAACCTCTAAACGTGTCTTATTTGGGGATCCTGCAAAAACGCAGATTCTGACCCAGGAGCTGGACCTTCACTACTCAGTGTTGTCCATGAGCAGCAATACCTTCTCTCGGGAGCTGGTAAGAAATGCAGAATCCCAGACTATCCCAGACCCACTTAACCAGAATCTGCATTTTAACAAGATCCCGAGGTAAGTCACATGCACAGGAAAGTTCGAGAAGAACTGATCTGAGCCTCAGTTCTCTTGTTCCTAAATACTTCATACCCAGCATACAGCACACACTCAGTGAGTGGAAGCTCCTACGGACACGGCTCTGAGTTCAGAGTTCAGAGTAAAAAGAACATTCCTTATAAATGAACAAAGCAGCTGTGGGTGGGTTCCGGCTTGTAAACAGGTACAGGGATGGGCGCTGCAGATTCAGCAAAGGGGGAGAGAGAGTCACTGCAGAGGTACTTATGTGGCTGGGGTGGAGAAGGGATATCTAGGGGTACTAGTAGGCAGAACACAAAACATATCCTTAGGAGCAGTCTCAGGAGCGTGGGAGGTAAAATGAGCCTTGCCTGAATGCCTGTGACATCAGCTCATATCTTAAATCCCCAGGAGTCAAAGCCAGTCAGAGGCTGGCTTGAGCCTCACGTGCATTCCCCACAACATCAGGCCCTCCACCAAGATGCTGACTGATGGCACATACACTCTGGAACCTTCCAACCTTTCTCAGCGGCTGTTCAGGACTTCCAGAAGCAACAGTCTCATAATGACCTCCTTTTATTTTCATAACAATGTTCTTCTTAGGAAAATGCTTTTTCCAGAGTTAAACATAGAAGATAAATGGTGAATCCAACTGTAATCTAAGGTTTTGGCCTGACTTCCTGTATGTACCAATGGGCATGCAACCCCATTCCCAGGCTCAGGCCCTGCCCCCCAGAATCAGCGGACCATCCTGATTTGAAGCAAGAGGGACTGAAGCAGCCCCAGCTCAAAAATAGAAAACATCGCATACCCTCTGGCCTCTCCAAGCCTTGACTTTGAGCCTATTGTGATGTTAGAGTCAGACAAACATGGTTTTAATGCTGGTATTGCCTGTTCTTACCGCATGTCCTGTAAAAAGTTACCTCACCTCTTCCTAACTTAGTTTATTTCACCCAATAAAACAAAGACAACAATAGCTATCTCATAGAACCATTGTGAGATTTAATGAGAAAACATAATTACAGTAGCTAACAGGGTGTAAAATGAGCCAGGCTCTGTGCACAGCTCCCTACATGGATTTATTCATTCATTCATTGATGCATTTTTATTGACTACCTGTTATATACAGGGCACTGTTTTCTGGAATCTGGACTAATAATATTATTGAACACTTACTATGTGCCAGGCACATTTCCAAACAAGTTATTTCTTTTGGTTTTTTGAGATTTATAAGGGTATAGTTGCTCTACACACACACACACACACACAAACTGCACATAACCAGTGCCTACAATTTGGTGAGTTTGGACATATGTATACACTCACATTATCACTACCACAATCCAGGCGGTAAACTCTGAAAGTTTCCTTGTGTCTATCTATTGTATAATAAGCTATTTTACAACAGTTCACATTTCTAAACAGGTTGAACCTTCACAGTATTCCTCTGACTTTCATTAATCCTCACAATAACCCAATGAAGGTGTAATACATATTATTTTCCTCATTTTTAAAAATGGGGAAACTGAGGCATAAAGGCTCAATAACTTGCCCAAAGTCATACAACTAGTAAATAGGGGACTCTTGAGATCATACTCTCAACTATTTAGGTATACTGTGTGATGTATGAGGTTAAACTATATGAAATCACCAATATTTCACCATTATTGATTCATACAAACAGTAATTTTATATGCTTTACCAATACCTTTTTAAGGGGATTTGGAGAATCTGAAATGTAAGCAGCCTTCAATAAAAGCTCTTCTGTGTTCTCTTCTTTTGTTTAGTTTTGTTTTGCTTTGCTTTATTCAATAGAACAGCCCTTCTGCCATCTTCCCCAGACCCAATCTTGACTTTGTGTCTCAGGTCTAGTATTGGGCGTATTTTCCTTGTGCCTGAACTGGGTCCTAGGGGTAGGCTTCTACCTCACTATAACCCATTAGAACTCTTGACTTGTCCCCCAGGAACTGGCATCCTTAGGACCTTGCATTAATACTAATACAGAGTAATGTGACCATGAAGATAGTGAATGCTGACTCTGTAGCAGGCCCTCTTCTAAGAGTTATTTATGCACTTAATCCTCACGAAAATCCTATCAGCTAAATGTTATTGTTTTTCCCTTTTCATAGATAAAGAAAGCAAGGTATGGAGAAGTTAGATGATTTGGCCACATTTACTCCCTTCAAATACATCCCCCGGTCCAGCTGCATTTCCACACATCACTTGACCCAGATTCTTATCCTGTATCACTCTGACCATCCACTGATCTGGACCTCCGTGTCTCTAGGCTTCAACTGCTCCCAGGCCAGCTTTGCACTTTTGCCTTTTACTTTTCATATCTCAATCTGCTGGCCATGGTGGCATCCTTGAAAACCATCCCTAGCTTCTGTCTCACCTCCCATGAGACATGTCTAGGGCATGGCTCAGACTCATCATCAACCAGACCCTGAGCCAAACCCAGCCCAGACCTATAACCTGCCCACTCTTGTCCTGAATAACTCTTTAGGACCTAGGGTCTTTGCAGCTTTCATAAATAAAAGCTAAATTTAAAGTGTCCGAAAGGCTTCTGGGAATAAAAGAGGCAGACCAACTTTTAAAAACAATTCAACAGTCCAGACATAAACAACTAAGTATATGATATATACCTGGAGGAAACTATTTTTAATTCTTTGATCCATCCTTCTACTCAAAAGAAATTTACCTTGCATCTGTTCCATACCAGGCCCAAAAAAGTTCTAGGGACACTGAGATGAATAATAAAACATAGTAACTACCCCTTAGGAATTCCTAGTCTGGTGTGGAGAGGTAGATTTGTGAACAAAGCATTCCTATCCAGTGTATTAGTGTCAAGTGCTTCAATAGAAGGGGACACGAGGTACCTGGAGGCCCAAAAGAGAAAGTAAACAACTTGGTGGTTCCCTAAGGGAGATTTTCCCAGGATCTAAGCCTTGAAGATGAGAAGGGGCTACCTACCTCCTACCAGGCAGGAAAGAGAGAAAAGCATTTAAGCATTAGAGAAGGACAGTCCAGATAGAAGAAACAGCATGGGCAAGGATGAAGAAGTGTGTGGGAACTAAAGTAATGTAGGTAATAACACAGTGAAGCTAAAGCCTAGGGCCAGAGAAGGGAAAAAGGAGAAGCCCGCAAGAGCTGGGTCATGGTGAGCTTTATGCCACTGGCCGAGGGGCCTAAGGATGATAGAGTTTTCTCAAACAGGGCAGTTAAATCACCAGATCTGGGTTTGGGAATGCCATGGCAGCAGCATGGAAGATGAATGAGGGGCAAAGACTTTGAAAGTCATTGAAATAGTTCACGCAGGAGGTAAGGACACAAGAAGAACCTCAACTGTGGCTCTGGCTGTGAGATGGAGGGGAAGGGGCAGAGAAGAGAACTCCAGGGGCACAATCCACTGGTATCCATATCAGCAGGAGGAGCATGAGTGAAAGGAGGAATTTGGGAAGACTCTTTTTATTGATGAATACCTCTATATTCTAGTAGGAATAATTTGATAAATTAATTATAGTCACTGGAATTGAAAAATCAGTCATTAGCCACTGAGCAGCTTTCTTATTTAGCTGTAGGATAGACTCCCATCTGTATTAGAAAGGCAAATCATCATTTTCTTCTAAAATATCAGACCTAAGCGTTAAAAAGGATCTCAAGAGGTTGTTTTTCTAACTATATTAGTTATCTATTGCTGCATAACTAATTACCCTAACATGTATTGGCTTAAAACAAGTATTTATTATCTCACAGTTGCTATGGGTTGGGTATTTCGAAGTGGCTTAGCTGGGTGGTTTGAGCTTAGAAAGTTGCAGTCATGATGTCATCCATGCTAAAGCCATGTGAAGCTTGCCTAGAGCTGATGGACCCCCATCCAAGAGGCTGCACTAGCATGGCTATCAGTTCCATGTCTAAGTTCCTTTCTGGCTACTGGAAGGAGGCCTCAGTTCCATGTGGCCTCTCCATAAGGCTCCTTGAGTGGCCTCAATACATGGAAGCTGACTTCCCTCAGAGCAAGTGTTCCTAGCCTTGAAAGTGACGTACTATCATTTCCACAGTATTCTATTGGCTTGGCCAGGCCAGCCTTACCCAGTGTAAGAAGAGACGGCATAGAGCACAAAAGCCAGGAGGTGAAGCTAATGTGGGTCACTGTGGAGGCGCGCTGGCATACTCCCTCATTTCAGGGGAGTTGTTGTCATTAACCCCATTTTACAGATGAGGCAGCAGTAGCTAAATGTGAAGACAGAGTGATGTGGTGGAAAGAGAACTTGGTCAGGAGTCAGACAGCTCAACCTCAACTCTATTGCTATCTGTGTGATCCTGAGGAAGTTACTCACTTCTCAGTCCTCAAACTCAACTCCAAAATCAAGCGAGCATGTTGATACTTCCAGGAGAGGAATACTGGGGCCTGACATTTGGGGGCCTTGAGTGCCAGAGAAAGAGGGTGAGTAGTAATCCTGTGAGTGGTCAGTGAGCCTGAGAGGTATTTAAACTCAAGAAAACAGGGGAAAATCACCTATTCTGTGGAATACTCTGGAAGCAATGTGGAGAATGTAGTAGAGGGCCCAAGACAAGAGGCAACCACACATGATATTCAGGCCCAGTAGCCCATTCTCAGTGAGTTGTGTTAGGAATGAAAGCACAGAACATGAAAGGCTTGAGAACCCACCCATCACATCACTGCCCTATTTTTATTTGTGCAGCATTTACCAGGAAACATCTACTTCATCTCAAAGAGAATGTAAATCTCTATCCTCCTTCTACTTTTTCCTGAAATGACAACCTGTGTCAAGGTTCAGGAGCTCATTTATAGTTCCCGTCTCCCTGTTAGTCTGGGAGAACTGAGGCCTCCTTCAGTTTAGCCATTTCTGTGTCAAGAAAACAGTTCCTGTTTTCTTACAGTACCACTAGTCTTCGGCCTCGGGACCCAGGATCCACTGAAGGCTACCAGACCAACAGGGAGACGGGAACTATAAACGAGCTTGTCTTCATTAGATGGTCTGCATTTCACTTCAAGCTGTTCTTCAGACTTAGTGAAGGCTTTTACTCTCATCATGAAAACATTAAAAATAAAACAGTTCTAAATTGCAAAACAGGCTGCATTCATCATGCAGGCAGAGAGAGAGAGAGGGAAAGAAAGGGAAAATAAAAGACTGCAGGCTGGCATCCATTGAAAATATCTGCCTCTTCTTTTTTTTTTTTCTCCCTGAATTCAGAAAGAGTTTAAGTATTTGTTGTGTATGAAGCCCCAAAAATGAGCTGCTAGGGTCTGTGTCTTAAAGACACAATAGAGACAAATATGAGTTCAGAACTCAAGCTTTCACTGTGAGCACAGCTAATATGACCAGTTTAATTTTTTTTCTTATTTGTAGTGTACATAAGGTGGGGGATATAAGCCCCTTTAATAGCTTCTCTTTGAATAATAGGAATGTCTTCTATTAAATGCAACTCTGAAAGATTCGAGGAGAGCCATAAAAAATAATTTTAACAGCCACGATCCCCTGCCTTCCCACTTAAATAAACTCTGTTTATTCTATTAATTATTGCATTACACCATAAGCTACGGAGCTAGGAAACTCCCACTCTTTCCACAGATTCACTCATGCATAGAAAGTCTGTGATTGATGGACCAGTGAGGTTGAAAGGTGCAAATGGAGATGGAACATCCTAGGATTAAACATCTTCCTGGTAGGGGATTGGCACCTTTCCAGCGTCTTTAGCTTGGCCAGGCTTTGCTGGGATGAGTATTGAAGGAAAGATGGTTGGTCTTGAGCAGAGACTGGAATAACCTGTCCCCTTCTTGAACCCCTAAATATGCCCCAACAACTTCCTCTTTCGTGATCTATACTCATTACTCAACAAATATTGACTAAGGACCTGGGGAACCCGCTCCAAGCAGGCCCTGAGGAGATATAGTTAGTTAAAAAGGATTTTAAGATGAGAGGAATTTACAGTCTTATGAGAGTGTTTTTCAACCCTGAATGCACATTAAAACTATCTAGGGCTTTAAAAAAGTACTTATGGGCCCTGCTGTTAATTATTTAAATTATAATCATAGGGGTCAAGCCCAAACTAGAACCAAAGTTGAGAATCACTAGGAAAAGGGTAGAAAGATGATTGCCAGGTATTGTTATTGAGGAAAGTACAAAGTCTATTAGAGTCTAGAGGAAGACTCCATTCTGACTTTGAGGGAGTCAGAGAATGGCTGGAAGTCACCTAGTATTGTAAGTTTTGCCTGAAGAAGAAAGGAGATAGAAGAGGAAAGCAGAGCATACAGAAGGAGGGTTGAGAGAGCAATGTATGCAAAATGAGAGGCAGTATGACATTCCCCAGAATTACAAGATGTTCAGTGCAGCTGGAGCAAAGGGTTCTATGGAAGAGAGATGAGTGGCAAGACACGGGGCTGAAGAAATAGGAAGCCAGTTGTACTCATCCTTGATCCTTACCTTGTCATATATATCCAAACAAGGAATTTGTGCTTTATGCTAAAGGCCACAGGGATCAGTGAAAGGTTTTTGTTGGGGAACAAACTAATGTCTCAATCAGATTTCTATTTTAGAATCACCCCTTCTTGCAGGTAAAGAGAAGTGATGGATGGAGGAAAGGTATATGAGTGCAGCTGAGGAATAGAGGAAGAAGGGCAGTTAGGACAATGATGACATAAGGAGAAAGATGATGTGGGACAGAACTGTGGCAGGATGAATGAGAAAGAATGGGTCTGAGAGATAATAGTGGCCAAATGGATGAAATTTAAAGATTGGTAAGATTGGTAAGATGTGAATGTAATGCAAAGAGAAGATTGTCTCCCAGATCCCTGGCCCAGGTGACCAGAAGCCTGGAAGAGCAGCTAAAGTAGAGAGGGCAGCACTTCAATCTTCCTGGCACTGTGTCCTGCTGTGGCTCCTGCCACCTTGCTCTTTGACTACTTCACAACATAGTCATGCCTTCCAAGGGCATTTGAGGGAAAGACATATGGATTTTACTTGCGCAGATGATACAATAATGAGAAACCAATGGATGGGTGCTTTTGAAAGGCCGTTAGTCCTTTGAAAGAGTGTATTACATCCCATCTCACCCATTCCTCACTGGGACTTCACTATCATCAGCTAGCCAGGTACCTTCTCCTTCCCAATTCTTGTTCCTGATTGAGTGAGAAGACGCTCCAGAGATACCAGAGTCTATCACTCCAAGCCGTGAAGGCTGAGAAATAAGTAGTTTCTCCTGTCCATAAGTAGGATAGAGAAAATGTAAGACAGTGGTGGGAAAATCCTCTTTAGCCTTACTCCAAGCAGGAGCATTAGCTTTTGGGAGGTTAGATGACTCAGAGAACAAAACCAGATACATAAAATTATCTGAAGCTCGTTCCAAAGATTAAAAGGATTGTCTAATACTTTACGACCAGCAATTTTATTCTCAGGTAGATCCCTAAAAAAAAAGCACATAGGTGGTCACCAAAAGCCACTAGAGGGAATTAGAGTGTTCAGAGCAGTATTATTAGTAAAGCCAAAAGCAGGGAATTACCCAAATAGCCATCAGAAATATAATCGATAAATCAATTAATGGCTTGTAATTACCCAAAGCAATATGGATAAATCTCACAATCATAATGTGAAACAAAAGAAATCTGACACACGAGTCCATCCTACATGATTCCATTTATATGAAGTATAAAAACAAGTCAATCTAACCTTAAAAGTTAAAAAAGTAAGCTGTTAGAAGTAGGGATAATAACTGGGAGACTAGGGAGGAGTAGGTAAATAGAGACAGAAAGTCAGACCTGGGGTAACTTCCAGAATGCTTCTCAGGTTCTCCTTTTTGACCTGAGTACTGGTTACATGGGTGTATTTAGTTTGTGAAAAGTCATTGAGCTATGCACTGATAACATGTGTATATCAAGAGTCAAGAAAAAAGTTTTAAAAAATCTATAGCTGGGTTTTATAGTTGGATTTTTCTTATCTTTATTTTGAGAAATAAAATGAATTTTATGTCTGGGGAAAATAGAGGGAAAGAATAATGAGTTCAATTTTTGATATTAGGAGTTTGAGATGTTTATGAAATGCTAATGTAATGGTATCTAATAGGCATTAGTTAAATGAGTTGGTTTCTCAAAGGAAAGATTTGTATAAGAGCTTCATGAAAATAGAAAGGGAACTTGCTCTCTCTTTCTGAAAATATACTTGCCCAGAACTAGCACACAAAGTGAATTATCTCTTTAACATTGGTGTTTGTCTCTGAGTAAACCTCATTTTTTTCTGTTCCTCATGGGTGCTCCTGTTCAAGATTTTCCTGATGACCACAGTTCCTGGTTGGCAAGAGGCTATTTTAAACTATTATGTACATACTCTCACACAGAATATGAATGGCACACACAATCCATTCTATATTCTTCATGCATTGAGACAGAGTCTGGCTAGCTATTCACCATACCCATTTCCTCTTTGTTCTGGGCACACAGTGAGATTAACATTCCTAGCCTCCCCTGCAGTTAGAATTGGACATGAGACTGGGTTGGAGACAATGCAATTTAAGTAGAAGTGATGGATGCCATTTTGAAACATGAGTCATCAAAATCTCTCATATGTAATCAATCCCCTCCACCCATTTGAAGCAGACAAGCATGGCAACCTTGGGAGTCATGCAATGAAGGTGGTAGAGACACAAGATGGAAGGGACTAAGTCTCCGACAGTCTGCCATCAGAACACCCATTTTAAACTTTATGAGATGAAGAAATAAACCTTAGATAATCACCTTTTTCCACTCCCGTTTCTAGATATTCCTACATGAAGAAACTCTCTATATCTACCTTCTGCCCCAGATGCTGATAACACTTTATTTGTACTTATCTCACTTCTGCACCTTCTATTTTGATCAAGTGTATCCTTTCTACTAGACCCAAAAGCTGAGTGATAAGAATTGGCCCTTTAGGGTCAATTGACCCTTTAGGGGCACCTGGGTGGCTCAGTGGGTTAAAGCCTCTGCCTTCGGTTCAGGTCATGATCTCAGGGTCCTGGGATCGAGCCCTGCATTGGGCTCTCTGCTCAGCAGGGAGCCTGCTTCCCCCTCTCTCTCTGCCTGCCTCTCTGCCTACTTGTGATTTCTCTCTCTCTCTCTCTCTCTGTCAAATAAATAAAATCTTTAAAAAAAAAAGAGAGAATTGACCCTTTAATTTCTAACTGAGAGGGAAATATGTTTCTTTCAGTCAGTCACTAATACCTGTAGAATAAATAAATGAAGACTTGTTTGGGTGCTTAGATAGATGAATATGAGTGTCAAGAGAAGGAGGAGAAGCCTGGCAAAAATGGAGAAAGCTAACAGAACTGCTAACTACTAATAGAAATACAGCCAGAAAAGGAGAAATAAACCTGTGTGTATTCATTCATTAATCAGTACCCCCCATCCATCCCTTCACTCACCCCCTCCTCCCTTAATGAAAACAAACTGCGCAACTCTTATAATGAGATAGCATTTATTGAATATTTATATGTGGAAGATGGTGCTAGGCATGCTTGATGGAGTAACTCATTAAATTCTCATAACAATCCAGTTAGGTGTGTACTATGATTTCACCCACTTTATAGACAAGAAAACTGAAACTTAAATTAGTAACTTGTCAAAGTCAGACAGCTAGCTGTGGGGCAGAAACTCAGACCCAGGTGATCTGTCTCTAGCCCAAGCACTCAATCACTATGCTAGAGCAACTCCTACCTGTCAGCTGTGATTTTCCTCAGTGGAACTGCAGAGAAGCATAAGGACACAAATTTCTCCTTTAAAACCTCATCATATAATTAACTAGTAATCACTTTACAATGTCTAGTGTGACATACACTATAGTGGAGATGCACAAAATGCTGGGAAAGAGGATGGAACAAAAAAGGAAAGCTTGGAGGATTTCATCGAGAAGGTGGCATTTGAGCTGTGCCTGGAACATGGTTGGGGTACTTTTGTGCAAGGAGAACGGGAATTCTGGAGAGAGTCAAGCAGAGAAATTACCAGGAGTCAAGCACATAAAGAAAGTGTCCCCATGGGACAAAAGTGTCTGATAATTCAACTTGGAAGGGAGTAGAAACAAAAGTTTAAGGGAAGTTTGCATCTGGATCATAAAGGTCCTTGATTTCCAAGTTAAAGAATTGCTCTTTGGCTGGTAGGCAGTTAAAGAAGAGTTTCAAGCAGGGATTATGGCATGCTAAAATCTGTGTTAAAAAAAAAAATATCCTCTGTTGTGTACAATAAAAACTACGAAGTGAAGAGACATGAGATCAAGGTGTATAAATGGGTTGAACAGTATCTGCCAAAAATTCATAACCACCTGCAACTTCAGAATGGGACCTTATTTGGAAATAAGGTCTTGGCAAATGTGATTAAGGTCAGGACTGAAATGAGATCATACTGGATTAGGGTGGTCTCTAAATCTAACGAGAAACTCCTTATCTGAGACAGAAAAGAACAGAGAGAACAAGGTGACATGAAGATGAAGGCAGAGATTAGAGCAATAAGACAAGGCCAATAATTGCTGGCAAAGCCAAAAGCTAGGAGAGAGGCATGGCATGGTTTCTCCCTTGGAGCCTCCAGAAGGAACTAACCTTGATGACACCTTGATTTCAAACTTCTGGCTCCTGAACTGTGAGATTAAAAAATTCTGTTGTTTTAAGCCACCACATTTTGATGGTTTTGGTATGGCAGCCCAAAGGGACACACAGGGAGATTAATCAAATGGTTACTACTCTGGTCTGGGAGAGAAAATTCCTCCTCAATTAGGGAAGGTACTTGGGCAGAGAGGAGAGGCCAGACTGAAGAAATGAAGTGAAAATGGACAGAAGATCTTGTTGATTGAGGAGGAAATAAGACAAGAACATCAAAGATTGTTTTGTGGTTTCTATCTGGGTGATTAACAGAGAATGAGAATATACGAGGAAGAACTGATGAGGAAGGAGGAAGTCATACTTTAAAAATGAAATTAATGTAGTTTATTGTTCTTTAAGCTCTGCATTAAAAAGCAGATAGACAGGCTATTAGGTGCTCTCAGTGTTCATTAGACCAAATGGAAGGAAGGAAGAGACTGGCTGTGAAAAAGGAAGGGAGAGAGGGAGAGGGGAGGAGGGACAGATAAAGTCAGAGCAGGCAAGGGCAGGGAAGGGAAGGAGGTAAGAAAGGATGTAAAGGAAGGACAAGAAAGTTCTTTAAATTCCTGCAAATTGTGAGGTAGTGCGGCATAGTTCGAAGAACAATGTCTGGCACATTCAGCAGGCACTGCTGAATCATAGTCCAGAAGCCAAAGTATGAAGTTGAATATTTCAAAAGAACAGGCATACATAGACAACTCTCAATTTCATTTCTCCAACCAATCATAATTATAGATTACAAGTGCAATGTATGTATGTCCTTAAAAAAATAACAGTCACAGCATGATTGCTGCCATATTTAGCACAGACACGCCATTAAAAGGAGGGTGGGAAGAACACAGTAAAGTTGATGGTGGAGTTGATGTGGAAATAACACAGTAAAGTTATTTCCTGGTGAAAAGTTCCAACTTTTCACCAGGAAATAACTGGTGAAATGGTGTGGACAAGATGACTGAGGTTCTGTTACAGACGCTTGAAAATAGATGTGTGTCTGCTCTTCAGACTCAGAAAAACTGGGTGGATTAAACTACTTTGCTCAGTCGCGTTTGTGTCTGCTCTCCTTGACTGCCCATGATTCATGCAAAGGCAAAAAAAGCCCCAAAAGATGAATTACTATGATAATATTTGTAGTCAATATAACCAAGGGCTTCTTCCTTTCAGATTTATTTTAACTCCACTCCACAAATCATATTGAAAACCTAAATGACTCAGACGATACTTTGAGTATGTTTTTCATGAGTGTCCCAAGGATTACTATGGAAGGTTATGCCAAAACTGCTTTTTTTTTTTTTTTTAACATGTGACTGGTACTAAAGCATATATTAGGATGAATAATTATGAATTTTATTCACTGGGACATATGACAGATTTGTACAAAACTCTAAATTGGAAAAGTTTACAGGATTAGTTGTTTTTTCTTTTTGGCATGAGCCATACATGGCTACATGAATTTTCCTCTTATGACTACTTGCTCAGAAAACATAAAGATAAAAAAACATTTTAACCAAATAGGAAAAGCAGAGCCTGTTTATTTATGAAATACAAGGTGAAGCCAGAGAGGATTTTTTTCCTAAATCTTCTGTACTAATCTGACTCTCAATTAAGCAGTGCCCAATTTAGAACACAAACTCATAGATGATATTTATTTCTGTTTAATTATAATTACTTGTTATTGCCCAAACTGAAAGATAAATTCTTCTCTTCTTTTTGTACTCAGCTTCCTCTTTTTATATATATATATTCATATAATAAAAGAAAGTATTAATAAATATTAAGTGATGGTGTAATTTAATGGTAGGTGTAGAAAGAGATTTAAGTCATTTTATCCCCTACTCTTTACCTTCACACTGGGCACCCCACACACGCTTCCACGCATGTGCAGTGGCACAAACACACAGCACACACAGTAGGATGACTAAGCATTTGCCTGGGGCAGACAGGATTCTCAGGACACAAGACTTTTACTAATAAAACTACAAATATCTTGAGAAAACCAAAAATCATTTAGTTACCCTAACATACACATGACACACATATGAATTTTATTCTAATTTCAATTGCTTTAAACTGCTATAACTATGTAAAACCCACTTTATAGTTCACTGTCCCCACTCCTATGTAGCATTGTATTAGAGGTTCCGGCCAGTGCAATAAAGAAAGAAAAGGAACACAGATTATAGAAAAAGAAATAAAACTGTCTCTCTTCATAGACGATATGATTGTCTATATAAAAACTCCCAAGGAATCTTTTGCGAAATTACTAGAATAAGTGAGTTTAGTAAGATTACAGGATATAAGGTTAATATAATGAAGATCAATTGTATTTTTATACACTAGCAATGAACAAATACAAGCTGAAATTGAAAAAAAAAAAAGCATTTAAAATATCACCAGAAAACATAAAATATTAGAAAGAAATCTAATAAAATATGTGTAAGATTTATATATTAAAACAAAATGCAAACAAGAAATCAAAGAAGGCTAAGTAAATTGAAATACCATGCTCATGTGTTAGAAAACTCTATATAGTTAGGATGATAATTCCACTCAAATTGAGCTATAGATTTAATGCAGTAGAAAACAAAAGGAACAAGAATAGCCAAAACAACTTGGAAAAGAACAATGTTAGAGGTCGCACATTATCGGATTTGTAGACTTAGGATATAAAGTAATAGTAATGATGAGAGTGTAGCAATAGCAAAAGAACAGACACACAGATCAGTGGAACAAAATAGAGTTCAAAAGTACACTCACAAATCTGATTTTTAGCAAACATGAAAGTCCCTTTTCAACAAATAATATAGAAAAAATGGACATTCAGGGGCTTCTAGGTGGCTTAGTAGATTAAGCATCTGACCCTTGATTTTGGCTCAGTTCATGATCTTGGGGTGGTGAGATGGAGTCCCATGTCTGGCTATGCACTGAACATGGAGCCTGCTTGGGATTCTCCCTCTCTCCCTCTGCCCCTCCCCCTGCTAGCTTGTTCTCTCTCTCTCTCTCTCATGAAAGAAAGAAAGAAAGAAAGAAAGAAAGAAAGAAAGAAAGAAAGAAGAGAAAAGAAAAAAAAGAAAGAAAAGTTTGAACATTCACATGCAAAAGGTAAACCAGAACACATACTATCCATAACATACAAAAGTTAGCTCAAAATGAATCATAGAACTAAAAGTAAAGCCTAAAACTAAAAATCCTGAAACATAGGGCAAAAATCTTTGTGACCCTTTGTTAGGCAAAGATATCTTACATACATTAACAAAACATAATCCACAAAAGACCAATACACTGGACCCCATGAAATTTAAAATTTCTGTTCTTCAAAAGACATCATTAAGGAAAATGAAATGACGAATCACACACTGAAATAAAATATTTATGAAACACATAGCTGATAAAGGGCTTATTTCCAGAATATATAAAGAATTTTCAAACTTTAACAATGACAAACAGGTAACCAAATTTTTAAAAATAAGCAAAAATGTGAAGATACTTTGTCAAACAAGAAATACAAATGGTAAAAATATGAAAAGACATTCAGTGTCACTAAGAAAATGAAAGCTAAAATTGTAGTGAGATAGCCATTATACAGGTATATGAATGAAGAAGGGGGACATGGCAGGGGGTGGGGGGTGATAAGAGGGAGGGAGGGAGGAAGGAAAGAAGAAAAGAAAAATCCCACCCTGGCAATACCAACGGCTAGAAGTGCTGGTACAAATGCAAACAGTTGGAATCCTCATACTTTGCTGGTGGGAACGCATATTTTTAAGAGTTACTTTGAAAAACAATTTGGCAGTTCCTCACAAAGTTAAAAACATAATTGCTGTACAACCCAGTAATCCTACTCCTTGGCATTTATCCAAGACTAATGAAAACTATGTTCACACAAAAACCTGAGCCTGATTGTTTACGGTTGATTTATTTATAATCATTCAAAAACTGTAAACAACCTTAAAGTCCTTAAGCCAAGGACTAGATAAATGAACTGTGGCACATCCATAAATGAAACATTTCTCAGAAAGTTACTGATACATGCAACAATATGGATGAATCACAAATGCATTATTCTAAGTGAAAGAAACCAGACTCAAAAGGCAATATTAGAAAAAAAAAAAAAAGGAATAAATCATCTATGATTTCATTTATATGTCACTCAGGAAAAGAGAAAACTTATAGTGTCACATAACAGATCAGTGGTTGCCAGGAGCTAGAGGTCAGAGGAGGAGTTGACCACAAAAGGACATGAGGGAATTTAGGCACAGTGATAGAGCCTTACCACATTTTTTAAAAAAGATTTATTCATTCATTTTGAGAGAGAGAGGAAGAGAGCATGCCCACAAGCAGGGAGAGGGAGCAGAAGGAGAGAGAATCTCAAGCAGACTCCTCACTGAGCAGGCAGCCCAACACAGTGCTCAATACTAGAACCCTGAGATCATGACCTGAGTCAAAACCAAGAGTCAGATGCTTAACCAAGCTACCCCAAACCTTACCACATTTTGATTATATACTATATGCACTAGTAGAACTGTATGCTTAAAAAAAAAAAAATGAAACTTACCTTTAAAAAAATGGCTCAAGATTTCAAGTTATTAAGGTTCTTTAGGTGGGAGTTATCTTTTTAAATATTGTTTATCATTTTTAAAACTCAAGCCAAACAAATATAAAAGAAAAACCAATGTCATTAGTTAGAACTTCTCTAAAAAAGAAAAAGAATGGAATCTAAATAATTTTTTAATTTAGAATTTATTTTTTGATACTAAGAACGTATTAATGAAGAAAATGATAAAAAAAAAAAGAAAATGTTGAAACTGTGAAAAACGATAAGGAAGAAAGCAGACCCACAGTGAATATTATTCTCAATGGGGAAAAGCTCTGAGCATTTCCCCTGAGATCAGGAACACGGCAGGGATGCCCACTATCTCCATTGCTATTGAACATAGTACTAGAAGTCCTAGCCTCAGCAATCAGACAACAAAAAGAAATCAAAGGCATCCAAATTGGCAAAGAAGAAGTCAAACTCTCACTCTTGGCAGATGATATGATACTTTATGTGGAAAACCCAAAAGACTCCACTCCAAGACTGCTAGAACTCATCCAGGAATTCAGTCAAGTGTCAGGATATAAAATTAATACACAGAAATCAGTTGCATTTCTATATACCTACAGTAAAACAGAAGAAAGAGAAATTAAGGCGTCGATCCCAATTACCATTGCATACACAACCATAAGATACCTAGGAATAAACCTAATCAAAGAGGCAAAGAATCTGTACTCAGAAAACTACAAAGTGCTCATGAAAGAAATTGAGGAAGACACAAAGAAATGGAAAAACATCCCATGCTCATGGATTGGAAGAACAAATATTGTGAAAATGTCTATTCTACCTAAAGCAATCTACACATTTAATGCAATCCCTATCAAAATACCATCAATTTATTTCAAAGAAATGGAACAAATAATCCTAAAATTTATATGGAACCAGAAAAGACCACGAATAGCCAGAGGAAT
>CM053615.1:57171101-57189282 GCA_028646535.1 Procyon lotor
CAATTCTAGGAGCAGAAAATTGACCACTTTCCCAAAGGTAGGACGTGTAGAAAAAGTGAAAGTGAGGCTCCTCAAAAAGTTGAAAATAGAGCTACTCTACGACCCAGCAATTGCACTACTGGGTATTTACCCTAAAGATACAAATGTCATGATCTGAAGGGGCACATGCACTTGAATGTTTATAGCAGCAATGTCCACAATAGTCCAACTATGGAAAGACCCTAGATGTCCATCAACAGATGAATGGATAAAGAAGATGTGGTATATACATACAATGGAATACTATGCAGCCATCAAGAGAAATGAAATCTGGCCGTTTGCAATGACGTGGATGGAACTGGAGGGTATTATGCTAAGTGAAATAAGTCAGTCAGAGAAAGACAAGTATCACATGATCTCTCTGATATGAGGAATTTGAGAGGCAGGGCAGGGGGTTGTAGGGGGGTGGGGGAGAGAAATGAAACAGGATGGGATGGAGAAGGAGACAAACCATAAGAGACTCCTAAACTCAGAAACAAATTAAGGGTGGCTGGGAGGTGTGGGGGTAGGGATGGGGTAGCTGGGTTATGGACAATGGGGAGGGTATGTGCTATGGTAAGTACTGTGAAATGTGTAAGTCTGATGATTCACAGACATGTACCCTGGGGCAAAGAATGCATTATATGTTAATAAAAATATGATAAATTTAAAAAAATACAATGACCATTTTGCAGGAACACAGACAAATACAAGATCCACAGAAAGCACACTTGGATGGATTCTTATCAGTATGGGAGAGGAGGAAAACGAGAGTGGAGGAAGGAAGGAAAGAAGGGAGAGAGGGAGAGAGAGGTGAGAGGCTAAAGGAGAAAAGAAAGAAAGAAAAAAGAGGTTTAACATTCACATGGCTGGCACAGCCATCTGGCACACAGTCAGGATCCCTTAGATGACAGATTTTTGACCTACCCTCTTCCCTCTTTGTCCTCTCTAATTCTGAGGGATTTTCTTCATCAGAAAACTGTTAAAGAAATAAACTAATAAACTGTGGCAGCATTGATTTTGAAACAGGGTGAGCTTGTGGGTGTGCAAAGGGCGGGCATACTGGTCAACCTTGAGTAGACCCCGGCTTTGCTCTAGGATAGTCATCGCGGCAGAGCAAGGAGGGCCGCCAGCCTCCTTTCTCCCTCTCTCAAACATGGGTGAGTGCTCACTGCCTGAGTCAGTTAATCTTGACTCAGGTTGCAATTTGTACTTGTTTTGAAGAGATTCTGCCTTAACCTCATTTCTGGTCCTTTACCAATTAGGACTCTTCTTCTTCAAAGCTTTAAGCTTGAGATCAGAGCCAGTCCATCTTCTCTTTCCTTGAGATTGAACACTATCATCAGTCACTGTTATTAACACCTCCTCTCCTCTCTCAACAAAGTCAAGTTCATCTGGTGAATCCCCAAAGTATCTTGCCAGATAGAAGACAGAATGCCCAGTTCGATTTGAGTTTCAGGTAAACAACAAATAACTGTTTAGTATGGGTGTGTCCTAAATATTCCAGGGGACATACTTACACTAAAAAACTATTCATTGTTTATCTGAAGTTCAAATTGAACTGGGCCCTTTATATCTTCAGTTGCTAAATTTGACAACCCTACCCTAAAAAGAAGGAGCAATGGCTAGAAAGCTTGGTCTCTTGAGAGTTGCTGGGGGGTACTCTGGAGGACAGCAGGATGGGGCAAAATTCAGGAGGTAAAACATTTCACATCTTTTATTTGTTTTGTTTTTCTTTTTAATGGGCACACCATTGTAAATGGAATAAAGTAGTTTAGTTCTATAAATATACTATAATTCTTCCTCATTGTATATACCTGGTTAAAAAAAAAAACAGGGTCAAATAGGAGAGAAACAGTGGCTAGGAGTCCAGAAAGTCTATTTTATTTCCAGCTCTACTTCTAACTATATCTGTGGAATTAGGTCACTTCTGTCCCCAATGATGTCCTCAGGACCTCCCCTGAGGTCCTCAGTCTCCACATCTGCAAAATGGGAATGTAAGGGCTAAATGATTTTTAGTGATTCTTTCTGCTACAGCCTTCAGTGGCTCTATGGTATTCATCATATTTACTTAATTTAGTAAGGACAGTTTTGTTGCTCTTAATCCATGCAGGAACAATAAAACATAACACAAATGAGGATTTCTTCCCTTTCCCGTATTCCAGTAAAAATTCCTCTTTGAGGTATTGTGGTTGTTACGAAAACTGAAACCAGAAGTTCAGGCTCAGTGAGGAGGCCAAATATTGCAAATGCCTTGTTACCAAAATAGAACCAAAGCAGAAGCTTTGCTCTAAACAGCACTCACTGCCTTTCGGCAGACAGGGAGAGATTTGGTCAGAGGAGATCTTAATATGGCCCAACCGGGCTGCTACAGGCAGCTCCCAAACGAACCACTTTCTATAAAATGGGACTAACAATCCCTCCTACTTCCCTTATGAAATTGTCTTGAAGTTTAGGTTAAATAACATCTGTAAAAATGTCTCCAAAAAATGTAAATTTTTATACCAAATAGAACTACTTGTGTTATGATTTGGGTTCAGCCGATATAAACAGTTAATGTTCATTGGCTATCCCTCATCTATCCCTCTATCTTTTGTTGACCTGGTTTTACTGGGGGAGAATCGGCTGCTCTCCTATACTTATACTATGTGATTTGGAAAGAGCTGATTCAGTATCCATTTTCAGGAAAGTGAAGGTTTCATAAGCCTTAGCCAATCAGGGCATTACATTACTCTGGACACAGGAATTGGTTCAAGGATAAAAACGTTACCAAATATAAGCCAGTAAAAATGGGGCCCAGAACTTTTTCTTCAAACTATCTGTCAAAAAGGATTCATTTTCTCAAGGTTCAGAATTTTATAGATAGGAGCTGAGAGATCTTGGCAGCCATTTTGTCACTATGAGGAAGAGACTGGGAATAAAATCAACACAGAGGAAAAGTAGAGAGGAGAAATGGGGAGAGACTGATTTTCAGTTCCCTTAAGTCCCTATATCTAGTCCTAAGGCCACATTTACCCTTAGTCTTCTCCATTGTGTGAGTAAATAAATCTTTTTTTTTTTTTTTTTTTTGCTTTGTCCAGTTTAATGAAATTTTTCTGTCATTTGCAACTAAAAAGTCCTAACTGATATAAATCCCTTGCTTCATGTGTCCTACACAGATCCAAAATCTATCTCAAATGCCTTGCACAGAAAGCAAATACTTAGTAAGGAGGCTAACACAAGTTTGACTTGAAGCCCATGTATTTCCAGAGTATATATCTTAATTAACAAGGTTTGAGAGAGCATAAGTTGGTTATGTTAAAAAAAAAAAAAGAAAGAAAGAAAACAGATGATAAATTATGTTTATCCTCATATTACTGGCCAAAATACTTCTGCATATCCCCTAACTATTTAACATCTTTTAGAAGAAATTTCCATCAAGAATATTAAAATCAGTGCACCTGGGTGGCTCAGTCGTTAAGCGTCTGCCTTCGGCTCAGGTCATGATCCCAGAGTCCTGGGATGGAACCCCGCATCAGGCTCCTTGCTTGGCAGGAAGCCTGCTTCTCCCGCTACCATTCCCTCTGCTTGTGTTCCCTCTCTCGCTGTGTTTCTCGCTGTCAAATAAATAAAATCTTTTAAAAAAGAATATTAAAATCAGAAATGTTTTATCATTTATAGCAACAGTGATCTGAAAAATTGATTCACAAAAAAAGTCTTCTATGACGATTTTTTCATTTTTTAGAAGCAGTAAAAAATAGGTTATAATCTAGCAAACAATTGCTCCATGGCCAGAGGCATAAAAAAATTTGTAAATTTAACCAGCTTCTGAACACTACCACTGCCAGAGTATTTTATTATGGCCTAAAGATTCTGAATTTAAAGACTCCTCTTGTGTCTCAAACTTAATTTTCACTCCTGTCAAGACCGATGGGAGGTAAAGAGCCAAGATGTCTAAGAGAACGGACAAGCTGTCACCTGAGATCCATTCCTACTACTGTATCTTGCCCCAGAACTTGGTCACAGGGAGAAGACAGACTGGAGAACTGTACCCTTTCCCACACAGATTTAAGCAAATATAAGCAAGGACTTTACTCTGAGGTCACATCATTAAACTGAAACCATTTCAACTCCATCTATACCACTGGTAACTACAAGGTATCTATGCTCTGTGGATCCCCCCAGTTTCTTCAGATCTTGTCTCTTTTGCCTTACATCACAGCAATGCATCAACTCTGCTGAGAAAGAAATGAGGAATGTGATGCACTCATGTGTTCTACATTAAGCCACATCTAGTACTCAGAAAGCACACCCAGCTCTGAAATCTTGCTATTACGCGCAAAATCTTCCCATAACAGAGGAGCCTCCTGTCTCAGCTGCTTCCACCAGGAAGGTGGATACAATAGGGATAATCCCACATTGGCTTATGTATGACAGTCTTGAGTTTTTATTGACACGATTGAATAGAGTTGGTCATACGGTTCTACCACTGATTCTGTCTCATTAATTTTTATTCCTGGTATAGTCTATAAGCATCAGAATGTCATTTAAAATGAAACATAATGGGGTCACCTGGGTGGCTCTGTGCGTTAAGTGTCTGATTCTTGATTTCAGCTCAGGTCATGACCTTAGGGTCCTGAAATCGAGCCTCACGATGGGCTCCCCACTCAGCGGGAAGTCTGCTTGAGTTTCTCTTCCTCTATCCCTCTCCCCACTCCCTCACTCTCTCTCAAATATATATAAATAAGTAAATAAGTAAGTAAGTAAATAAATAAATAAATAAATAAACAAAAAGAAAAACAAAACAAAATACAATGTAATGGCTTCTTCAAACTCAGGAAACATGTGCAAAATAAGTATCACCCATTTATTGTGGTAATGAGGTCAATGAAATGTTGCCACCTTGGCTGGAATCCCAGCTCTGCCATTTTTTATAGTTACTTTATCCCTTTAAGTCTCCATTTCCTTAACTACAGAATACACTTAAAAATATTTATTGAGCACCTACTGCTTGACTCCTTGAGAATCCATCAGTAAATAAGACAAAAATTTCTACTCTCACTGAGCTCACAGTATAGGGAGATTATATTAAAATAAGTTAGTAAAGCACAAACTTTGACATCACTCTAGTGGTTTACTTCTTATAAAAACAACATTTTGGGCATTTTCACACTACAATAACAGAAATGTTTTTTTACATAAAGCACATGATGAAATAAAACTTGAAAAGGAAAAAGCTAATTAGAAAATCATCACTGAGAAACTGCCAAAGTAGTAATTGTTCATGCAAAAATCACTAAAATATGCTAATATTAGTAGCTGACAGTTTGAAGAGAAATGGGATATTTATACAGTATTCTCGAGTACTTTCCCAAAAGACGTATATTAATTTAAAATAATTAGTTGGAAAGAGTTGAATTAACACCCACTTTTGGGATAAAGAATGTATCCTAGGACTTAGCCAATCAGTGCATTCCAGTACTCTGGCCACAGACTTTTTTTGAAGAAGGTTAACAGAATCCACTTTCATTAACCAAGGGATCAAGGACCACATTTCTAGTAATTGGAAAAGTAGATATTACATGCCTACTGATATGATGCACTGCTTGAGGAGGGCACAAAAATATCTTCAGCGGTACTGTTATCAAAAATGCATAACCCGAATCTCATAATGAAGAAATATTAGGGAAACCCAAATTGAGGGGCATTGTACAAAACAACTTACTAGTACTCTTCAAAAATGTCAAGGCCATGCTTAAAAAGAAATACTACAGAACTGTTTCAGAATAAAGGAGACTAAAGAGGCATGACAACCAAGCTCAGTGTATGATTCAAGATTGGATTCTAGACCAGAAAAATACATGCTTTTGCTCTTAATAGATATTAGTAGGACAATTGGTAAAATTATAAGGTTTGTAGGCTAGGTAATAATACTGTATCGGTTAATTTTCTAACTGTGACAATTATACTGTGGTTATATAAAAGAATGCTCTTGAATTTAGGAAATGCCCATTGAAGCATATAGCACATATGACAATAAAGGAACATTGCTGTAACTTAGCTCAAATGGCTTGGAAAAAAATACTAGATAAATAGAGAGATATAAAGAGAGATGAAATGATAAAGCAAATATTTAAAAATACCAACATTTCAAGTGGTGGGCATAGGAATTTTTTGTACTATATTTTCAGCTTCAGTGTTGGGTCTGATCTGGCAGTGACCAACCTAATTAATTAATTAAAATTGGGGCACCTGGGTGGCTTAGTGGGTTAAAGCCTCTGCCTTCAGCTCAGGTCATGATCTCAGGGTCCTGGGATCGAGCCCCACATCGGGCTCTCTGCTCAGCAGGGAGCCTGCTTCTCCCTCATTCTCTGCCTGCCTCTCTGCCTACTTGTAATCTCTCTGTCAAATAAATAATAAAATCTTAAAAAAAAAAAAAAATTAACTACTCATCGTGGGACAAGCTGGTATTTTGTGCCCCCTGATGTAATGCAATATGAAATATGCAACATTACCTATGATGTGTTCCTGCCAAAAATATTTGCCCTGAATCTAATTAAGCCTTAGATATAATTTCCAATTTAACAGGAAATAAAAAGGATAGAGAGGTGAGTTAAATGACACCAAGTGAAAATAATCAGAGAAATTCAGAATGCAGTACATTCTGTAAGACAACTAGCCTGGGTTCACCATAATGTAAAACATCATGGGGCAAAAAAACCAAAAACCAAAAACCAAAACAAAACAAAAAACACAGTTGGGAGGTAGGGTATGGAGTGTGATTATTCCAGATTAAAAGGGTCTAAGAGAAATAACAACCAAAAGCAACGTGAGACCCTACATTGGTTTCTGTTTCCAAAAACAATTTCAAAAGCTCCAAAAAATGTTTTTGATACAATTGGGAAAATTTAAATCTGGACTGGATATTAGATGATTTATGAAATTATTGCTAATTTCTTATGACTCATAATAGTACTATGATTATGTAGGAAACTGTCCATCTCTTTAGATGTCCGTTTCAAAATATTTAGAGATGAAAAGTGTCATGATGTACTTTCAAATGGTACGAAAATTTTATGGAGCAAGAGAGAAAGAGAGTAAACAGAATGGCATGTTAGCAATTATTGAATCTAAGAATATATGAGTGTTTATTATACTGATGTTTCACCTTCTTATATAATATTTTTCATTAAAATATTGAAGAAAAATAATATACTAACACTTTTATTTTCCTAACATATTCCCATTAGTTTTCTTTAAGGGGTTAAAGACTTAAAAATGAACAAAGAAATAAAAAGATAAAAGAATATCATCGTTTACTACACAGGGACTTATACTCTCCAAATTTAAAAGACTAAAAACATTTATCTCAAGATTGTGGTTGTAGCTTAGATTAAGGAGGGTTGACCAACTATAGGAATTTCCTCAGTGGTCAATAGGGGACATAATCGGGGGGTAACTGCAGCTGTGCCAAAAGGTCACCACCTCCAAACCTGGGAACGACTGTGAGATTTTCCAGTCTGAGACTGTCTCCACATCTAAGGTGTATAACTGACGTGGGGAAGAAATTTGTAATTCTTTACTGGCTGGTAGAGTTGTTCTGTTTCTAGACATGAACCAGCCCGACCATTTCCCAAAGTCACCCATCTATGTTGAAGATTAATACCCTTAACTTCTAATGCTATTGAGTATTTGTGTATCTTCCTGTATTTTTACTAGATTTTTATGGTATTACATGTGTGGTTTTACCTCCGAGGAACAAGAAAACACAACTGCACACTTTGTTGTCTGGACGTGAACTAAGTCACATATTCATGGCGTCCTACCATGGACAGTCTTTGAAAGAAGTGATGTGATGGGTCATTGATTGTGAGAAGCATCTGCTACTGATGTAGTGATTTGTGGAATGAAGAAGTAGGACCAAAGTCTGTATTTTATGCAATTACTAACAATTAGTATAACTTGGTAACTAAATTTGAACCATGCTGTTGGTGTGCATAACCATACCTGCACTGCCACTCTAGCCTCTTTATTACGTTCCTTGAACGATCAAGGAAAAAAATGTGATATCAAGGTCTTTTCCCTCTGCCTGGAACTCTCCTCCCCCAGACACTCACTTTTGCTCACTCTGTCATTCCCTTCAGGTCCATGATCAAACAGCATCTTCCTAACACAGTCTCCCCTGGTCACTTCACCTTCCTCTATCTGGCACTCCTTATCCCCTTATACCGATTTACTCTCCTCCACAGAATTTTCACCCCGATACATTAACTTTATTTTCGTGTCTGTTTCAACTAAGCGGAATACACACTCTACTAATGGTAGAGGTTTTGTCTTGTTCCCAGTGCCTCAAACACAGTGAACATGGTAGGTACTCAAATACTTTTTTTTTTTTTTAATGAATGAATGATCAATCACCTAAGACAACTGGAGAACAGCATATATTGCGACTACCTAAATCAGTATCACCCTGCACTAGGAGAGCCTGGGAGGGAACAAAACCCAAACCATTCCGTGAGTGACTAGTGCATGGATTTTTGTTTTGTTTTGTGCTTTGAAGGATAGACGTGAAATTCCAAATCAAGTCATAGTCCTAGAGACCCAGGACAAGCTCATGAATAAAAGCTCTCCTCGTGTACCCGCAGGGTATTGAGATTAGTATATCACCAATATTATCTGCGAAAATCTCTTTATTTAGTAGCTGTTGAAAAGAGCAATGAAGTTTTAAAGAAAGGAAGGAGACATTCACAGTTCTGTAATAATTTGAATGTTGCCATACTTAAAGTAGGGCCCCTCTTTTTATAAAATGCTTGAGAAGGACTTCTTCTAAGTTCAGTTTTACACACTTTTCATGTTCATGGCTAAGGTTCAGCTAAGTGTAACTTTCACAGAATCACCTGAGTCAGTGAACACGCAAGTATCATGTGATCAGAGAAAAAAAAGAAAAATTCCTGCTAATTTACAAATGCTCACAAAGATAGGGAACAGGGAGGGTGCGATGACTCTATGCATTGGAAAATTTCCAAAGAGTAACTTAATTTTTAAGAACTAATTTAGGTTTCCACAGTACGCAACAGATATATGTCACCTATTTGATAATTCAGTATGTAAACATATTTAGTACAATTTTCTGTAATTCTAAGTTAGTCAAAGGAATCACCTTGGCTGAATCTGTTGATGGCTAATTAAACTTCTATCAGCCATGGAATAAAATTTGTTACTTTCTCAAAAGCAACAGAAGAATAGCTTAATGAAATTATTCTTTGTATCTACAGTGACCTATATGAACAAGTTATTTTTAATATTCCATTATTAAGTATGTGATTATATAAATATTAATCCAGGTAGAACTTGTGGTTTAGGGGCCTCCTAAATTTGCTTTGCATCCTTGATGCTAGGATCACCAAAATGCCTCTGCTTCTTCCAAAGTAAAACAAGATAAAACTAGGTTCTTTCTTGCTTTATCCCAGTGACTGAGTATGCAAATTCCTGGACTTAACCAATTCTACTATTCGTGAAAGGGAAGAAGTAGTTATCCAGTAACATTTTTGTCGAAACACCAAGAGCACTCAAAGAACATCTTTTGGTAAAAGATATCATTAAGTCCTTGTAAAAATGTAAAACAAGAGGTGTTGACCCAAACATCATTTTATGACCAGTCGCTTTATTTGGCTTGTTACCATGTTAGTTACTAAAGCTACGGCTTAGAAGATACGAAATCTTGGATTTAGACTTAAACCTGCCCCATACCTATAATATGGCCTTAACGAATCCTTTAACTGCTGTGAGCCTTCCTTTCTCCACCTGTCCAATGGGATGGCACTTCACCTGCCTCATGAGGACCAAACAGATGACTGTCAGATGTGAAGAGAAGGACTCTATACAGATGCCAACCACAAAATGAGCCCATGTCACAATGTGACCCAGTAGAAGAAGTCAATAAAAACACAGTCCTTGCTTAGAAGGATTCATAACATAATGAGCAAAATCGAAACTCGCTGATATGCTCATTAATGAATCTTTGTACACAATGATCAGCTCCCAGAGAAATAACCCATTTCCTGATCTTTGAAAATGGTTTCTGTTTCATTGGAGACACAGGAATCCACCAGGCTCAGTTTGTACTCCAAAGAAAATATGGCATAAGCACTAACGTGAAGACATGTTTAATCCCATACAAAAGGTACATTATATGGCTGACATAACCAGCTGACCATGTCTGTTACCACTAGAAGCTGACTCTTCCAATGATTCAGAAGGTGTAGGGTGGTCATGAAGCCAAATTTCAACTGTCTTGCCCACTCAGCATTGGCTGTTTCGCTTGTCTCCCATGTGTGTGTTTCTCCCTGGAGGAAACCTCCTCATACTACAAAGGTATCTCTGTGGTTGTGCAATACACAGCACAGATGTGTGGGCAAACAGGAGGAAGCTGGATTTAGTTTTCATATCTGAAAAAGATCCAGAAAAGTTTCATGGATCATTCTTTTAAGAGTACTTAAATATTGCCAACTGTCAGAGCCCTGGTGAAGATGTGAGAGACTAATTATCCACTTCTAAGCCTTTTCTGTGGGTGCAGCCCATTGTCGACTGGCAGAATTAGAAAATTTATACAAGTTGCCCAAAAGCCTAAGCTCATAACTTGTCATCCCTGGATGAATGCTTGTCATCTTTGGCAAGGCAGCGTCTAGATGCCCTTTCTCTCTAGGGGCGGGGAGTAGGAGAGGGAATCAGCACAGGATAAGTCCCCAGGAGAGGCAGGAATTTGCTTCCACCATGAAATCAATATCTCTTCCTACCGGCCATCCCCATATGCTGGGACATCAGCGTGTGACCTAGGCTTGGCCTCACCAATCAGAGGATAGAATATGGCTCTCTTGAAGTCAGAATCTCAGGGGTGTGATGTAAAGATGCCGCGTCACTTAGAACATTATCGACAAAGGAGCACTGATAACTCAGAGGCACAGACCTGAAGTTTCAGGGCCACCAGTGCCAGTAATGGAGGCCTAAAGAGACTGTTCCCATGGCAGCCCGCCATCGCTAGTCCTCTGGGACTCCTATCTGTCCTCTGAGCTTGATTCTTTAGCCTTTCCATGGTCCTTCATCCAATATTTATGATAACCTGACCACCTGCCAACCTTTCTACTAGGGAATTAGCTGGAGGTGTGCAAGGGGACACTGCCTATATAAATATAAAATAAATAAGACATGTTTTTTGCCTTGGGGAAGCACAGAGCAGTGAGTCAGTCCCAATTCCATTTCCTACTGGATTCCCCCCACCCCCGTCATCTTTCCTTTCTCCTAGCTCCCAGGTCCCATGACCAGCAGCTTTCTCTCAAAACTTAACAGCTTTCGAGTCAGCCCCATAAGACTGTGAGCATGCTGGGCATATATATCCCTGTAGGTCTCATTTTTAAATCACCATCGCACTCAGCCCATTGTCTGAAATATGAGCCACACTTCTTGCGGAACAATTTACTCCCAATTGCCCGGAACATCCTTTGCATCACAACAATGACGCTTCGCGGCACTAGTGCATCTTATAGACAGAATATCAGATTCCAAACAATTCAATTAAGTGAGCACCATAAATGTCATTGTGTCAGGTCCCACTTTAGCATAGATGATGAGGAACCCCACAACCTGATGCTCTTCCACCCCACAAACACGCCATGCTGGCACCTGCTTGGTGCAGGCCCTGAGCTAGGAAATGGGCACTCACAAATACAAACATCAGAGTCCCTCCACTCGGGGAGTCCACAACCACATGGAAATTAAGATACTAAAAACATCCCCTATTCCCAATAACAGGTGCAGAATGGTAATAGGATTTATTCTAATTGTCAATACAGACAGAATGGGAAAGCCAAAAATGAGAAAGAAAAACCACAGATACTGAAGAGGTAGAAAGAAACCAAAAACCACTTGAGTCATGCAGTTGCTGTGAATGAATGAAGGCCAGTTTCCAAATCTGAGATAAAGGAATCCTCAACACTAAGGCAGAGACCAAGAGAAACCAAAGCCTCGGGCAATCTCATGACCAGAGCTGGGAGGACTGGCTAGGACTAGGACAAGGGAATGTGGATGGAGGAGCAAACATTAAATTCCACGGACAGCATTTAGTGGGCTTGCACAGCAGTGTGGGCTGGTCACTGGTAGATTAAGGTCATGGTCCCCTGAGTCCATCCCCTGGCATGAAGTGTGATGGCCAAAGCAAGCATGAAATACTCTATCAGAAGGATGGTTAAATCTAACCCTAACCCTATTATTCAGCCATCAGAAAGGATGAATACCCACCCTTTGCATGGAAATGGATGGAACTGGAGGGGATTATGCTAAGTGAGCTAAGTCAAGCAGAGAAAGACAATTTTCATATGGTTTCATTGATATGTGGAACACAAGGAATAGCACAGAGGACCAGAGGAGAAGGGAGGGAAATCCAAAGGGGGAGAAATCAGAGGGAGAGGAATCATGAGAGACTATGGACCTCCGGAGAAACAAACTGAGGGTTTCAGAGGGGAGTGGGGGTAGGGGGTAACAGGATGATGGGTATTAAGGAGGGCACGTGCTGTGATGAGCGCTGGGTGGTGTAGGTAACTAATGAATCACTGAACACTACATCAAAAACTAATGATGTACTATACAGTGGCTAACTGAACATAATAAAATAAATATTTTTAAATAAATAAAGAAACAAACAAACAAACAAAAACCCCTTAAGTTCAAAAGTGATATTTCAAATGAGAATTTATGAGGTAGATAAAAGATAAACAGCCAGCAGCAGAAGAAAAGTATGGAATAAGGCAAAGAGGACAGAGTATCATTCAATTTGGGAATGGGGGGAGAGGTGATCTTCAGCCCAAAGAAGGGGGTGAAAAATTCTCAGGGAGGATGTGAAAGAAGTAGTTTGGAATTAGACTGAGAAAGGCCTTGAAAGACTTGGTAAAGAACTTGAACTTCAAGACTGGAATCAACAGAAAGCCCATGGAGGCTTTTATGGAGGAGGGCGTTGTACTGCAGGTTGGGTTCCCCAAGAAACCGGCTCAGAGGCAGAGGTTGGCCTGCAGGGAGATGACTGGAGAGTGCCAGAAGGTTCAGTGCCCGTGGTGGAGCGAAGGAAGTATCAGTGAGCTGGGGGGAAACGTGGGCTGCAATGACATCCCCACAAAGGCCTTGGCTGATCCCTGGGTGCCCAGAGCTCGACATTCTCTGCGCTCCTGGACGCGAACAGAACAATGCAGCACACCAAGTGAGCTCCCTCCGCGTGGCGGGGACTCTGCAAAGACACGCTTCCCAGTATGCTTTGTTTAATACCCCTCGAACCCCATATATCATTTCCATTCAACACACTATTAGTGACTTGAGAAGGAACTTTGAAAAACAAAACAAAATAAAAATGATCTCGCTGAGACCACGTGAGTAGCAACGGGATTAAAAAAGGAGAACCCAACAGAAATATTTTGGTAGGATCATTTTTTAAAGAATGATTTGGAATCTTGTGTAGAAGAAAGGGGATGGGAAGTTTGTGTCTTTTCTTTGGGAATTTTTGGTTTTATTGTTTGTGAGAGTGAGATGAACAAAGGAAATCCCTTTGCAAGTAAACTATTGCAAACCATCAGATGGCTTTCTGTAAAACAAAAACAAAATAGAACAAAAGCGGGTGTTGGGGGGTGGGGAAGACTGGGAAGAAAGAAGAAAAGGAACTTCAGCAATGTTCCAGAATAGCTTTGGAGCAATAGTTAAGGCAGAAAAGAAATAAGTAAATAAAATTGCTAAAAACCACCTTACTTAGATTTCTGACCCTGTAGATATGTGCCTGTGGGTGATGTGCATCGTGTCTTGACACAGAATATAATGATCATTACAATGACTCACATTACTGAGCATTTATTTTGTGCCATTTACTCCGCTGAGACTTTTACATTCATTTCCCCCATTTAATCCTATTAAAAAATAAACTGAGGTGTATTAAGCATTTTAAGAGTTTATTGGAGCAAAAATTTGGAATCGGGCAGAGCCAAGCTGGAAGTAGTTAGGAGCTCTCCTCTGGCAGAAGCCAGGGGAAAGGCTTATATGTAAAGTTCAGGAACCAAAGAAAGGCAATAATTTGAGAGGCTGTAGCTTACAGCCACAAACCCCAGTGGGCTGTTTGCGAGTGGTTGTCCTCGGTGTTTTAGTTTCGCAACCTTGAGGCACCCATAGGCTTAGGCTTTGGTTTGCTCACAGAGGCCACCAAGGTCTTTGAGCCATATCCGTCTCACTTTTTGTTTAATGAATTTAACAATTCTTATAGTGACACTATGGGCATACATTTGTTTTTAAAGCCACTTTATCGTGTTCTTATCACCTTGTCCGTGTTTTATTCACCATTTTTACAGAGGAGGGGGCCAGATCTCAGGGAGGTTAGAAATCAGGCCTGGGGCCCTGCAGCAAAGACGGGGCTGAGGGGAGACCTTTCTGAGTGGAAAACCTACTCACTCAACCTCTCTGCCAACATTCCTCCAGAATTTACAGGTACAAAGCACCTTCCCAGCCCTCTCTAGGCATGTGCCCCTCACAACTGTGTGCGCAGGAATGTCAGTCAGCACCCGGCAGTCAAGCCGCAGAAAACTTGAACAACTTGTGCTGATCGCACAACAGGTAAATGGGGAAACTGAGGCTTAAATTCCTCATAATAAACTCTGGGCTTTTTCTAGGTAAAGCACATTGACCGCTATATTTAAGAAAGGCAAAACGAAAGACAAGTTTGTTGGTTAGATGCTTAATTTAAAGATACAAATGCCAAGCATGACTGACCGTTTGGCAGATGATAATAAAAACATTTGCCCAAAAAAGTGATTTCTGTGAAACATCAGTAATTTTGATCCAGAAGCAACCCTGGGAAAAATCATTTCTGGCTGACAGAGAAGCCGACCAGTACAAGGTTTCTGGAATGCTCTTCAGCAATGTGTGTGGAGAGTTTTAAGTGCACAGACTCTTTGGCCCAATAATTTTATTTCTGCTTTGCAATGGCATCTGGCTAGCAGCCGCAGCCAGAGCTGCTGCCATTAAAATGCACATGAAGTCAGAGAAAAAGAGGAAAACCTCCATCAACACTGAAAATTAAGCCTGACAGGAACAACCAAAAAACTTGGAAATCCCACTCTGTAGCATGGGTGTTGCTTTTTGAAGTAACCAGAATGCTGGTTTGTACCTATTTGAGGACTAAAAATCTAAGCCATCACATGTCAGAACAGGAGAGTGGGTCTGTTAGCGGCACACCTGGCCGGCGAAGCACCGTCTCCGAGGCAGTGGGTGCTGTGGGGGGGTGGGAAAGGGGAGGAGCCAGACCACAGTGCATGCTGGGCTCTGGAAGGCCATGTCTTCCATCAGTTCCAAGGGCCAAATGGCCACGCGGTGAGGGAGGAGAGCATTGTACCCCAGCCCGGCAGAATCGCTCTCATTATAGGCTATATCTGTGTGGAGCTTTCCTTACATGAAAATTCAAAGGAAAAGTCAACCTAGTCCTGCTGAAAAATTCTACAGAACAGCCCAAAAAGAATATTAATTGTGTCTCTCAGAAAATAGATTACTTCCTTAAAATGATTTATGATGGGAAGAAGAAAAGTTTTAAAAGCAATTTGGTATCTTTTGCAGGATTTAAAAAAAAACCCACAAACCATGATTGTTTTAAACTGGGGCGGGTGGGGCACCTGGGTGGCACAGTCTGCTGAGCTTCAGACTCCTGGTTTCAACTCAGGTCATGATCTCAGGGTCCTGGGAACTGTCCTTCAGTTGCACAGCCCGGGCTCGGGGCTCAGCAGGAAGTCTGCTTGAGGATTCTCTCTCCCTCTGCCCTTCTCCCCTTATTTCTCTCCCTCTCTCTCTCTCTCTCAAATAAATAAATAAGTCTTTAAAAAACAAAAGGGGGAAGGGGCTGGGGAAATAGGAGGGCGAACCTCCTGTAAGGAGAAAATAGGATGAGATGAAAAGAGAAAAGAATGGGACAAAAGAATAGGGTGAGCCAAAGAAATAAGACAGAATTTTCAAAAAAATACACTAGGAGCAAAAAGAGGTCATAACTCGTACACAAGCACATGTACGTACAGTATGCATACAGAATCTGTCTTGTGGAGGAAAAACTTTAAAAAAGTAAAACTACAAATTGAAAAAGAGAATAGTAAGATATTAGGTAATAGATATGAAGAATATGCTATCTACACTACGTATTTTAGGTTTTCTTCAAAAGGACACCAGAATAATTAGAGGAAAAAAATGTTAAAACACATTCTCTCTCTCTCTGTCTCTCTTACACACACACACACACACACACACACACACACACACACACACATTATTCTGAGTAAAATCAAGCCAGTCGTCTCCTATTAGGCAAAAGTAAAATTAAGGTAATTGTTTCTAGACACACTCTGACAGCTGTTTTAAAATTGTAACCACAAAGAAAATAATCAATCAAATGTTCAGGTAGAATTATAGGTTAAAAGTCAAAAAGAATTAGATTAACAAATAGATAATATCAAACTTCTACACATCATTTAATTTACAGAAAACAATAGAGCAATGGCTCCAAGTATACTGAGAGGCCTAAAATTCTGACTGAGAGTTTTTACACCAAGTCAAAATTTCATTCATTTGTGAACACAGGAGAAAGATATACGTTGTATGTTCTCAGAAAATCTGTACTTTTCAAAATATATTTTGAAGATCTACACCAACCAACAGAAAACTAAGAACCCAAGAATAGAGACATCAGGGTATATAAAATGACCAGGGCTAATGCCTGAAATGTAGCAAACATAGAGCTCAGTTAAAAGGTTATAAATATGGCTATAAAACAAAGCAACTATAAAAACTTATTTAAAGATAACAAATACAAGGCAAAACTATTAATACCTTTAATCTGATTCTATTAACAAAGTCCATGTATGGAGAGGAAAGGAAATTAGGGAGAAAGTATAGGGTGTTAAATTCTTAGTGTAAAATGTTTAACTGCCAAGATGCCAGAGGTTGCGAGTCTCAAAGTCCAGGGAGTCCCAGGCTGCCATCTTAAAGAACAGGACACAACGGTCCAGAAAGGCACAGTTAATGTCATAAATCTACTCCAGGTGTTGTGAAAATACAGTGCTTCCTTAATTTTCCACCTTCAGTTTAGTGCCAAGTGTTTTTATTGACAGGATTTCTGGAGAAGAAAAAGAATAAGAGACTTGATTTTATGGGCCTCTGTGAAATCAGGGAAGGAGTGTTAATAGAATGAGAAGTACTGACGTCAAAGCTAACAAATGTAACAGGGAATGGGCTTCATAGTTTACTTTGTTTTAACTTAGAAATTGATCCATTGAAACAAATGCTTCCACTACCCAAAAACTTTTGGGAACCAGCAAATCACAATCACTTCTTTTTTCTTCCCTCTTCTTCCCGTCCAAGCCCCATACCACAGAAAAATGCTTTCACTTTTCCCACAAGATACTTCCTTTAGGAATTGTAGGAAACAGTACCTATAACTTAAAAGTTATTAATTAGCATAGGATGACTTATTTATAAAATGACTTACATTCTCATTTGATGAAATGGATCCCAACTGTAATTGTTATTTGCTTTATGTGATGATCAGAATTAACCTGAGACAATTTCACTATCAATTAAATATATGCAAATCTGCCCGTATAACCCATTGAATAAGACTATTCCTGTCAGGCAATTCATGTCACTAAGTTTCTCATTTTCTTGAGTTCTTTGCTGGCTCTCCATTTTTAACCTCCTGGGGACTTTAAAAGACATCAAATACTGTAGTATGTTTCTAATTTATTTATACTTAAATCATCAAAATGCTCTTTTGTAAGAGTCATTTGATGTCCAAGTATCCTTATGGGGCCTTTTCATTAGCCATGTCCGTGCCCCGGAAAAAAACAGGAAGTCACAATTTGCCACAATTAAAAAGACCAAGCCGGAAAACAAGGTTTGAATTCAGTTCCACACTGGTCTCAGAACACACTATCGCCTCTCTCCAAGTTCCCTTCTTGTTTTTCAAAGATGTTTCAGAACACAGCAGACTCTTAAATTTAAACTTCAGGAATAGGAGGCAGCATTTGTCATAAACACTTGGGTTGCAGTTTACCTTCCCATTATGTGTGTGGCAGCATGGTGGTTGGTGGATTGTGATCTCTTAAAACAGAACTGGGGTGGGGGG
>CM053615.1:57189782-57253890 GCA_028646535.1 Procyon lotor
CTCAAAAAAAGCATAGAAGATATTAGAGAATCCCTTTCTGGAGAAATAAAAGAACTAAAATCTAACCAAGTTGAAAATTAAAAAGCTATTAATGAGGTACAATCAAAAATAGAGGCTCTCACTGCTAGGATAAATGAGGCTGAAGAAAGAATTAGCGATATAGAAGACCAAATGATGGAGAATAAAGCTGAGAAAAAGACACATCTGATCAAAGACTATTATCCAAAATATACAAAGAACTATCAAAATTTGACAATGAGAAAATGAACAGCCTGATGAAAAATTGGGCAAAAGATCTGGACACCTCAACAAAGAAGATACACAGATGGCAAGCAAGCATATGAAAAGATGTGCAAATCATGTGTCATTAGGAAATACCAAACTAAAACAACAGTGAGATACCATTACACACCTATGAGAATGGCCCAAATCGGAAACACTGGTATCACCAAAGGCTGCTAAGAATATGAAGCAATAGGACATTTCATTCATTGCCATTGGTAATGCAAAATGGTAGACAGCCACTTTGAAGGGCAGTTTGGTGGCTTCTTAAAAAACTCAACATCCTTCCACCATCTGATTATGCAGTCACACTCTTCAGTATTTACCCAAAGAACTCGAAATATATGTCCCCACGAAAACCTGTGCAAGAATGCCTAGAGCAGCTAGATTCACAACTGCCAAAACTTAGAAGCAACCAAGACATTCTTCAGTGGATAAATAAACTGTGGTACCTCCTGACCATTGAATATTATTCAGTACTAAAAATAAATAAGCTATCCGACTCTTTATAAGACATATAGGAAACTCTGAAAAGGATATACCCTATATGGTTACCAGTTATGACATTCTAGGAAAGGAAAACTTACGGAAATAGCGCAAATATTAGTGGTCTCCAGGGGCTAGGGGAGAGGGCAGAATGAATAGGTGGAGCGCAGAGGAATTTGAGGAGCAAAACTATTCTGTATGGCATATATGATGGCTACAGATCACACGCTTGTCCAAACCAAAGAAAGTGCACCACCAAGAGCGAACCCTGATGTAAACTATGGACTCTGGGTGATAACGATGCATCCAAGGGGGGTCATCAAGTGTAACAAACATACCCGTCTGGTACAACCAAGGATGTCGACAGTGGGAGAGACTATGCCTGTGTGGGAACAGGGGGTACATATGGGAAATGTCTGTCTTGTTTCTGCTCAATTTTGCTATGAACCTAAAATTGCTCTAAAAAATAAAGTTTACTAATTAAAAAAAAAAAAAAAAGTCCTGGGTTTTAGTTCTGACTCTGCTACTTACTAGTTAAGGTGCCCTGGGCTAGTCAATGTATTAGGCCTTGTAAACTGCTAGTACAAGTGATTCTTGCTCCTCAGGCTTGCCAAGAGACGGCAGTGAGACACTGGGTGTGAGAACACATCGTAAAGTGCCGGAGACCCATGCCTTCGGCTTCCTACAGAGGCAACCGAACAATTTCTCATCAGTTTCCACTGAGCAAGCAGTGGTGGTTGCAGATGTGGAAATACCTCATCCTTTTACGATCTTAAAGAAATTAGCATGAGCTCCAAGAAAATCCCAAACAAAAGCTGGTGAAACTCTGCTGGGTGCCAAGGAAGCAGCTGGCACCATAAACACCGTGAGAGCTATGTTGGCACCCCTCCCTCTGCTGCGCTGCCAAATGCTCTTGTTGGGGGGACCTGGCACAGCCGCCAACACCCACGTGGGAGAGGAGCGCAAGCCATCCCCTGACCTGCTGCTGGCCTGAAACAGAGGCCAGCTTTGGAGAACCATCCTGCAGGATCCCACGGAGTTTCGGTGCACATCCCGCACCATACACCTTGGGGGAAGGCGAGGCATGGCCCAGAGCCTTCGGGATGAAGCATTCAGGAAGCATAAGTGTTGTTTTGGCTTTAAACATACTCTTAATTCCTGTCATCCTCCTTCTTTAAATCTCTGGAGAGAAACCCAATCTTGAATGCCCTTCTAAACTCTTGTGTGCTTGTTTGTGTGTTTTACTTTTGCCAGGTTATCTTGTAGGGCATTTTCCAGGCAGTTCTTGACGAGCCTTGAAAGGTTTCTGTTATGGAGAGATGGACAATTGTAAAATGACATAATGACATTGCCAAAATTACCGGGGTGGGAGGGGAGGCGGCGGCACAATGACTGTTTTCCCATATTTAGGTAAATCTTATCTCATATCCACCATCTTCCTTTAGTATCTCAAATAGGCTTAATATAACCCATTTAAGACACTCTAAAAATTCCTCATTACAAAAAAAGAGTGCTTTTGCCTCCCCCTGTAAGCCGCTTGCCAGGTAAGAATAGGAAGGGGGCCCCAAATTGCCTTTACTCACTGAGCCCACATTCCCTTGCCCCCATCCAGAGACGTGCTGCCCACTCAGACCTGGGCAAGGAGGCAGGTGTCCAGGCCTGGCACTGGGCAGCCCCAGTCTGACATCTGTGTCAGTCCCAGTCGCCCGTGCTCAGCAGCGCTATGATTTCAGCAGGAAACCTAAGTGAAAAGGAACCCTGGATTTTCCGTCAAATTCTTCACAATTAAATTTTTTTAGGAAAGATCAGGAGAGGTCTGCGTACAGGGGGGCAGGGCATGCTCAAAGTGGAAATGATGTCTCTGGATCGTGTCAGCTGGAGAGCCGTCTGTGGGTGGTGACAGTCATAGCAGCACTCTCGTTCCTGGGCTGGATTCAAGTCTGGACTTGAAAATTAACAAATCGGTGCTCAGAAACATCTTCAGGATCAAACGGACCGTGTAACTGAAAGGGTTCCGTTTCAAATTAGAAACTATGTGTATTTTTAAAAATATTGATGTCACAGCTAGGAGACAGAGTAAAGAACTTTGAAATCATACACAAGTGGTATATTCTCCACTAGCAGCTGGACTGACGCTTTTATCTATTTCAAGAAAAAAAAATGTATAATTCCTTTGTGGATCTCTTCAACCCAAGAGTAGCCTGCGTGACAACATATCAATACAGTGGAGAAGAGCTGAGTGTGTAACTCTGAGGATTTTTACATACTTAATAGGTTCTTGTAAAAATAGTCCTCGTCCAAAACTTAGAGGTCTCCTGACTCACTGACAGCTAACAAAACACTGGGATATCAGTTGGATGTCGGACTGAGTCAAAGAAAGAAGAAAAAATAAGAAAGAGAGGAAGGGAGGGAGGGAAGAAGGAAGAAAAGGAGGAAGGAAGGGAGAGAGAGAGAGGGAGAGAAGGGAGATTAGAAGGAGGTGAGAGAGGGAGAGGTGAGAACAAATGGCATTAATTAGTATGTGTTTCAAAGCACAACAGTTTCTCCTGGGGCGCCAGGGTGGCTCAGTCAGGTCGAGCATCTGACTCTTGACTATGCTCAGGTCACGAGCTCAGGGTCCTGAGAGCGAAATCCAGCCCCCCCACCAATGCCTATCTCAACCCCGGCATCGGGCTCTGTGCTAGGCATGGAGCCTGCTTGGGATTCTCTCTCTCCCTCTCCCTCCTGTGCTCCTTTGTTCAATCAATCAGTCAATCAATCAATAAACAAACATAAATAAATATAACACAAAGCACACCCACTGAGGCTAGTTTTCTACTGGATCCAATTACTTTAGATTCAATGAATATTAATCAAATGCATACTATAAGCAAGGCATCCTGATGAAAAATTAGTAGCAAGATAATGTCCTCAAACCATTTAAAAATAAGATTCAGTTCTGTGGCATCTGGGTGGCTCAGCTGGTTGAGCGACTGCCTTCAGCTCCGGTCATGATCCCAGAGTCCCCAGATCGAGTCCCACATCGGGCTCCCAGCTCCCATGCCCTCTCGCACGCTCTCTCTCAAATAAATAAGTAAAATCTTTAAAAAAAAAAAAAAATAAGATCCTGTTCAAAACAAAGCCCAAAAAAAGCCATACAAATGCATGGACATAAATTCTCATGCTAGTTGTGTACAACACAGGTACAATATGGTGGTTTATAAGCCCCGAGAAGACTTAAGTTTACAAAACACAAATTTGGGCATTTCACCATGCCATTTTGAAATCCCACCTGACAAAACTAATAATAATAATAATATAAAAGTTTAAGGCATGGAGCATACCTGCCTACCAATGTACCTTCCCACCTTGCTTCCTTCCCTCCACCTTCCTCCCATCTATCCATCCCTCCCCATACAATCTTTGCCTACAGCCAACCGGGCCTCTGCCCCCACGAACTGAATCAAGTAGGCTTTGAGCAATAGGAAGAGTTTTCATTGGAAGCCAGCTGCTGGGGGCAACTCCTGCTTCCACCACTACCTCTTCCCGAGCCAAGCCACCCACAGCTCTCAACTGAACAACAGCAGGAGCCTTCTAACTAGACTCCTCTTGCCCTTTAAACGCATTCTCTCATAGCACTCGGAGGGACATTTGTGAAATGTATCGGATCATACCACTCACATGTTGTACATGCTCCAAACTTTGCACTGACAATAAAACCTAGGGTCCTCATGGTGACAGTGAAGCCTCACCTAACTGGTCCTGCTAGCTCTCCAACCTCGTCTGTACTTCCCCCCTCTAGCGCTGTCTCCCACTTTTCCCCTCCTTGAATATGGCAAGTCTTTCCCATGTTAACGTCTTTCTCAGCTCCATCCCACTAGCCCCCTTCTCTTTCTTCCTGGGTCAGCTTAAATTTCACCTTCCCCAAACACCCTGCCTAAAGGGAACCCTGCCTTCTTCACCCATTCATTCATTCTTCTCACCTCTCCTCTCTAGTTTTCGGCATAGCACTTCTGACATCCTCAAGTTGTTTTGTTATTTCTCTCTCCCCTTGCTGCAGTGTGAGTCCTCAGCACCCAGCACCCAGCCTGCCTTAGAGAAAGCAATCTGTAAACATTTGCTGAATAAGTGAAGAAATCCACTCATTTATCCACTCATTTAACACAGCAAGGCTGTGTTTCAGGCACTGAAGATTTAGAGGTGAGTAACACAGCCCTCAAAGGGCTTACAGTCCAACAGGATACTGGTTAAAAAAAAAAAATAGTTCTAATACAACCAGAAAATTGCTACAAGAGGCAGGTACATTGTGCAATGGCAGGAAGCGCCACAAAGGAGCCCAAGTGAGCTGAATCTGGGCAGGCGTGGGGGTGAACAGATATTTTGCAGAAGGACAACAGTGGAGCGAGGATTTGGTGAGGCCACTCTAGACAGCAGGACTAGTGCTCCCAGAGGCATGGAAGCAGGAAAGAACAAGTAGGATTTGGATAACCTAAAATGTATCCCACTGCAGGATATAAAGTGTTAGACACTTAGCTATTAAAAAATGGCAGTAGAAAATACATCTGTGTTCCTAATGTTGGGTTCTCATACGCTGCAGGAAGACCTTTTTAAGCAAGTACTCATTACATATGCTTATTGATCTTCTTAAGCAAGAAATGAGACTACATGGTAGATAAGGACCAGATTCATGCACAGTTTTATATGCTAGACTAATGTTTTATTTTCTCCTCTGGAGAAAGGGAATCTACTAAATGATTGTGAGTAGTTTTTCTTTGATGTTGTTTTTTTTACCTTTGCTCTCCCTGGCAGCAAAGGTATGGTGGATGTTCAAAAGGGTTGAGATTAGGCCACTGCATTCATAGACACGGGTACAGTTATGACTTTAAGATATACCTTTGGGAGCATGTTATTCACATCTGCTCATAAAAAATTAAAATGGCAAAATTTAGCCTCTTTTCAGACCAAATCATAACAGAAAGAACAATTCTATGCATTTGTTTCCTCATCTGCTTCAAGAAATATAGTCTCATCTGAACCTCTTTCTCCTTCTTCCTAAAACACTCCAGTACCTAAAATTACCTAAAATATTTTTCATTGAAAATCCAAACTATGGCTAGTTTATGTATGTGACAAGCTTACATTCTTTTTTTTTTTTTTTTAATTAAAACTGATACACTTCACTTTCTAGCAGTTTTAGGTTCACAGAAAAATTGAACAGAAAGTAGAGTTCCCCTGTTACCCTCCTCTGCCCAAAACTCTTCCTGTTATTCATATCTTGCATTTGTTACAACTGATGAACCAATATTGATACATTATTACTAACAACATTCCACCGTTGATTTTAGGGCGTGTTGTCAAGTTCTGGGTTCTGACAAAGGCATTGTGGTGTGAATCACCAGTACAGTATCATCCGTGAAGGTTTGGTTGCCCTAAACGTCTCCTATGCTCTATCTATTCATCCTTCCCGCCCTCCTCCCAAACCCTGGGCAGTTACAGATCTTTCTCCTGTTTCCATAGTCTGGTCTTTTCTAGAACGTCATGTAGCTGGAATCATATAGTATGCAGCCTTTTCAAACTGACTCCTTTTACTTAACAGCATGTATTTAAGGTTCTCCATGTCTTTTCATAGCTTGCCAACTCACTTGTTTTTATTGCTGAATAATATTTCATTTTCTAGATGAATTAAAGTTTGTTTGAAGGACATTTTTATTGCTTCTAATTTCTGGAAATAATGAATAAAGCTGCTATAAAACTTTATGTGCAGGTTTTTGTGTGGGTTTAACTTTTCTTTTTTTTTTTTTAAAGATCTTATTTATTTGACAGAGAGAAACACAGCAAGAGAGGGAACACAAGCAGAGGGAATGGTAGCGGAAGAAGCAGGCTTCCTGCTGAGCAGGGAACCCGATGCAGGGCTCGATCCCAGGACCGTGGGATCATGACCTGAGCCTCAGGTAGATGCTTAATGACTGAGCCACCCAGGCGCCCCTGGGTTTAACTTTTCATTTCATTTTGGTAAATAGCTAAGAGGGTGACTGCTGGATTATAAGGTGAGAGTATATTTGGACATATAAGAAACTGCTCAAGCATCTTCTAAAATGTCATCACCATTTGCATTCCTATCAGCAATGAATGAGAGTTCCTGTTGTTCCATATCCTCGCCAGCTTTTGGTGTTGTCAGTGTTTTGGATTTTAGCCACTGTAGTAGGTGCCTAGCGGTATTTAATTGTTTTAATTTGTAATTTTCTCGTGACATGTGATGTTGGACATCCCTTTATATGCTTACCTATCACGCACATATCACCTTTAACCAATAGATTGAAGAAGAAACTGAAAGATAAGTCAGAAAATACTTTGAGATGAAGGAATACAGAAATATAGCTACCAGTGATGCAGTGGAAGCTATGCTTTGGTTGAATCACTGATACTGAAATAAGAAAAAGAAGAACAGAAGGAGGTGGAGGAGGAGGAAGGAAGTTCTCAAGTCCATAACCTCATTTCCCATCTTAGAAAACCAAAAAAAGAAAAGCAAACTAAACGTGAAGCAAGCAGAAGAAAGAATATAATAAAGATTAAAGCCAGGATAAGTTAAACGTAGAAAATTAATGGAACCAAATGTTCCTTCCTTGAAAAGATCAATAAAACTGGCAAATCTTCAGCCAAAGTGACCAAGGAAAAAAGATGATTCAAATTACTAAAATCAGGAAGGAAAGAGAGGCTACAGAACTTACAGAAATAAAAGGATGATAAAGAAGTCCAACAAAGAAGTCCAATTAATGACAATATGCCAACAAATAAGATCACCTACATGAAATGGTCAAATTCCTAGAAAAAACACAAGTATCAAACCTGACTCCAGAATAAATAGATTAGTGGCGCCTGAGTAGCTCAGTCATTAAGCATCTGCCTTCCACTCAGGTCATGATCCCAGGGTCCTGGGATTAAGCCCCACAATGAGCCCCACAACAAGCCCCGCATCAAGCCCCATAGCATCGAGCTCCCTGCTCAGCGGGAAGCCTGCTTCCCCCTCTCCCACTCCTCCTGCTTGTGTTCCCTCTCTCAGTGTCTCCCTCTCTGTCAAATAAATAAATCTTTTAAAAAAAAATAGATTTTCTGAATCTGTAACATGTAAAAATTTTTAATTGTTAATTAAATCAGCTTATCTAATTAATCAAATACTCCTTAATGTTTTCATTTTTAAGAATTCTTCCATGGTTAGTTAAGATTTCCAACATAGGATGTAAAATGCTTTGCCCTTCTAGGCAGGGAGAATAATATGTATGTGAAAAACACAAAGATATGGTTATTAAAATAAAGTTTCTATGCTGCACGTATTTGCTATAACACTTGGTTATTTTGTGCTCCCTGCCTCCTAAGGAAAGCCAATAAGAATTTTCTAATCCTCTCCCAGGTTTCGGAACTTGAAAGAATTCCAGCTTACCTGGCGCTTAATCTTCACAAAATCAATAAGATGGTGGCTTCTGGAGTCAGGCCTGGGAGAAAATTCCAGCTCTTTTGTTTACATTACCTGTGGGAACTTGGACAAGTCTCTGAGAATCCACTTTCTCATTCTGTGGGATGCTATGGGAATAATACTGCTTTCTTCTCGTACTGCAAGTCATAACTGGGGTAGCATCCACAAGTGTCTAGCCTAGCCATCAATGTGGTAGGTATTTATTGATCACATACTGTATACCTAGTACTCTGCTCAGGATACAATTATAAGCAAAACGCAACTCCTTCACGGAGCTGACGGAATTGTTGGAAAGACACTTTCAATAATAACTCATAGTCTGTTGGCCATTTCTATTCTTTTTTTTTTTTTTAATATTTTATTTATTTATTTGACAGAGAGGAGAGAGATCACAAGTAGGCAGAAAGGCAGGCAGAGAAAGAGGGGGAAACAGGCTCCCCGCCGAGCAGAGAGCCCGATGCGGGACTCGATCCCAGGACCCTGAGATCATGACCTGAGCTGAAGGCAGAGGCTTTAACCACTGAGCCACCCAGGCGCCCCGGCCATTTCTATTCTTAATATGAAATTTAAAATGTAAAAATTAATAGCACAACTAATCTCGCATCGTGGTTAAATGATGACTATTTTACAGGTGGTAAAATGCCGATGAGTTAAGGCTTTTATCTTCTCTTTGGAGTGGTTCTTTATCTTTCTGTGTCTCTTGAGAATGGAGAATGGAGAGAAACACAGTAAAAGCTGGGTCAAAAACTGAAGTTCCTGTACTTAAATGAATGAAATGAAATGAAATATGTGGAAGGGGTTATGCATATTTTCCAACAAATTAGAAGTACTGAATGAGGTTGGTAGAATGCAAATCAGTATGAACCATCTTGACAATGAGTCAAGCTTGAGGCTATAGAGACAAAGAATGCTGGCACCCAAAGAATATGGACTAAAGAGCAGTCACAGAGTAGGGGACAGAGACACCTTCCAAATCAAGTGTGACCTGTCACAGAGCTCATAGGGACAAAAGACATGGCAAAGTCTCTGGGACCAGAGAAAATTTAAAGCACCTTCTACCACCGGGGAAAATAATACTTAAAGTAAGTGGCAATTGACAATCTGTCCTGTAGCTTTCAGCACTCCCACAGACAAAGGCAAGGAAAAAAATAAAGTCAGTTAGAAAATCCCAATTTCAATTTGATGACAACTTCTGGTCACAAGAAGAAATACTTTCCTCAGAGGACTCCCAGATTCTTGAGCTGACACTTGTCCTGACTGGGAACTACATACAGCACCATCTAGTGAAATAACTTAGAACACTTAGGTTTTTGAAAACCCAAACTAAGAAATGGTTAAAAACATAAATCAGTGAAAGATGCGGGGATTTCTAAAGGATGGAATGAGGGGGGAAAATTGCCTTCATCTTACCTGACATACATTTATAAACTCCTAGAGAATGTAAGAATGCTTTTCATTCAGTCGGTCATTTGATAACAGTGACAATCCCAAAGCTATTGGTTTGGCATCACAGGGAGAGACTTGTTGGAGTAAAGGAAGGCTGAAACTGAGTGGGCGTGGTGGTGAGAACCGGGGCTGAGCGAGGGGCCAGTGAATCCCTACCTGAGAAGAGTGAGTGGCGTGCTGAGCCAGCTAGTACCACTGGACAGCCAACTGTGTGCGTGTCTCCCCAGCTCCTTGCTCAGCGATGTCTCATTTTGTAACTTGAATTTGGCAGTGGTGGGAATATTTACTCAATGGAAATCGGCAAATTCTACAAATCAAGGCTCTCCGTCCCCAGAAAGCACAGCACTTTGACATTTCCCAGCACACTACTGCAATATACCCACCTCGAGTCCTCCCAACTGATCGCTGTCCTTATGGGTGGAGGCCAGGCAGAAAGACAGGTGGTGACCAGGGTGCCATTAGCCAAAGAAATCTGAGTCTAAATGGTGTACAGTTGGTGCACTAATGGCAGCCAAGCTTTTCTCAAAAATGTCAAAATTGCCCAAACTTATAAAAAGAACAGTTCAAGCTACTTTAGCTTTTAGCCAACAATGGAGAATGCCTCTAGTACCTTGGGAAGGAGGAAAATCAGGTGCTAAAAGAGATCGCTAACATGTATACTGAGTGGAGGAAAGGGTTGGTACACGACAGAGTGAGGGTCTGGACTGGCTTGACTTTCATCAAGGGCATAGCCTTGGGCAATTTAGACACCAGGCTGGTTCTTCAACTGAAAGTCAAAATGAGACCAGTGGGGTTTTCTTCCTTTAATTAACAGAACCCTTTTCTCAAATGACCTCTTCATACAATACCAATTCTCTATAGTAAGCTGTATAGTGTCATTTAAAAGGCCCCTGGAAGATGCTCACGCCCCTCTGAAGACCTCACTGCACGGTGTGAAAGGCATCGAATTAGATTATTTCGAGGAGTCCAGTTTCCCTTCGAGCCATGGTATTCTAAACATGGAGTTGGCTACCAGCTGCTCTACTCCCCACCCCACCCCCAACATCCTAGAGGAGTGAGCCTCCTCCCCTTCTGCCCAAGCCAAGGGGGTGGAGGGAGTGCAGTCAGAAAGGTGCTTCTCTCCATAGACGCCCCAGGGCTCCACCCCACAGGGGTCTGCAATGCCCAAATGGTTGATCCTAGATGGGTCTTTATGTCAGAAGAACTGGATGCTGATGGAAATCATATCTGGGCCACAACCTTTCAGTCCCATCCCAAAAACTAACTGGGGCTGGGATTCTGGATGCATAGGTGGGTGAGCCATCCTATCCTGAAGTCCTCTGGTCTTATTTGAACATGGTTTGAAAACTATTCACTTTTATCAAAAGATAATGGTCAAAGAGGGCTACAGTTTTGTAAGGTTTTTTTTTTTTTAAGTTATTCATCGTCAAAAACAGAAAAGATATTGGATAATTTCAGACCTAAAATTTTTAAAGGTGTATATGCTTCGAAGTGACCCAAGTTTGTACAGATAAAGGTAATTGTAAAGACAAAGGAACGCTGTGCTTGACCCACAGCATTCCTAGAGGACCACAAGCTGACACTGTATATCGGAGGATACACACTGGTGGGTCTGTGGGCCAATTCTAGTATCTTTGGAGTAATAACGCGGATTAGTTGCCAGCATTAAAAATTGGAAAATATCATATAGAAATTCACTCTGTGGCCTTTCTTGAGGGAAAACAAACAGGATATAGCAAAACTCAGCCTGCGTTGCTACCTGCCAACCATCAGCTGGACTGAGAGTCGCCATTGCCTGTTCTCCATGGTTTCCATACTGCACACCCCTGCCCAACACCCACTTGGCTCCCTCCCTACCCTTGCTTCAGTCTGTACTCTATGATGAAAGGCTGCACCTCACGGAGCCACAAATGATACTGTCGGGGCTTTCTGAGGAAAGGGAGGAAACTTCTTAGATACGATATGCTGAAAGTTGCTCAGGCCTGAGCCACCTGGGCTGAGCCCTGTCCCATGGAACAGGGATGGTCTTTGCAGGCGAGGACACACTCCACTCGTGTGCAGACTGAAAACCTGAGCTGCCTTTGGAGACAAGATGGGAGTTTGTGTCTGAGCACATTTATTTCTGAATTGAATGGCATGGAGAGCCACAAGTCTGTCCATGCCATCAGCTTTTCATTACGAAAAAAAAAAAAAAGGAGAAAAGCTATTGGGTCCAATGTTCCAAGAGCACCTCATCTAGGGAAACCTTAAAGTATATTTATGGTTTGGACAAGCAGGAATGCCTTACTCTGCAGAGAAAACAAGAGCCGCCACCCTTGGAGACTTGGTTTGTGCTCTCTTCCCATCCTCACAAGCATCCAGAAGGGTTTTCTGATTACAGATGAGAAACTCCAAGCTCAGAGGGGTTAGCTAACTTGGGCAAGGCACATAGCTTGTCACGTGATGGGACCTGCGGTCAAGGCACAGGCCGACTGCAAACCTGTGCTTTCTCTACCACACTCGGCTGGCACTTCGTACCTCCAAACGGCTCTTTGCAATACCCAAGGCCATTTCTTAGAGATTATGTCCCTTGAGCCCTGTCACAAGTTCATGAGGTAAGGGATGATTATCCACGTTTTACAGATGAGGAGCTAAGGCACACAGAATGTAAGTCTTACTTAAATAATTAATAACTGGGAACTAGTACCCAGGCCTTCTGCCTTCCAATCAAGTGTCCCTTCCACCTCCTCGGACTAAAGCTGGATCTAGGTGAGTGTCTGTGTCTCACTCTTCAGAGGCTTCACGTCAAAGAGCCGAGAAGTTCTTACAGTAATGACTTGCGTTTCTTTTAATGAAGGGTCTTTTTTGTTTTTTTAATTTAAAAAGAGGAGAAGAAAACGCCATGTTAAGATTTTTTTACTCATTTAAAAAAAAACATGCTTCTTTCAAGGCAGCCAGTAAAACTTCTTTGCAACTGAGCTCTATTTATAATAGGGACGGATTTAGTCCTTTGTGGCAAAGGCAGTTGACAAAGAAAATAGGTCTGGGTAAAATACTTTTTGTTTTTCAAAATAGTAAACCTAGTTTAGAAGCAACAGAAGTTCCAAAGTGATGCCACAAACTGAAATTCTTTAAAGGAAAAAAAAAAAGAAAGATGGCGGTAATGGGGCAGGGGGTGGGGGCATGGAAGAAATCCGTGGTTTAAATCATAGATTTTTAGTGTCGGTGAATGCATTTTATTTATCTGCATATGTTTTTACAGATGAGAAACTTCCACAAATAGGGATGTAAAAAAAAAAGGCAAACCCGAACACTCCAGGGGCGGAATAGGTTGTTTAAAATGCTCTGGAGAAACACAGTCTCTCCAGTTTCGGTTATGCCAGGAGAGCATCTTATGATTTTCCGTACAGTGATTCCCCTGAATTCATAGATCCCCCGAGTTAGGAGGAGCCATCTGTTCTACCCTCTGATACTTCTTCCTTCACGACAAGCCCCAGACGGCAGATACCTGCAAGTCCAAATCCTATTTACTCTATAAAAGGAACAGACGTTTAGTCTCCCATTGGATATGAAGGCAGGGTTTTGAAACCCCTTCCAGAGGGAAGCACATGCAGGGAGGGGGGGAGGAGGCTACAGGGTTTGGAGGATATAGGGACCAGCAAGGCAGAGAGGCCAGAAGATGGCAATGTTGGGGGTTTGGTCAGATGGGAGGCAGCAACCCTGTGCTGGAAAGATGGATGAGAGCAGGATGAAATTCCATTTTGGAAAATTCTCGTTACAAAGATGGCCACTGAAACAAGGAATAGGTAGACTTGGGACACAAATTCACGGTGAGTTCTGAAATATTGAGCCACAATTTCTTTAAGCTGGTCTATCCTTCTCCTGCCCCAGAGGTGTAGCCAGTTTGATGCTGCAGGAAGAATTCAAGAAGCTCCTTGGCTAAAGCAAAGGAGTGGTTGCAGGGTTAGAATAGGTTGCTGTTCTGAAACAGATTCAAGAAGAGCCAAGAGGCACTGTCTCCAGAAGTGGGCCCACCAAGGACATAAGCTCTGCAACCCATCAAGGAGCAGATTCAGCAGAAGAGCACTGGTATCCATGGTCACAATAGGTAGCACGCATGTTAGGGGCTAGGAACGGTCTCAAGCCCTTTTGTTTACCTCTAATAACTCATTTAATCTTCATCCAACAAAGAAAGTACTACTACTGTCCTCATCTTCCAGACTAGGAAACCAAGGCACAGAAAAACAGTAACTGGTTCCATGGCTAGTCACTGGGTCACAAGGCTAGGAAGTGACAGAGCTACTGTGGGAATCCACTGTAGTAGACAGAATGGTCTCCCCAAATACAGCCCTGCCTAATCCCTAGAACCTATGAATATGTTACTTTACATGGCAAAAGGGACTTTCCTGATGGGATCAGATTAAGGATGTTGAGATGGAAAGATCATCCTGGATTATCCAAGCGGGCCCAATGTAATCACAAGGGTCCTTACAAAAGGTAAGCAAGAAGATCCAAGTCAGTCATGGGAGGTATGATGTTGGAAACAAGGGGTTGGATTGATACAATGAAAGGACCAGGAGCCAAGGGAGGCACGTGGCCTCTAGAAGTCAAAGTCAAGAAAACGAACTTCTCCCTTAAGCCTCCAGAAGGAATGCAGCCCTACTAACACCTTAATTTTAGACTTCTCACCTCCAGAACTGTAAGAGAGAGAGAGAAAGAAAAAAAGTGCATTGTTTTAAGCCACGAAGTTTGTGAAAACTTGTTACAGCAGCAATAGGAAACTATTACATCCAGGAAGCCTGTAAAGGGAGTTTCACATTGGCTTTAAGGTTTCCCTTAGTTAGCCATATAGCAGTTGGTACATGTAAAACTTTAATTACTATTTTAGACTGACTGCAATGCACGCAGATCTGATAGCTCAAACACAGTGGCATGGCAGTAACCTTTATTAAAATGTTAAACATTTTCTATAAGTTGGTTAATAGCCCCAAAATCCTCCCTGCTGCTCTGGACACCTTGGTGTCTCCCTTAGGACTCTCTCCCCACCCCAAACCTTCTCATAATCCAGACTTTAAAAGGTTAGAGCCCAACAAGGAAGGCTCCCCCTGACCCAGTCCCAGCTCTGAGACTGAGTCCATTCTACTGGCCAATGGCCACAAGTGGCCAAAGCAGATGTTTCATATTTTGAACATAACCCCAGAATATAGCATGCTGATTTAATAATTCAGGATACCCCAGAAGCTTAACTAAAAACAAGTTGTACATTATGATTAGAGTTTCAGGATTTTTTTTTTTTTATTATTATCAATGAAAGCAAATTATCACAGAACAAAACAAGCAAACAAACAAAAACAGCATCTAGTAGAACAGCTTTTAATAAAAGGACTTTCTATAAAACTCTCAGAGGCCGGATCTAGGCCTCTAGACTTCACACGTGGACCACAAGGGCCTCTAAGGAAAAGGAAAAACAATACCTGACAAACTGTATCAGTGAATAAATACCTCAAAGGTTTGACTTTAGCTTATGTCCCTCTTTCAAGCGAAACTGTGTGGGCGTTACACCCTTTCTCCTGTCCTCTTAAACCAGGACAAGAGAACCTGAGAATCAGATAAGCACACTGTGTATGATGAAAGTATGATGAAATGTCATGAATTGCTTTTTCTCTGACATCTCTGGCTTCACTGATAAGGAATTTGACTGTTGATGCCTCACATTCTTAGTCTGCTCTGAATAATATAATTGGGTGAATCAGTGTTTTCCTCAGAAGATACCCATGGGGTTATAGTCTAAAACTGCTCTACTGATAATCCTACCTTGTGGAAAGGATCCTTTAAGGAAGACCATCAATGGAACATGTCAATATCCCTTACTCTCCTAAAGATCTATCCATGCTGTGCCGGGTACACAGGGTACCCACCTGGAGGACAGCCTGGTCAATGGAAAGAAACACCAGATTTTGGAGTCATTATCAATTTCAAGCCATCCTTGTTCCACCACTACCAACTGTGTGATCTTCACATGGGAGCCGACCTCTGAGATCTGTAATTCTGTGATTTAGAAAATGGGATCAGCATTCTTCCTTTACACCCTGGTTATGAGAACTACATGAGTTAATGTACTAAAATGTCTACCATAAAACCAGTGACCTATCGCCTACGGAGTCCTGTTATTTTGCTTCCCGTCTTCCCTGTGCGAGACACAAGTGAGAGGCCAGGTTTCTTGCTTGGTACTTTCCAGATTGCTAAACAATGTTCCAAAATGATAAAATACCAAGCATGACACTTCTCGATAACTAAGAGTGCTTTTGCTTTATCACACCAAACAGGAAGCAAAAGACATGCATGTGCTGTAGGACTTAAAAAAAGAAAAAAAAAAAAGTTTCCATGAACCCAAAATTAAGCACAACCATGTTCTGTCTCTAAGAAAATGAGAACTATGCAAATGGAAAATTCCAGATGGAAGCAGAGTTGAGTGTAAGTAGAAACTCCCCTAAGTCCTCTCCAACAGCAATTCTGAAGGTGGAGATCATCTTCCTATCACCTAGTCATCTACATTCCCACTTCCCCATCATTTTTTACATCATCCATAAATTTGAGGAAATGGAGTAGGTAGCCCAAAGTCACCACTCTCGCCACTTCTAAGTCAGCCATTTAGAAGACTGATCACAGATTCTGTTCCTTCCTTCCTTCCCTTTTCCTTTTTCCTGGCACACTGAGGGATAAGATGAAAGAGCAGCCACTTTGCAAAAAGACGGGGAACTGGAATCCAGCCGTGACCCCCAAAATAGACATGGAGATACAGAGAATGTATTTTTCTACCCAATAGCCCAAGGGAGAACCTTTTCAATTAAAAACACTTTTGATACAAAGCCAGACTGCCCAAGATGACCGCCTAAAAATATACGAAAATCTAGGAAAAACAAGCTCTCCATCCTGGAGGGAATGTCAATGGAAAATAGTTGCTAGGCTTTTCCAGTTACCAGTAATAAAAGAAAAATAGGCTCCCCATTATGAGCCCAGAGCTGGAGGGGTCGTCAGCTGGTTCTGAGCCAGCCTCCAGGATTTTCAGAGTGCATTACAAATTATAGGAACAAAACGTGGACTTTTCACTCTAACCATGTTTTCAGAGTCCAGACAATTTATTATGAGATTTGCTTCCCACGGGGCCGAAGTTGAAAAAGATGCCTCCATGTATAGATTCAGTTTATAAGCTTTTAAAGTCATACATTCTCATATCGAACAGCAATTGTACAAGAAAAATGCAGACAGAAACAAATAAGGCATTAATCCTTCCACTCATCAAACACTGATAATGGGCCTAAATATTTATATTCTTGTCAAAGGTTTTTGCTCTTTATGTCTAGTTATTTGCTTATCACTTTTGTCTGCTAGCTGACCCTGAGGTCTTTTGAAGATAATGTCGTATCTTACTCGTCTTCAAATCTTCGTACCAGTATAGTATCTAACATATAGATGTTCAATAAATGTTTGACCAAGAAATTTCTCTTTTGTGAGCTGCATATGAAGGCATTTTCTGTTCATTTTTCAAGGGCTTATATAAACATCTATGCAATCAATTCCCCTGAGAGTTTAGTGCTCAGGAAAAAAAAATGAATTCCCACAATGTTCTCTCTCTCTTTACACAATCATAGGAGCAAGGCAACATATTATGTTGCCCTTCTTTACCTAAATTATAGAAAACTCAAAACAAGTTTTAAGCTCAATTAGTCATTTCCTTAGCCTAATCTTTCTGATACAACACTTTGCCTCCTTACTTTCTCTTTTACCCTGCTCCTTTTCTTTTATTTTATCTTATTTTACATAAACTTTACTTTAAGCTGCCTCAAATTCCCATTGGAAGAAAAGAAGAAGCAAATAGAGAATTGAAGAACAATAAATGAATGCAGAACAAAGAAAGGAAGTTAGCATATTTCTTCCCAATGGCTTCCTATTCCTATTCCTATTCCTATTCTTCCTCAATGTGCGCAGAAATACCCCTCAAAATGATGTTGGGATATGTCCACGGTCGTTTAACGTGTTCCAATAGCAACGAGCTGCATGATATTGAGGAAAGACTACTGGGCTGGGAGAACAGCATATCAGGTTAAGGCGCAACCTCTGCCCCTCACTAGCTGTGTGACCTTAAACAAGACACTTAAATTCCTAAGCATCCGTTCTTTCAATAGACATTTGCTGAGTCTTTACTACATGACAGAGACAGTGTGAAGACAATGAGATGAGACCCATGCAGTCGAGTAAGCGCACAGCCTAGTGAGAGAGGCAGAAACACAGGCAGATGATGTCAGTAAAGTGTGATCATTGCTACACTACATATGGTACAGAAGAAGTGCAGAAGGGAGACATCTCAATCAGAATGGAGGATTCCAGAGGACTTGAAGAACGCGGTGATTGCATCAATTTTTAAAGTTGGTTGAGAATTAGCTAGATGAAAACTCAGACAGAGGAGGGGAAAGAGGCTGTTCCAGGACTCAGGAAGAGCACGTGTGAGTCACAGACATGAAACAGCATGACAAAAGTGGGCAAGTACAAATTGTTGGAAGATAATATTTGTCCTGTCTGCCTCCCATGGTGGTTTCAAGGATTGGTTGAGGGGATGTATACATTGAAAGCGCTTTGTAAACTGCAAAGCACCATACACATGTACAAATGTAAAAGATTATTATTAGACACTCATTTTTTTTCCTCCCTCCAAATTGGAAACATTTGCTGAAGTAAACATTGCTGATGCATTAGCTGTCAGAATGGTGTATTATATTTGGAAAACATTTGCCAATGCCCGTTCAGTTTTTAAATTCCCAGTTACATGTGTTTTTTGTTTGAGAAAATACATTAAGTAATAATGGATTTGTTGTTAATTGTGCAACATTGAAGCTTCAAGTTCTAAGAAATCTCTTCCATGTTGACTTTTCTTCCATGGCGACTATGGAGTTTGCAGTCATTTATTTATTAATGAAAACTGATAAGTGGACACCATTACCACCTTGTAGTGATCAAATTTTATCATCAGAAGAAATCCAGGATTCTTTATATGGACAAGTGTGCCCATGAAAACAAATTCCTTCTGAGAGGAGGAGGAAAGGAGTGGGGTTGCCTCCACTTAGAACAGCTTCCCAAAGAAGTCGGTGAAGCTCAGATCCAAATACTTGATACTCCAACAATCAAATACTTCTTTCTTAGGGACATTTTTCCACGGTTAGAGAAAACAACCAAAAGCATTTGGGGTAGGAAAATTAGGATGGGTAATTCATGTTCAAAATTCTCGACATTCATACACTATCAGTCATTGGAGTGTTTGAATCACTGCATTCAAAAGTGTATTCTTTTTTTCTTTTTTTCCCATAAGAAGTTCCTGTAAGAGGAAGATCTGAAGAAGAAAAGGATAAGAGGACTTTCTTTTCATGTTGCCAACAAATTGTCTGGGTTTTACCTTTTCATACCTCAACTCTCAGGAAATAGACATATCCTGCTCCCTTTCCCCTTTGCAAGAGGAAAAATGTTTCAAGTCTCAGAAGGTCCGTGTTAGCGGTGAAATCTTATATTGAGTCACGATTAATTAGCCATCCTGGTCACTCCTTAGCCATCTGGTCATCTGGATCCAACACAGCACACAGATGAACTAAGTAACAACATTCATTTATTTTGTTGTGTGCAGAGGAAAACCAAATCATAGCCCATACAGGACCTGAAAGGTTATTCTGAATGGTATCTCCTTTGATGGATGAGGAAACCTGAGGAAAGTCAACTCACTCGTTCAAGGTCAAGCAGTGAATAAATGGCACAGTGTGGATTAGAAGCTGACACTCTTGTCCAGCAGAGCAGTATCTCTGGACACAAGGCCAACATCCAGGGAAAAGATGTGGGAATGGGAGTTACTTGCTACTGTGAGTGAGTGGCTTCTAGCGGGGTTCCTCCCGCTGCCACACCGATCCCACCATTTGAGGGGTCTGTCAAAGTCCCTTCTTCCAAGGAATAGCTTGAGAGCAGCAGGGCTCCAAAAGCTCCTTGGCAGAGGTACCAGCCCACGGCTGCTTGAAGCGGGCAGCTTCTGCTAGGTGATGGGAGTGGCCCTGGTGCAGAGCCAGCGCTCCCAGGAGGAGCGACACGCCCCACTGTGCCTTGACAAGAGCGGTGGCTGAAACCCGGACAGACTGACTCGCTTCAGAGGCAAGCTGGGAAAAATGATTTGTTGTAGAATTCCTGTTAGTCCAGTCAGCGCCCATTCTCTTGTGAAACCGGATTTGTAGGCACATGCACAGGCCAATGAGTCAGCCCTTAAAAAGTCATTCATAATTTATGTATAAACAAGAATAGCTTTTGTTTCAGAGAATTTGGGAGGTTTTTGTAGCCTGCTTTCTTGCAGTACCATTTCTGAGGAACTGTTCCTGTCTAAGGCGGTTCCTATAGGCCTATAAATACTTTGATGTTCAGACATCTGGAACTTATATTTGGTGTTGACTAATGAGTATTATTATTTTATTATGTATTTATATATGATCTGAAAGAAATTTGAGGTTATATGCCACATAACTCTGTATACACACTGAACAATGACAAATTCTTTTTACCCATTACACTTATGATTTATTACTTGGGCAGAAGAAGTTCTGAGTCATTCAATTGACATATAATTGTGTTTTGGAAGATAGTAATGGGATAGAGAAAATGTAAAATTACCCTTAACATATATCGTTAAAATAATTTGTAAGTGGACAAAATGGACTCCAGAGATATTATTTCTCTCATTTTAAAAATATCAAAGGATAGCCAAAATGGCAACAAACTCCAGTGCTCCTTTTGAATGAGTAAAGAAGAGTCTTGGTCTTAGAAATACATGTGGGTATGTTTGAAAGGGCAATAAACAATGCATAATGGATCTGACTTCAAAGAATGCCTATTGGAGCACCAGACCTATTTCAAAGTCAAACGCTCCATACCCAGTTTGCCTTGATACCAATAAGCCACAGGTAAACACTAAGATCAAAGGGAAAGGTGGGCGTGTGTAGGGGCGTGTGATGACATTACTTTCTCCACAAAGCATTTCCCCCAAGGGACACTGGGGACGGCACCTTGTAACAGCCTCTGTTGTATATTCAGGAATTTCTTTTAGAGGAGTGTCAGAGGTATTTCAGTCTGTAGGAATTGCAGCTCAAAGGCCATAAAACAAGAGGCGCACTGAAGGTGGTATGCACTTGGGGAAGAGAACACTGAGCTGGAAAGGAATCAATGGTGCCTTTATAGGCCACGCTGATCCTTGCTTGCTTGCTTTCTTCTCTCTCCCACGAGCAACATCAGTGTAAACTGCTTTGGCCCATCAGCAGGCCGGCTGGCCCTTCGTGGAAGAATGAGCCCTCTGTGCATGCAGGCAGGGCAGTTGCCAACAAAGGCCCATTGGAGTGTTTAAAAGCCCCAAGTGCCTGCTGAATCAAAGCATTTCTAGAGGCTGAAGCTGTGAACAGGATATGCCATCAACAGTGAGAGGAACTCTTTGCAGCTCCCCTAGAGAATCCTTAAAATTGACTTATCTGCTTCTCTGACAGTCCCCAATTCCAGTGCCCACAGGGTGAGTAGTTTTCATTTCAAGTCATTACCCAGAGTTCTGTGAAATCAGACTGCACCGCATTTCGGGGCCTTTGTGCGGGCACTAACTGACTCCACGGCCAGGAAAAAGTTAAAAAGCCCTGGGGGATCCCACAACAGGGAAAGCAGGAGGCCTCAAAACAAAACAGGATCAAAACTTACTTTTAAGAATGTCATAAAATGAAGCAATATTTCCAGTCTCCTCCCACATACACACCTTGCAGTGACTTTATCTTATTGTCCATGATAAACAGATTATAATATTGCTCAGGAACATAAACTTACAAAGACATGTTCGCTTACTTTGGATAGGCACAAAAACCTGAGATGAAGGGACAAGACTTTCAGGCTATGTTTAGACTGCTTGAAAATCATCTGTCCTATATATTTAACGGGGTGTCACAATATTTGCCCTTGACTGTCTGCCAGTGCATATATTTCTTGTCCAAAGGATTATGCGAGGTTTAGTTGATTGGAAACTAAAGAACTAGATATTGTAGATTGTAAACAAGAACTAGATATGCTGAAACTAAACAAAGCAACGAATGTGTAGCATGAACCAACCTCATTATACATGATAGAAAATAGATGATGTCAGCCTCTGCCACGGGTTACCCTAGTACTTCCCCAAAGTATTCTCTTCCTGAATAGTTACTCCTGCCCCATCGTCTAAGCTAGCACTAGCTAAGTAGTCAGCATGTCAGCTAATCCTCCCTATCACGTCTCCCACTTTGTCACAGTCTGTGGGACTGGGAATGAGGCCGTGCTTCCAACTTGAGTTAATATGTGTGGGTTTCTAATGAAATTTTAACTAAATTCCAATTCCCTCCTTCCCAAGCTTCTGTGTAGCTCTATATTCTCACTCTCAATACCCCTCGATCTAGATTAGCCCCATCCTAAGGAATGCACTTCTGTTTCCTGTCCTCCATCTGTGATCATGTGGTTTGAATTGGTGGAGTCAGACTTGCCCAACGCAAGGTCTCATTCCATCTAGTGAGACATGAGGAACCTACATGATTCTGCTCAGGTCATTTTTACAGGTCTTTACCCCAGTCCAGGGCCCCCAAATGTTATGAAGCTGCTATTTTGCTGCTCTCCAGTCTTACCCTTAAATGGTGGTCACTTCCTGGATTCCCAGCCCCTGAATGACCAAGATGAGAAGCTCCAGTATCAACTGCTCGCAGAAATATCCCTGGGATATTGGACCCTGGAGGTATTCTTCCAGGACTGCTCACTGACCTCTCTAAAGCCAGTCCTGCACCTCAGTCTTAACTTCAGTCCCACAGACTGTGTCTTTGTCCACCTCTGGCTCTCTCCCCTCTCCATTGACTCCATTAGTGTCACCAAGCTTGACCCATAATGCATCAGGTCTGAGCTATCCTGAGCTACAACGGTGAATTATCAATGCTGAAAGAAAGGCTTCCTTACAAGTGTGTTCATTGCCCTCATTTCATTGCCAGCAACAATGATATTCAGCATTTCAGTCAATCATAAACCTCTCAAAAGGGAATCTTGACTTCTAATGAGGAAGGGGAGGGTTTTTAGACAACCACCAACTCTGAGAATCTATCTCAAACAAAAAAAGAACTGTAGAGAGAAAAAATGGACAAACTCTCTGATCAGAGTGGTGAGAAAGTGTATGTATTTATCTGTTCAATACATATTTATTCGCTCCCTATTAAATGCCAGATCCTAAGTGCTGGGAATATAGAAATAAACAAAACAGATTAAATCACTTGCTCTCATGGAGCCCACATTCTGAAAAACACTAGCTATGTGATCCTGAAGAAGTCATTTTACCTTTCTGAGTGACATTTTCCTCATCTACAAAGTAAGAATTTTGGTATAAATAGAAAGAGGTTTCTTTCAATTTTAACACTCTGTGCTTCTCTAAAAATGCTAAGCAAATATAGGCAGACCATATATCATACCAACATAATTGTGCTGTCATAATTGTGATGTCAAGGAAAGATGGTAGATAAAATTCAGTTTAATACCAATAATATTCACTGAGCACCCACTAGGCACAAATAGGAGTCAGAAACACGAAAATGAATGAAGTACACTCTCATAACCCCTTAGCATCTTAATACCTAGTGGCAAGCATATGAAATGAATTATTTTTAACAAGTTGGTTCTTGATAAACGTACTTCTTAATTACTACCAATTTAAACAACACACAAAAATACAAAGAATATAAATATCACCAGAAATCCAACCAACCAGAGACTATCATACTTAACAAGTAGGTGAGTCTTTTTCCAAACATTCCTCTAGGCAAGTACATAAATTCCATGTATTTTTTATAAGTTGGAAAATACAGATATGTATATACTACTTTTTCCCTCAAAAGAATGTCATGGATCTCTTTGGCAATAAATATAAATTTATGTCATCATTTTAATTGCCATAAAACATTCTATATTTTGTTGTATTATAATATACTCAACCAGCTTCTTATTGATGGGCATTATATTCTATTTTTCTGTATTAACAAAACTATCCTAATGCTCACTTTTTTTATTTGTGCCAATATCTCCTTCAAATAATTTTCTATAAGTATAATGCAGATGTCAAATGTATATTTTCATTTTATATTTGGGGATTTTTTTTTTGTTTTTTCTTTTTTTTAAAGATTTTATTTATTTGACAGAGGGAAACACAGCAAGAGAGGGAACACAAGCAGAGGGAATGGTACCGGGAGAAGCAGGCTCCCTGCTGAGCAGAGAGCCCGATGCGGGGCTCGATCCGAGGACTCTGGGATCCTGACCTGAGCCGAAGGCAGACGCTTAACGACTGAGCCACCCAGGCGCCCCTTCATTTTATATTTTGAAACAGATTGCCAACCTACACTCTAAAAGGTTTGTACCAATTCACCATTCCAGCGACCGTGTAGGAATTTACATCGTGGGTTTTTTTTTTTTTTTTCTGAAACTTTTTAATCTTTGCCAACCTGATAAATGAGTTATGCTTTCAGTAACTTTTCTTTGAATATCAGTGAGGATGAAATTTTTCATCTACATTTATTGGCTATTAGTATTTCTCCATTTGAAATGGAGAAATTTCCCCCAACCCTGTATTCTTTTGTAGCAAATTGGAGATATCCTATTATTTCAGGCATGAATACTTCAGTACAGAAGTTTCCCCTCTTATCTTTTTTCCCATAATTTTCTAGCTATTAGCTCTTTATTCATCCCAGAATTATGAATTCTTTATAGAACTATTCATAGAATTATTCATCCCATAATAAAATCTTTTAAAAATATATACTTTTTCCCACAATTTTCTAGCTATCAGCTCTTTATTCATCCAGATTAATTTTTTAAGATTTATTTACTTATGTGAGAGAGAGAGTCAAGCAGGGAGGTGGGACAGTTCATGTCCTTTGACATTTCTTTTTCATTTTGATAAACATTTTTTTCACACGTTGGTTAATAGTTCTTTATCTCTGAGAAATATTACTTCTTGTGCTAGATTATAGGTGCAGCAAATACTTTTCCAGTGTGGAGTTTCAACCTTTTATGATTGTGTTTGGCCAGATAAAATACTTTTTTAATCATTAAAAATTACAAACTCCACAAAGAAAGAGAGATGGGAAAGTGTAAGTGAGCCCCATGTGCCTGTCGCCCAGCTTCAACAATTAATTCACAGACAACCTTGTTTCAATTTTAAACCCTCCCTCCTCCAACCCTGTATTCTTTTGTAGCAAATCCAAGACATCCTATTATTTCACCCACAAATACTTCAGTATAGCAGTTTTCCTTTATACTTTTTTCCATAATTTTCTAGCTATTAGCTCTTTCCTCACCCAGATTAATTTTTTAAGATTTATTTATTTATGAGAGAGAGAGTCAAGTCAGGGGACAGAGAGAGAGAAAGAGAGACAAGCAGACACCCTGCTGAGCAGGAAGCCTAATGTGGAACTCACTCCCAGGACCCTGAGATCATGACCTGAGCCAAAACCAAAAGTCCGACACTGAACCGACTGAGCCACCCAGGCGCCCCAAATTAATATTTTAAATAATTTTGTTCATTTCCCAAAATCTGGTTGTCATTTTAATGGGTAATTCATTGGTATTACGCATTAATTTAGGGATAATCTGTATTTTCTAAAGTTGAATTTTCCTAACCTATTTTGTTCTCCAGGTTCTTCATATAGATCCTATAATTTTCTTTATAAATTAGCTAGCTTATGCTTTTTTCCTGTTATTATGAATCAACTGTATCTTTTTAGAATATTTTCTAATTGACTATTACTTATATATAAAGAAGAGATCAGTTATATATACATATATGCATATGCATATATAATTTATATACTATATAAGTTTACTATATAATTATATATTTCTTTATTATGGTTATATAACATATAACACATATATACCATTTATATTTATAAATAATACATAATATACTGCACATAACATATACTAGTTTATAATATAATGATATAACCACACTATTTACCTAAAATGTCTTGTTATACATAACATATGTATTTTTTAAGGCTAGTCACCATGTCAACTAAAACTATTTGTAATTTTTCATCTCTTTCTGACTGTGGTGCTCTGGTCCTGACAGTTCCGTAAGTGAGAAAGAGACCAGGGATCAGAGTAGTGCCAAGAGAGCACAAGACAGAAGGACCAGGGAGTGGCATCGTCAGTTCTAACTTTCTGGACACAGAACACCTGTCAGAAGAGTTAACTCTGGCCCCCCAAGGGCAGAGAGCCAGACAATCCCGGGTCAAGGTGTGCATAAAACAACACATTATGAGGAAGAAAGAGGAGAATTCAAAAAGCTTCTCGAGGCTGATTTCTTGCTTGAAAAAATACCCACTGTTGAGAGAAGCTGTGAAAAGGCACAAGGAGTCCTGAGCCTGGGAAAGAGAAAAGGGAGAACAGCCCTGACCCTCCTTCTGATGCCTCATGAATCCGGAGCCGTGGGGGGCCCTCTCTCGAGTCCCTCAGCAGAGCAGGACTTCATTCTCCCCCACTGTGTGGAGGTGACACAACCAGCGTCAGAGCTGGAAAAGACTTTGGAGCATGTCACTCAGACTCCTCAGTTTTTGGTGGGAAATGAAGTTCAGAGAGAACAAGGGACTCGTCTGTGGTCACCAAGTTAGTTTGCGGTAGACTCGGGCTTTCTGGATCCAGACTCGCATAGGCCTCCAGACATCAAGTCCAGAGTTCGGTTCTTCGAATCATGCTGCTTTGGGGACTTAAATCTGAACTTTGCGGGGATTTTTTTTTTCTTAGCCTAGTAGTATTCAGCCTAGTAGACCAGATAATTTCTGATATATTTCAATAGATAGAGCCTTAGGTATAAAGAAATTTACTTTATATTACTTATGAACATCATGGGAACATCTGAAAGGAAATCAATTTCCATGCAAAATGCAATCTCAAATTTGTACATGACTTCTCTCTGTAGAGAATGTGAACAAATGCAGAAGTCTGGTACAACGTGAGCAGGAAGCTCAGTTTTATCAATTGTAGAAACAGCACTGAACTTTGTCTCTCAGTAAAAGCGATGGGTGCCTTATTTTGTCATCTTAAGAGTTTTTTTGGAAATCTCCCACTGCTATGATTGAGATGTCTATGTTTTATGACATCCGTTTCCTTTTATAAAATTTGTGCTTGTGGGACACCTGGGTGGCTCAGTCGGTTGGGCGTCTGCCTTGGGCTCAGGTCATGATCCCAGGGTCCTGGGATCAATTCCCACATTGGGCTCCTTGCTCAGGGTGGAGCCTGCTTTCCGTCTCCTTCTGCCTGCTGCTCCCCCTGCTTGTGCGCACACACTCTCTCTCTGACAGATGAATAAATAAAATCTTTAAAAAAAAAAAACTTAAATAAAATAAAATCTGTGCTTGTGATCACAGAACTTAATAAGCCTTCCATTCCTAATTAATTTGTTTGTAGTTCAGATACACTGCTACCAGGTGAATGCAAGTACCTTAGTGATACTCTAGTTGGAGCTGTCAGGCAATCTACAGATGGTTAATTGAGAATGAGATCAATGGTCTTTTACAGTGAAATGTATGGATTTTTTAAAATAAAGGGAAGGCTTCATCCATTCATTATGTATCTGGAGAAGCAGGAATACAGTATGTTCAAAATAGCAATAACTCACATCCAGGAATAAGCAGAAATCAAAGACCAGCAAGAATAAAGTTTCCCTAAAATCATTAATCCAAAGTAATACTCATGCACTTTGGTGAAGTTATACCTCTTGGAATGTGTTTTATTTTGCACATAGTTCTAAAAACCACACTAGCTTCATTATCACATCAGAAAAGAATGTGATGGGGATCAGAGTGCAGAGAGAAATAAGAAGTGATAGGTGAGAATTTCAGAGCAGAGGACGAGGAAGCCTGTCAATAAAAAGCATGCAAAGGGACTCAAAGAATGAAAAGGTTTGGGCACGAAGGGGTCCACGCATGTAGCTGCTCTGCAATACTGCGCGGTCTTCACAGTGATAGCCCTGAGGCATGAGGGCAAAACTGTGTTTTATCATATTCTCCTTCAGAAAGCATGGAATTAATTGTCTTGATCATTTTCCACGAAACGATTACATCAAAGTTATTTTTCACTTTAAATATACGCATTTTTTATAGAACTTTTTAAAGCAGCTCCTTTCTTCATTGGCAGAGAAGTAACTTCATTCAATATTCATCAGTAGTATTTAAAGATTACATTCAATTGGAACAAGATTTTTAATGCAAACTCTTGGATATGTATCCTGCTAATTTATGAATAGTTAAAAATAGTTTTTAACCCAATACTGATTTGGTTGCATCATTTCTATAGAATTTATTTGACCTCAAAACCCTTTCATCAGGGACTATCTCAGAAGTCAAACCTTCCTTTGAACATTACAAGAGAAATGCTGTCCTAGTGCTCTATGAACTTGACACCACCATAGCACAAGAATTTAGCAAACATCCCTAAATCTAAAACTGGATTCATATTACAAATATATTCCATGTAGTTTGAAATCACAAAACAAGATGAGGAATTGGTTCAACCCAGCAAGTATAAAATACATTCTAGAAGAAAAAAAAACAAAAACTAAGATTCTGTCCGTGGGATATTCTTTCCTACCTTTGCCTCCATTAACCTGAAATTCCTGATTCAAAGTGGAGACAGTGGATTAGTCAGTTCTAAACTAGTAAGTCTCTGATCCCAGCAAGGGGACCTGGGCAACATAACATCTTATAAACATATATTTCTACTTATTAAATGCATCAAATTATCAACTTATTTAAAAATCATCTTTGAGCGCTTGATTTCCAGCTATTATTTGCTCCTATGGACGTCAAACAAAGGCCCTGAGTCCTCCCCTCTCATTTTGTGGAGTTATGATCTAAGCCCATAAAACATTTCCATAGGCTCAAGTTCCCATAGTTATATGTGTGTAAGAACAATAATTGTCCGGGTATTTAAATGTCTGTGTCAACTGTTAGGCTATTTCTCAATAAGTCTTGGCTTGAGTAGACACCAGGACCCTTGAGTCACCTAACTCATCTTACTGAATTCATCCATTCACTCAACAGATATTTTTGAGGGCCAGCTACGAATCAGGTACTACAGAATATCAATGAACCAAACAGATGGCAAACCAGAGCATCTCACTATTCTGGCAGAATAACCCAAAACCTTCAAGGCTACCTACTATGTATGCAGTATCCAATACACTAAAGCACTTGGAGGTCTGATACAAATCTGCTGAGGAGAAAAGAACTATACAGAAATACTGTACTGTGAAATATGCATATGGTGTGACTGCTTTTCAGAACCACAAATCCACTGATGTCCTATGGACTGATAACAAGCATCTGTGCTTAACAAGAGGTATGGTAAATAGGAATGAAATATGATTTCTGTTCCCAAACTCAACTCCTGACTTCCTTTGAAGTCTACTGTCTCTCACATTACTGCCAGTTGTTAACCTGTACCTAAAGAATAATCCTACTTTGGGCTTAAATATATTAAGGAATGATTAGCTTTTGTTCTCATTTTTCTTTTCCTTTTTTTTTTTTTAAAGATTTTATTTATTTGACAGAGAGAAACAAAGCGAGAGAGGGAACACAGCAGAGGGAATGGTAGCGGGAGAAGCAGGCTTCCTGCCGAGCAGGAAGCCCGATGCGGGGCTCCGGGGCTCGATCCCAGGACCCTGGGACCATGACCTGAGCCGAAGGCAGACGCTTAACGACTGAGCCACCCAGGCGCCCCTTGTTCTCATTTTTCTAAGAAACCATAAAAAAAAATAAGCTTATGATGGATTTTGTACATGTGCTCACTTTGTTAAGCTATATTGCCTTCACTTGAGGTTCCCATATAGAATTTTAGAGCTGGAAAATATAATCTATAATTTGATATAATCTACTAGAGTGGTGTTAGAATTGTTAACCACAGGACCCTAGGGGTCACCATGGGATGCAGGAAGATGGTGTACATAGGCAAGACCTTGCACCTCAGAACTTTAATATCTGACTTTTGATCCCAAGAACATTTATTTAAAGAAAAGGATCTATAAGTGTTAAAAAAAAGTTTTAAATCATTGAATTAATCCAACTCCCTCGTGTTATGAATGAAAGTACTGAAACTCAGAGACACATGACTTGCCAAAGATCACATAGCAGGTGGGTGACAGTAACTGGACTCAAATCATTATCTCCCCATTCCTTGTTCAAGAATTTTCCAATAGGGGCTGCCTGGGTGACTCAGTCAGTTAAGCGGTTAGGCATGTAACTCTTGATCTTAGCTCAGGTCTTAATCTCAGGGTGGTGAGTTCAAGCCCCACCTTGGACTCCATGCTGGCCTTGGAGCCTACTTAAAAAAAAATGTCCAATTGGTCATGTTGCCTACTAGGAAGGTGTGTAAATGCCCAGAGTCCTAATGTTATGACAATATTTCAATAGACTGTGGCCTGATGGAGTTTCTGGTTCAGGATCTTTGTCATCCTCTGTGAGCTCCTTTCTAACACCTCCTAGAGGTGAGGACATAACACCTCAGAGTTTTGCTCTGGGAAGGTATCAATACTACCAGGAAAGTTTGTTTGTCTATAAAGGCTCTGTACTAAATATACATATATTTGTGAGGGTCCACAGTCGTGCTCCAAGATAATGTTGTGTCTATATCTGGATTCTTGCATGCAGGAAACACCTTAACTTTGTGCATCTGTCAATCTGCTTTAACCATGATCTTATTCTACCTTTCTCCTCTGGATTTTTTGATCTGCTGATTTATGGCTTTAGTTTAATATTAATTTTTTCATTTCTCTTAATTGATCAGTGAAAGAATAAAGAATACAAAGTCAAGTTTGTAATGTCCAGTGTTCCAAGGTTATTACACCTCACTTTGCAGCTAGGACCCTGTAACTTTACTGTCTTTTGTCCCAAAAGCAATAGTAGTAGTTAAGAGAATAGCATGAGAGTCACACGGCTTGGATTCAACTCCTGGCTCTGACAATTAAAAGCTGTGTGATCTTGAGCAAATCACTTGACATTGTTATGCTTTGTTTGGAGATAAAAATAAGAGCATTTCTTCGTAATGTTGTTGGAAGTCTTGAATGAGATAATAGATGAAGGAAGGTATTTAGAATAGTGACAAGCACACTATAAGTATTCAACAACTGTTGGCCATTATGAATTTCATGCTGTTGTGTGAATCATGAAAGTAAACTCTTCTTCTGATTCAAGTCTCACTAGGGAAAGCGCAACAATTTTCTCTGGCTAACGGTGAATATAACATACTATGCCTCTGCATATCTAACAGCCAAATGGTAGACTGTATCCTCTAGCTGTTAACTACTTTTGTCCCCTTTTGTCCCCCTTCTGCCATTTTCTCTGTCTCCGTTACTATCATTGTCATTATCATCTTCCTCTTCAGCACCATTAGCATTTGAGTACAGTGCTGAAGACCAAAGTCAGAAAGTCCAATTCACCAAAAATTTACTGAGAAGCTACAACACAATGGACAATAGGTCAGGCACTAGGACAAAAGAGTGAGAGGCACATACTGCCTTGAGAGATTTCAGTCCAGATAGCAGGGGGGACAGTGAAGTATCATTAACTCCGATGCCAGATTACTATGCTCTGTAGGGATCCACAGTCAACAGTGATTTTTCCCAGAATGTTGTCTAGAGCTCAGGAGAAGTCCTGACCCCAGGGTTAAGGATCAGAAGTCAGCAGCACAGAAATGAGTTAAATCGAGACCCTGACTCTCATCCTGCCAGCTGTGGTCCCACAGATGGTGATAGCTTCATAGACACTCCACCAGGATCCCATGAGAACAAGAGGCCTGAGATACTGTGAGCCCAAGGACCGGGTGATTGGCATTCAAATACCCAAAGACACAGAGCAATAGGACACCTTCTTTAAGGGCCCTATTGCTTCTTGCCCAGCGTAGGCCATGCTGGAGACTTGGGACAGAAGGAAAGGACTGGATGTGGGACCATGGGCCACAGCCAAATTCCAAAGAAGTGAGCTAGTGGTGTGGTTGAGACCCACCCCCTGCCAGGGGAAGCCACAGGCCAATGGTTGAGAAACGCTTCCTTGGCCTATTCAGAAAGGTAGTGAAAGCTTGGTGCCAAACCTCTGTCAGCATCAGCGTCTTTACTAAAATTCATATTCACTTACTCAAGTTGGGCCCTGGGTTCAAGCACATGCTTTATACACAGAAACCTATGAGACAGGTATTGCTTCTTCCACTTCACATATGAAGAGACAGAGCCTCTGAGAGTTTAGGTAAATTCTCCAAGATCACACAGCTATTAAATAGTAGCCTAGTCTCTATGAGGCATGAGGGTAGTTAACTGATTATACACACCCGCAGCTCCCACCAGCGGCTATAAGGTTGGTGACTAAGATAAAGTAAGTTATTTAACTGCTTTTATTGCAATTCTACTTTGTTTACATTATATTGAAAACTGTTTTGTCTTTTTTTGTGTAGCTATAAGAAATATTGTATAGTAGAGCATTAATTAGCTACTTATCTACCTTACAATACATTCTCGCTACTCTAGGAGTCCAAAGTGATTGTCTCTATTTTTTTCACTTTTTTACTTCTACCAGTATAGTAGTCTGTGTGTGTGTGTGTGTGTATTTTTTTTTTTCCAAAATTTGTTCCACTAGATAATTTCATGGTCCCTAGACAGGAAATAAATAGCTCTCTAGAATTTGCAAACTCTAGCATGATGTTTCACTGTAGAAATCAGATGTCAGCAGTAGGTCCAATCTGGCCTCCATTCTTTTCTCTTTAGAGAAGTGCACTTGTTGATTGGTCTCAGTGAGATATGTCTTACATTCTGAATTTACTGTGCCATGTTGTATTAATCATTACATAGCTACAGGGAATGAAAATAACCAATTTCCTTAATTAAAGGGTTCTAGTAAGACAAGAGATGCTCTATTCGCTTTTCATTTGTCTTGGCTAATAGTAAAAGCAATAATAATACCTTGAATTTAGACAGTCCCTTTCTTCCAAGAAGTTCAAAGCTCTAGTATGTCATAAGAACAGACAGATGAGTAGTAGTAAACTTGGCAAGAAGAAACAGGTATAATTTTGGGCCAAATTAAAACGCAAAAATGAGACCATAATTCTTTTTTGATGAATGTATTATCTTTCATAGAATGGATGCGGTATGGTGTAAGAAGGAAAGAAAACACAGAATTTAGGTGCTGGCTTTTGTGTATGAATCTTGGCTTTGCCAAAAATTAGTTGAGAGAGTCACACTTAAGTATATGTAACCATGCTAAATCTCAGGGTTCTCACCTATAATAGAGAAACATATGACTATTATTAAAATAAGAGCTAAGGAAGGCACTTTATAAACCATGAAGTCTTCTAACACAAATGTTAAATTATTGTTTTCTCATGATGTTAGTAGAAAAACATTTCAAGCAAGCTAACTTATATAGTCGTACACTATCTTCTACAACTCCTGCTCCACTTTATTCTCCAGTCTCTTCCCTGGGACCCAGCACCCAATTGAAGGCTACCAATGTTCACTGAATTGGGATGGAGTAAATGAGATTGGACTGATACTCTTTAACACAGATTTGTAAAACCAACAGAAATGGTACTCTGATATTCCAAGTCTTTAAATTCTGGGAGATCAGATTTGTAATCTGTAGGAACAGAGGAAGTGGCTCCAAATTGTTTTAAGAATAAGAATTTTGGAGGTTAAGAACTTTTAGGAAATCTATAGACTCTATGCTTTTAAATGCAGTTAAGTGAGGATTTTAAAAATGATTTTCATATATAATTTGCCATTCAAGGAAGAATTAGAATATCTTTAAATAAATAGAAGTTGGTATTTATATCTCCAGTCTCAAACAATTACATGGGCCATTAAAGGGAACTTTTCACTTCTTTGGGAAAAAATAATTTTGTGGGAGGATTTCAACAAGGGAGAATAATGCCCTGCATGTGTATATCGTATTGTCCTTAAAAAGGCTCACATATCTTTTTTCTAATTTGGCCCTCAAGGTAGTTCCCCATTTTACAGATAAGGAAACAGAATCACAGACTGCCATTAACTAGATCCAAATGATGAAGTTAGGATTAAAAATCAATTCGTCTCTGGTTGAAGGAGACAATCACTTTAGGAATAAAGAACACCATGGGAGGACACCCAACCTTTTCCAAGCACTACAGGGGAATAAACAAGTGACGGATTGATTTAGCTGACTCCATAAGCAAAAAGAGAGTGGCTTCACCACCGCTGCCAACAAAAACTAAATGGCACTGTTGACTCTTTGAAGTTATCTGCTCAGTGCCTAAGACAAAGTCTAGATGTTAAGTTTGATGGTTGTGGTTAGTGGTGGTGATGGGCTGGGTTTTTGTTTGTTTGTTTAGGTTTTGTTTTGTGGTTTTGAATTTTTTCCTTATAACTAACTGAATTAACAATTATTTGACTAACTGACCAGATGAACCAGCTGTTTTGCCTTCAAAAAACATAACCTACAAATACAAAAGGAGAAGAGAGAAAGAGAGTAAGGAATAATGGAGTTGAGATGGAAACACAATGATAGAATTTAAAAATGGACAGAAAAAAAGGAAACAATAAGAGAAATGGAGTATATGCATGTTCCACATAGAAAATTACGTGCTCCTAGAAAGCTGGAAAAAAAGACCATTTTAAAAATATTTCATCTCTTTTCCATTTTTTTACTTGATTTTTTGTATCTTTTCCTAGAAAACAACATGTTAAAGTAAAAAATAAACTAAATCATCACCCAAGGTCCTAATATAAAATATTCTTTAGGTTCAAGCCTTTCCAAACTTTCAGACAGATTTCATGTACTCTTTCCAAGTCCCTCATGATGGGAGTCACTGCTTTCAGATTTATCTTTGTGTAAGTGCAGGCTTCCATGCAGCGGATTTGTTTAAACTGAAATTTGGGCTGGCAGCATCTCTCTCCTGGGTTTCCCTCTGGCTTCTTGCACATTGCTCTGTGCAGTGTCTCAGAAAGAGCCAGACTAAGAGAGATGGCACTCTCTTCCAACGAAGCATTTATAAAATATATATATATATATGTGTATATATATATACATATATATACACATATATATATATATATATCTCATGGATTATTATTCAAGATTCAACAACAACCTTCTTACAAAAATGTAAAACGTTCTTATAATGGAAGCCACCACTCACTGAGAGCTTCTGTTAATCTGATGCTGTGCTACGTTGGATATATAATTTTTGTTTTCATATAACATTAAAACAACTCTGTAATGAGGTATTATTATTAAGGAAATGGAAATGGAAATCCTGTGGAAGGAGATGTGGTCAGGCCTTTTAAAGGAGGAAATGGAAACTGAAAGAAGTTAAGTAACTATCCCAAGATCAGAGAGCACACAAGTATTAGAATTGGGCTGTAAACCCAAGTCTTCCAAGTTCCAACGCCTTTTTGGATGTGACAACCGCTGTAGAAGTGAAGAGCACAAAGTCACGGAGCCACCATCGGAAGGCAGGTCATAGCAGCTAAAGCCACACAGTCACTGGATGACAGTTTTCCCTGGAACTGGATTTGATCCTTGGAAAGAGCTTAGTAAATCCTGAAGAATGGCGGGCTGGCACGTACCTCAGACTGGTCATCTACTTTGCTAATTGCTTTTCCAGCATCACTCTGAAGCCGCTTTCTTCTCTAGTCTTTTTATACCTTCAGGTTGTAACTTGAGAAGCTGTATCGCCTCTCAGGCAGACAGTGTAGTGTTGCAAAAGAACACGTGGAGAGCAATAAACAAGCACAGTAGCTAGGTGTGATGCACCATGCTGGGGCTTCACTGATGTGAACTCATGTTGTCTTTAGCTCTTGCAAGATGTGCTTGTATTAGTCTCCTCATACAACAGACTAGGAAACAGAGGTGTAGGGATCTTCCAGGATCTGACTCTAGGTTCAACTACTCACTACCTCCATGATGGTGGGCTAGCTACTTGACCTTTTAAAGTCTCAGTTTATCATCTATACCATGCTCATAGAATTATTGTCAACATATGGTAGAAACTTGGCACACAAAGGCTGCTTGCCTTATTCGTTTTGATCTCTTCTAAATATCTAATGGTAGGAATTGGTAGGAATTCCTTCTACCATCTAAATGCCATCTAACTAGGCATTCAGTTACGATTTAATTTAGTATCAATATATAAACTGGTTGATTGACAGAGTGGTGTTGAAAGGATGATGTGAAATAGCATTTATGGGTTAAATCCTGTGGAAGGAGATATGGTCAGGTCTTTTAAAGGAGGAGCCATGGGGACTATGGTTTTCATCTTCTCTGCCTTCAGTCTTCTTATCTGAAAGCTGAATTATCACTGTGGATTATTAGAGATGGGAGAGAGGGGAGGTAGAAGACCTTTCCCTTGTCCCACTGCCACCACTTCCCTGCCATTGGCTCAAGTGTACAGTCCCTCCATGGTGTGCTTTCTCCACCTTGTGTCTAGTACCAGTCCTTCCTTCAATATCCAACGGGTTATCCATTGCAGACCAATGGCTTCCTGTGCCTCAAAAACAATTTCACCTTTCAGACTCCTGTTGATCCTACCCCACTTATATGGAATATCTTTCCACCATCTCTTCTTATCAGTCTTTCAGATGCTCCTAAGCAAAGCCCAAGTGGTATTTCTTTTAAGGATCTTCCTGGATTTTAACACAGATAACTGTATTGAACCAGCACCATCAAATGGGTATCGTAGTAGGTGTAAATGTATGCCCCACACAGGCACACAGGGAAGTAACTTTGTCTTATTCTTCTCTGTAGCCATAGAGCCTAGACTAGGACACTTTTTATATAGTCAGATGAAATAAAAGAGGGTGTGATCAGAACCTCTTGTCCTAACCTCTGCAGCAGACCATAAATCAGGCTATGTATTCGCTGAGGGACTGCCTTTATGTTCTCTAACCTTTCCAACTTCTGATTTAAATATTAACAGATTCAACAGGGTTGAGGTTTGCCCTCCATGAAAATGGAAACTGGTTTGGTTTAGAATTATTTTAATAGTGAAAATAGGAAGATGACCGATGAATCATCCTCCTTAGTCACCACTGGGCCAAAGCTTAGGACACACTAAGAAGGAACCCTGCCCTTAACCACATCTTAAATGGAGATTGTCCACTGGGCTCTCCACCCACTATCCCTTTCCATGATTTTTGGGCCAGGTTTCACTGGAAGTATTGTGGGGCTGTTTTCCATTGACATAGACCTGGAACAGAGTCAGGACAGGCCACAGTAACTAAACGGCAAACAGTGAGGCCGCAGTACCAGGTCTGAATTTCACAGTCCTGTTGTCAGGTCTATTCTCCCAGTGCTCCCGTGGCCTGCCTATAAAGTCACTAGGTGCTTTGAAGGCAGGGTTTTGACCACTGGCATGATTGTGTATGTATACCCGTCCCCTCCCTTCTCCCTACGACAAGGAGCTGAGAATTTAACAAAAAGGAACCAGCAGACTTCCATAAGTCAACATGTATTTATTGAGGACCTGCTATATGCCAGGAGTTAGGCGTGAAGGGTACCATGGTAAGCAAACACAGCCACAGCCCCTACTGACATGGCAGATAGCCAAGTGGTGAGAAGTGTGAGCTCTGGAGCCAGACCATCTGTCTGAGCTGACTACCAACTCTGACACCTAGGAGTAATGACAGTTTGAATAAATGAATTAATCGCTCTATGCCTCAGTTTCCTCAACTGTAAATGGGTGATAATAATACTTGCCCCTTAAGAGTTATTTTAAACACTAAATAACACACGGAAAGCCCGTGGGAGATAGTAAACTCTGAGTAAATTTTAGTCCTGTGTGTTTTAATTTAGTGAGGGACACAAACATCAGACAAAACAGTCACAATTACATTGGAAACAAACATGATCAGAAATGAGCCATAAGTGGTATGACAGTGAGAATGAACACCAGGGATACTTAAACTAGTCTAATGGTCAAAGAAGTCTTCACTGAGAAACTACTGGGGAAAAGGTGAGGTGGGAGTTGTTCAATTAAGCCCTGTGGTGAAGAATACAGAGCACATTCTAGAAACCAGAGGAGCAATGAAGCTGGAGCTGGAGCTTCCCACTAGGAGTTGAGGAGTATGGGCCAAGTGAAAAGGTCAGCTCTTATGCCTTAGTAAGGGTCCAGTGATGGAATGGAGGAGCATGACTGGGAGTTCGGGGGAAAGGAGAGGGCTCTTTAAAATTACATAGTCAAAATCACTCTAGCAGGAGGAATATGAAACTAGTACAGAGATCCAAAGAGGATTTCAAGCAGGAAACAAACTTTTGCTATGTGAAATTAAGTAGAGCACGTAATTCTTTGACTCAAGGTTGTGAGTTCAAGCCCCACATAGGGCATGGAATCTACTTTTTAAAAATAAAAAATGGAAAGAAGAAGGAAGGAAGGAAGGAAAGAAGGAAGGAAGGAAGGAAGGAGAGAGGGAGGGAGGGAGGGAGGGAGGGAGGAAGGAAGGAAGGAAGGAAAGAGAGAGAGAGAGAGAGAGAAAGAAAACTGAAGAAAAAAGTAAACTGTGGAGCAGCCCCCTCCTCCTACCCTCATATTCTTCTTCCCTTTGACCCTAGCCCCAGCATGTCACCCCAGCAGCAAAGAAGGTTGGTCAGAGAGAAGCTTGCATTCAGATGCCATGAGCCATGAATATTTACATGACACCAAAAAGAGTAGGGGCTTCAAATTTCCAAAGGAAGAGATGCCATGGGAAAAGGAGAGAGAGGGAGATGGGCATTTGAGAAAAATGTGAAAGAGGACCACCAGAAGGAGAAAGACAGAATGCCATTAGGAAGAGAGTGTGCCCACATGACACTCAATGGGTAGGCTAGCCCTGGAAGTCCCCAAAGGATGCAAGGCCTAGGCAGGGTCTCCATGCTTCTCTACAACACTATGGTCAATTTCTACCTAGGATTCTGGATGGCTTGTATTTATCATTGGAACTTGGCACAAAAGCTCTTAATTCCACACCAAATATGTAAGTGTGTTTCAGGGAGCAGGAGAAGGCAGGCACTGGAGTCAGAAGAAATCGTCTGATATTCTCCTTGTCTCATCGTTGGCCATTCCTTACTTATTGCCATCACCTTCCCAGTGGGCTCCTCTGGGAAGGAGATTCCCCCACAGACAACTCTATTCCAAGGTGTTACGGGACTTGAGGAGGACATTTTCTTTTTAAAAACTGAGTTTCCTCCAATATAAAATGATAGACTGGACCAGACAAGTTATAAAGACCTTATGTGAGGCCTCAGTTCCATCCACAATTCTTGACAGAGTACCTTTTTCTGTTTTAGACTCATAGACTGCCAGAGAGGGAAACCCCTTCATCTTACTTACAGTGGATATGAGGTAGAGCAATATACCAAGATTGAGGAGAAGAGGGAAGAAAGATAATTCTAGTCAGGATGGATCAGCTGCATAATTGGCTGGGTCCAGTACAACACAGAAACATGAGAAACGTTCCAAAATTAAGAATTTCAAGACAGCAACAACAGAGCATTAATCCAGACACAGGGCCCAGTGTACCTGCATAGATTGTATGCCTATGAAGCCAGCCTACCTCCTGATCCAATGCCCTTTACTACACACTGGCTTCTTGTTCCTCTTCATACCCAGTCTTCATGAGGTAGTAAGTAATAGAAAAATAAATAATATTTTAGGTTTGAAATACTATGACAAGATTCTTAAGAAACTATTCAACCCCTAGAAAGAAAGCCAAGAAAGAGAAGGAGTTGAAGACCATCTCTTCTGTTTCTGACCCTCTCCAGTGTGCTCTTCACTTTCAAGATACTTCTGTGTGAGCAGAAAAACAGTTCAGAATATGGAATTCAGTGGGTTAGTAATTTTCGGTTAAAAAAAATCACAAATGGGGTTTTCTGGGTAAAAGTCAATATACTATAATAGGTGGCAAAATGGAACTGTCCCTGACCTCAAGGAACAGCTTCGGACAGTCCGTATGTCTTGGTTCTTGAGTGAGTTACTCAGAAAGACCACTTATCTAACAAGTGGTCCACTTATCCAACAAGATAAGTGGGGTCAATACAACCCCTGCTGTTGGGGGGCGTGGTCATAGCACTGACAGACACAACTGAGCCGCCATGTGGACAAGCCAGGGTATGAGAGGTCAGTGAACTGACCTGTCACCGGAAGTGGAAGCAGTGTGCACCTGTGCATGCTATTGCAAATCAGGAGTTCTGCTGGGTGGGACTCCTGGGTTCTCTTCCAAGCCCAAGAACTCCTGGGAATCAAAGACATGAAAAGACAGTGGGTGTCTTGAATCTTGATGTGATATATTTCACAACCAAAATCAACACATTTCAAAGGTTTCATAACTTCAAGGATGGTAAGAGGGAGAGGGAGTACCGGCATCTACAAAGAGTTAACTGGAAGAACACAGGTTGGACACTTGACAAATACCTTCCCAAGGGAAGAGTCGCCCAAGACACTGCTGTTGGCGCATGACAGGTACTTGCTGGGACTAGGGCCAGCACAGATTTTTGGCTTAACATGAAGTAAGTCATCCCAAGGTTACCTAAGGCTGGCCTAGAAAGAAGTAGCGGTGGCTGATCTCTAAAACCATTTTCGTTGACCAGTCTTAAGCATGAAATAGCAACAGCAGCATCTTCTGGCTATGTTAAGAGAGAAAGAAACAGAAGTGGCTCTCTCTGTCTCTCTGTCTCTGTCTCTGTCTCTTTTTTTTTTTTTTTTTTTTGCTAAGCCTGGGTCCTGTTTTCTTTTACAATCATATAGTGCTTTTGTCAAGCCACTCTAATTCCCCATTTGTTTTCTTTGGATTACCCCACCCTGCTGTGGGAAAATTAACTCTCTGGCACATCCACAGGTATACAACCATGTAGACATCCACCCCTGGCAACACATCTTCAGGAGTCCCACCAAGGCTACCAGGTTAAAAAAGAAAGGCTTACGGTCTAATTAGAGTCTAATGAGCTGTGCTAATTGAGATTATTCTTACAAATTGTTTAAAATTCTAATGAGTTGGCCTTAAATGGAACCTCCAGTCAATGTTTACTCTGGCTCTGCCCCAGCAAATTTGTAAGACAAATGCAACATCTCCATCCTTGCCAGCCTCAGTGAAAATGGGGTATAACATTACTGGACACCAGATAGTCACAAGCATTAATCATCATTTTAGGCTGCTAAAATGCTGTCAGCTACTGATACAAAATCTGATATCAAACACAATCGGTGTTTTCTAGGAAAGTAGCATTCACCATGTGCCAAGCACTGAGTTAGGGGAGTTAAGAACTCAGGACAAACACAGACAGACACTTGCCTGATTTCATCGAGAATTTCTAAAGTCAATGTGGGCATGTTGGTGGGGGTGGGGGTAGGAAGGGGTGCGTGGGGGAAGATCATGGTGGGGGAAAAGGGAAAGTAATTCAACTATTCCTCCCATTCATATACCAAAATTTTTATAGCAAGACTTGGGATCTCATTCATTCCAGATAACTAGCGACAATAACATCCACAGGGAATTTTGTTACTATAGAGCTTCATAAAGATAATGAAAACCAAGACAGACTGCCCAAACGCCCAAGTAAAAGTATCTCAGTCCTTGCTCCTGCACACAGACATCATGGCTTGTACCATCAACTTTGGGGCCTGGATACAGAGAGTCACCTTTGGTTGACCCACAAAACAGGTGCTATGCCACCATTCTCACCGAAAGAGAGTTCTTATGGCAACTGGTTCCTGGGTGGCTCAACTGAAATGAAGTCTCGTATCAATAGTTCTGACTGGTGGAGCCTGTGATCTCATGCTGGTGCCCTGAGAATTCTGGCTCCTACCTTGGGGAAGCAGAATCTGTACTGTAAATTGTTCCCCAGATGTAAAAAGAATATTCAAAGTTGCTGAACACTCACAAATCAGGCAAATTCCCTTTCATTCACCTTAAAAATAAGAGAGTTAGGGGTGGAAATTTAAGAGGTGGAGCCAAAATTCACCTAAGCCAAACTCTAAAAACTATCTTATTTCCACACTATCCTATTGCCACCTACAGAAAACAAAAAAGGTGCAACAAAGCTATGCTTTGGCCTATGCTTTGTTTGTCCCTGTTCTAGGAAGTTTGTAAGCTGGAAAAAAGAAAGTGGCCTCAAACGTTATTCTTGAGGCAGATTTTCTAGGATACGTCCAACGTATCATTGCTAAAATAGTTTTAACAATTCAGTCTCTCCTTCAAACTGACTTTCTTTTCAGTTATCCATTTTCTTATGATTATCCCCATTAAAAAATAAAACAGCATGGAGGGGGAACTGGGGGGCTGAGTCGGTTAAGCGTCCAAATCTGGATTTTGGCTCAGGTCATGAAGTCAGGGTCCTGAGATGGAACCCCGCATTGGGCTCTGTGCTCAGTGGGGAGTCTGTTTAAGGCTTTCTTTCTCCCTCTCCCTCTGTCTTCCCTATGCATGTGATAGATAGATAGATAGATAGATAGATAGATAGATAGATAGATAGATAGATAAAATCTTAAAAAAATAATCAAGGATCACTAGAGCAGATATCTATGCAAACTTGTATGCATCTTCAAAATTATCAAAAACTCTATTACATGAATACGATCATTTTGCCTATACTGAAAAAATTATTATGACAATTAAATTGGAGTAAGTGCAGTGAGAGAGAAGCAAGGTTTAAATGCTATAGGAGTTTGGAGGTGGTAGATTATGTGACTAAAGAAAAATGGATAGTTTCGAACCAAAAGGATCACTGATGCTGACCCTGAAAAACAAGTAGAATTTCAACATGACAAAGGATTCAAGAGGATTCCAAATGAAGGGAGAAGTGTGAGTCAAATAAGAAGCCAATGATGGTTAAAGATGCACAACAGAGATAAAGGCTGGAACATGAGTCAAGGGTCTTGAATAGCATGCTAGCAAGTTCAACCCCCATTCGGTAAACACTGGGGAGTCATAAGGTTGGGTTAGTGCCCTGAACTGTCAGATCAGACCTCTTCTTAGGAAGAGGAATTCATATGTAAGTGTTCTGTGAGCTAGAGAAGAGAGAGAACTGCAGACCAGATATAAAACAAATCTGATTCATTTTCACCAGTACCAATCTTCTTCAAAATATTCCCATTGAATAGAAACAATGACCAATATCAGTATAGGATTTTCTTAGTATGAGAAATGCTTTCAGCTAATGTAGGAAAGTCTAAATCATGTGTAAATATTGTGGCCCAGGACCAGGCCAAACCTTTTAATTTGCCATTGCTGTAAATTGCTGGGCCATGAAATTATTGAATATTACTGTTACAAAGGTATCTCAAAACCACCTCATCCAACTCCTTCACATGACATGTGGGAAAACCAAGATCTAGAAAGAAGCCGTTGGGCTTGTGCAACAGAGTAAAGCATGGTATGTGCTAATCATTGGGTCTACTAATGAATGGATAATGTTTAATTTTCTCCTGTGCTCAAATGTTCTTTCTCACATAGGGCCATATGGCACAGTGGAGGCCAGTGCTTACATCCCAGATTCTCTACCTACTATCTCTGTGAGTGAATTACTATCTATGCCTCTGTTTCCTTTTCTTTAAAAGAGGGGAGTTTAAGAGTACCTTCTTCATAGGGTTGTTATGAGCTAATTTATCTATACAGTTATTAGGACAGTGCTACCACAGAAAAGGTGCTCCATAAGTTTTAGCCATTTGTATCTATAGTTCAAGTGACAGGTTGGGGTGACCAGTTCTGTGTATCTGAAGAAACTCAGCCAAGATGCTGAAGAGTTTGGAAAATATTTCAAGCAAAAACAGCAGAAAGGAATAAGGTACAGAAAAGAGAAATATGAGTTGTAGAAAAGAGAAAGAGGAACACGGGAGTCGCCCTCAAAATCTGTATCATGGCAGAAAAGGGCACAGGTTTATTCTCTTGTCACAGCAGTCGAAAGAACCAAGAACAAGGGAAAATAGGCATATTTCTATGTATAGAAAGAATTTCCAAAGTAGAAGTCTTCTAGAAGAGAAGTAGTTAACTTCAACCAGGAGGGAGTATTCTATCAATGGACATGCCCAAGCCTTGAAGATCCAGCAGGATGGTGTCCAAGCATCAAGTGGTCTGGGTTAGGAGGTCAGCCTGCCCTACTCTATGTCCCCGTCTTAAAAATAAGTTCAAAATGTTCAGCATTACTGTTTCATTGAGCACACAAAATAAGAAGATAATAACAGTACTAGGACCTGAAACAGTTTACAAAGCAATTCCACCTTCAGTCTCCCATTGAAACCATACCCTACAAGGTAAGTCTTTCTTCCATCTTATTAATGGATTCTGAGACATGAAGAGGTAAACTGATGTAACCAGAAGCCACATCATGAGGGTCTTGTGACAACTGTTCAGGGTTTTTTCCCCTGCTGCATTGTGTGTAGCCCGGCAAAGGAAACAAGTGAACTTAACCTAAGAAGTAGGTCATAGGCCAGACAAGATGGTGTGCCTACAGGTTCACAGAAAGTTACCCCTAAGAATTCTAGGGGCTTCCACTTTGGAGAGGTTCCACCAGGGCTTTGGAATTTGGGTGGCAAAAGAATGTTTTTTGTGAAACTGTTATCTTAAAAACAGTAAACAGAAATCTAATTTAGATGCAAAGCAATCATTTAGAACAAAACCTAGTTATTGGTTTTGCTTAATATGAGTTAAATACTTATTTATGTCTCTTTTGTAATTGATGGGTTTCCATGAATTACATGATAAACTAAGTTTCTAGGACATAAAGTATTTCAATTTGTTTGCATTTCTTTTTTTTGTTTTTGTTTTTACGATTTTATTTATTTATTTGACAGAGAGAAAAAGATCACAAGTAGGCAGAGAGGCAGGCAGAGAGAGAGGGGAAGCAGGCTCCCTGCTGAGGAGAGAGTCCGATGTGGGGCTCGATCCCAGGACCCTGAGATCATGACCTGGGATGACCTAAGCCAAAGGCAGAGGCTTTAACCCACTGAGCCACCCAGGTGCCCCAATTTGTTTGCATTTCAAAAATCACTCACGGAACACAAATTCCAATATAGTTCCTAGGTAAAGAAATAATTACTTTTGAAAGTTCTTTTTCGTTTATTGTATACTTTCCCATCCATCGTAACAGCTAAACTTAAAAACAATGCTATGTGATACGTGCTGTCATCCTTAATTTTATGGTCGAAGACCCAAAAAGGGCTTGTGCAAGGTCACCCAGATAATTAAGACAGAAACCACAGAACCAAAACCTGCTGACACCACGTTGAATGCTTCTGTCACCACAACAGAGCCATGGTACGGTGACATGAGTAATCTCGAGGGAGCTAGGGTTGATCCCTGGAACTACTCAACTCTCAGTGCGACTCTGTCAGGTTCCCATGTCTCTCAGAGCTCTTTGGCCGTGTTCCGACAGCACTCATCTCACCGGGCCCTGCTGCCCTACCCAAGGGGATGGGACTGGTTTTCTCAATGCCAGGTGGACGGGCAGGGCTCTGAAAAAGAAGTAAGTGAGCTGCCACATGCCAGGAGAAAGGTGACTCATAGCATGGAGAACAAGAGGCCGAGAGGAAGCCTGACAAGGCCCCAAGAGGACCGTTATCTTGGTCAATTCACAGGGACATGGTCTAGCCCCTCCCTCCTTGGGCTCATAAATTCCTACTGTCAAAGCCGCAGATTTCACTGGACCCAGAGCACTGACTCACTCTAACAACGCTCACAGACACATTCATCAAATTCACTGCCAAATCTGCTAATTCATGAGGAAGCTCACTGTCAAGTGGATGGATGCTTATGTCAGCCTGACCAGCTGTGGACAGCCAGGTGACTGGCAGGCTTCTTCAGGGGTCTAATCCTGATTGGAGTGAGGGAATCAACCGGGTGATCTGAATGTTTCTCGATACTGGGCCAAGAGAACATGATGATGCTTCCAGTTCACCATGGAGGTGACCTATGAGGGAGAAAGAAAAACGGAAGCCAGTCTACTGGGGCACATCGTTTCTGGGCCTGCTTAGATGGGCAAGGGCCACCTCTGTGACTTTCCTCCAGACACATCCAATTGCAGTCAAATTCTTTGGGACAGATGCACTTCTGAATTGTACTTCTTAATGTCAACTTTGGTTGTAGCCAGGACTAATTTTGGCCTATGAATCATTCTGATACTTTAAAGAAATTTCACCCCACTCAACACTAACACTTTCAATGTTGATTCCTGAGTGTAATTCTCAGGGGGCAAGCTGAGTCCTTTGTTTCCAAGTCTGCGGTGAGAACACACTCATCGTTGTCACCCCGTGTCAGGGCACTCTGACTCATCTAATCCGCTTTTGCAAAAAATAGAAAACAAACAAAAAAACTTAAAAAAAATTCTTATTAGAAAACCAATATAAGCACTGTACAGGAAAATTAGAAAACACATATACACAATAATATATATATATTTTGGTGCATATTCGGCCAATTCTCTTTACACACATACCTTATAAAATAATATTTTGGGTTGGAAGTTGTTTTTCACTAAATATACTGTCAACATCTTTATGTACTAACAAATTTCTAAAACATCATCTAAATGACTGCCTGATTTTTTTTTTTTTTTTTTTTTTGAGAGAGAGAGAGCAGAGGGCAGGGCAGAGGGAGAGGGACAAGCAGACTCCCTGCTGAGTGCAGAGCCTGCTGTGGGGCTCCATTCCAGGACCCTGACATCATGATCTGAGCTGAAGTCAGACACTTAACCGACTGAGCCACCCAGGCTCCCCTGCTATTTCATTGTATGAAGTACCAAAATTATTTAAGAAATCTTCAATGATTGGATAGGCTGTTTCCACCTTTTGTTTTTACAGTAGTACTACAATGAAAATCCTTATTATTAATAAAAATATTTTAATAAACATTTAAGTGTTGAATTAAATATTTCAATACATATTTTATTTTAGAATAATTTACTGTTTAGAGAAAAGTTGCAAAGACAGCACAGAGAGTTCCCATGTACTCCACATCTAGTTGCCCCTAACAATAGTATCTTACATTATCATGGTACATTTCTCATAACTAAGAAACCAACATCATTACATTATTATTAACTAAGCTCCATACTTCATTCAGATTTTATTAGTTTTCCACCAATGTCCTTTTTCTGTTCTAGGATTCAATCCAACATAACAAATTGCATTTAGTATACCTAAATTTTTATGCACACATTTATCACTTCTTTTTATGCCTGGAAGCACAAAAATAAACTAGAGGTACTGGATCCAAGTGCACACATATTTTTAAATTCTTTGAGATGTACTAAACCGCCCATCAGAAATGTTGTACCAACGGGCATTTCCTCAACAATGCATTAGAGAGTCCCTTACATGCCAATGATGCTTTCCTATAAAGCAGCTTTGAATCCTATTATCATAATGTCACACCAAAGTCAAATGGGAAAAAACAACCTGATTAGGGTTAAAGGCCCCATCTCTCTGCTGACCTGGCTTGGTTCAGAAAAGTTTTAGCATATAGGCAGACTGGTGAGCTGCATGTTTTCCAAGCAATCATCCCAAATCTTACTTGATAGATCTCTAAGCCTTGAATAGATATTAAGAAGTGATGAGCCTAAGGGTCAGGGCATGGCCTGGCAAGTGCCCCACAGAACTCTTATGTCTCCGAGAAAGCGATCTTCAGAATATCTCTATAGGCACTTAAATGGGGTAAAGATCAACTCGGTTTAATACATCAACTTTCAAACTTTTTTTAACCATGAATCCCAATCAGAAACATATTTTGCACCCCCTGAAAAATTATTTACCTTACTAATAGCAATGCCCTTTGAAATTTTCCATTCTATTCTATCTCAGTGTATAAACTTGCAAGCGCTAAACTTGGCTGTTTAATACAGTAGCCAGTAGTCCCACATGTGGCTAGTGGGAATCTGAAATGTGGCTGTTCTGAATTGAGGTATGCCTAAAGTGTACAATAAATACCAGGTTCTGAAAACTCAGTACAAAAAAAAAAGAATGTGCATGATCTCATTAATAATTTTATATTAATTACATGTCATAAAGACAATATGTTTATATAATGAGTTGAATAAAATCTATTATTAAAATTAACATCAATTATTTTGTTAATGTAGCTAACAGAAAATTTTAAATTACATATATGACTTCCATAATATTTCTACTGGAAAACAGGGCACTAAATTAATTTTATGATCTACTAATGAGTTGCAAATCAGTTTAAAAACATTGCGTTAGCAAACTCTGGGTTCCTGATCAGGAACCACTGCAGAGATGAAAGACCGTTCCCCCAACTCACATACACACCCAGCCTGCCTTTCTGAGAGCAAGATGCCTAGGGGCTGGGCCAGGATTCTCCTTGAAAAATGTTATTGTGGGGCGCCTGGGTGGCTCAGTGGGTTAATAAGCCTCTGCCTTAGGCTCAGGTCGTGATCTCAGGGTCCTGGGATCGAGCCCCACATGGGGCTCTCTGCTCAGCGGGGAGCCTGCTTCCCCCTCTCCCTCTGCCTACCTCTCTGCCTACTTGTGATCTCTCTCTCTCTCTGTCAAATAAATAAATAAAATCTGTAAGGAAGGAAGGAAGGAAGGAAGGAAGGAAGGAAGGGAGGGAGGGAGGGAGGGAGGGAGGGAGGGAGGGAGGGAGGGAGGGAGGGAGATATTATTTAGTCTGTAGCAATGTCCAGAAGAACGGATGGCCTATGTTCAAAGTTCTACTCCATAGATCATGTCTAAAATAGCTTAGAATTCACTAGGCATTTCTGAAAAAATTCAGACTTCTCATCAATATATTTTGAAGATTTGAACACCTCCTTTAAAAGAAAGTGATACCTAAGAATTTATGTTTCAGTGACAGAGATATCCTCAAGCAGGCATTGTTAAGCTCTTTTGTTGTTACTGTTATTGATAGATATAGACAAAGCTTGCTAACTGGCTAGTGGAAAAAGATAGGATCTTTGTGGTATGTTGATATTAAGATCTAAAGCAGGATGTTGCCGACTTTTAACTATGTATCATGTAACTTCTAGTAAATTTGCATACTTATAAGTTCTATTTTAATAATGCTTTATTTCACCGTACAGTTGAAAGTGTAGTGGAAAATGCCTTACAATAGTACTAAAGAATGCCATATGGAATACTGGAAATTTGCTGCGAGAGTAGATTTCAGGTGCTCTCATTATACACAGAGAACTAGTAACTATGTGAGAAGACACATTAATCAGCTTGACTTTAGCAATCATTTCATTCTGTATATGTATGTCAAATCATGTTGCACAACTTAAATATATATAATTTTTTGTAAAGTCTTTATAAAAACTTAAAAAAAGGAAAAATACAAATGCACTAACATCAGTAATATAAAATAGGTCATTTTATTTTTATAACCTCTTTATAAGCTAATAAGGGATACATACAGAGACACTGAAATGGCATGTACATTATTTGCTCAGTAATTCTCACCTGAGAAACAGATTTTCTTAGTTCAAAATCCATCTCTATGTCTCTGAAATGAAAGGGAATGCATAATTCAGAGTATACTTGGATCCAATCACCAGATGCCCTTCTACTCTGGAGTAAAGAGTGCCAATGTCAAGTGGTTAACGGAATGAGCATAAATCTTAATTTTGGCTTCATTAATGTCCTTATTAACTTTATTAATAAGCTTGTTAACTGCTTTTCCTTATAGATATTTTAAGCTATTGATGAAATTGTTTCTTTTTTATTATTAAGCTTTTTTATTATTAAGCTTTGATTAGTCATGGAAGTTAACACTCGTGTAAGGATATGAGCAATCTAGAGACGTGAAGACGCAGAGGCCCATTGCCACCATATGGTAATGACCGCTCTGTGGCAGAAGCAATCAGATCACTCCCGGGGTATGAGGTCTTGGAAGGATGCGGCACCATTTGTTCTTTTTAAATTAAAAAAAAAAAAAAAAAACCTGTAATAAAACTGAATTATTTTCTTTATACATATTATGTAACCCTCTTATTAAATTTGTCCTGAATTTTATCATTTTTGTCATTCCCACATGTTATATAATTTTTCTGTTCCCATTGCTAATCCATTAATATCTGTGACTGGAATTATGTTTTAACAAGTTATTTTGTATCAGGTATACACTTATTCATCATATGATCTTGTCTTTCTCCCCTCCTCAGTTCAGCACAGAAAAAGCAGTCAGTCAATATTGGCTGAATATAGAGACTCTGGTCATGTCCCAACCACTTCCTTCCACTGTCCCTCAGCAAATGGAAAGATTTCTATGTGCTGGGGGCCCTGTACTGTGAATGAGGAAGAAGACCAAGATGAGTCAGGTATGCTCTCTGCCTTCAAGGGACTCATAGAAACTTCGGCAAGAGAGAGGATGAAGGAGGTGAGCAAAGACCCTGTCCTCTGAAGTGACCACTAACCAAGCCAGGAGACAGGCCATTAAGTATGGGAGCAGAGGCTTCCAGGACTGGGCCTAGATGGAGTGAAAGGACAAGCCTGGGGATAGCCATACACAGAGGCCAAGAGTGAGGAGGGAAGCACAGAGGTGGATGGGTTTCAGAAGATGCCAGCTTCTCAGCTCTCCTACCTTTATCTAGCCTCAATGTATAGGCCTGTGAGGAGGACAAACGGGCCACAAATAAAAGCAATTCCCCCAAGATCTAGGGGTGGCTGGGAAGCTGGCCAGATGAGGCGGAGGCCCTCCTGCATGATGAAAGCATGGCTTGGGTCTGCCTGCAAGTTGAGGCCTGTCCACAGGCCTTCCCTGTGGGTGTGAGGGAAATGAGAAGAGGAGCAGCACGTGGAGTCAGGGGTACAGATCTGGAGGAATTAGGACAGAAAAGAAATGGCCTTATGGACACAGATCACACAGAGAGGCTGCCCATGGGCTCAGGAGTGGAAAACAGGAAGAATTGCATTGAAACCCAGAGTCTGAGAGGAGAAGTTTCAAGCTGAAAAAACAAAAGGTAGGACTCAGGATTGTAGAGGGAGGGTCTTGCGGGAGGGTGAGGAGGCTGCATTGGGGTTCAGAGGCTGCAGAGAGGCACCTCGACCCCAGTGTCCTCCACATATGCAGAGAATCAGACCATGCTTCCTAGCTCTCATGAACTTTAGAGGGAGCTATGAGGCCTCGAGCTGCTGAAGGAAGGGGTGACCTGGGGACTTAGGGCCAGGTCTCTGCTCTCTCTATGGTATCTAAAGCCAGGTGGCCACAGGAGGTGACCCTGACCTCAGTCGTTGAGTCGGCCAACTCTTTTAGGTCACCACACACCTGTGAACGCGCCTTCCTGTCTGTCTGTCTGGTCTGTGGTTTGCCTCCACCTGACAGAGAGAAACTGAAGTGGAAGGCAAAGGCAGGATTTTACGCTTCAGAAATGTCTGTGTCACATAAAACAGATAATTGCTCAAGGACACCAGAAAGGAAGTCAATCAGCAAAAGCCACAGGCCCTTCAAGAAACAGAGCTGGGGAGATGCCTGGAATTTTGAGTGACTCAAGGCAAAATGCACAGGAAAAGTTTATCTGTCCACAGGTAGGAGATTAAAAAAAAAGAAAGTAAAGTAATAGCTCATATGCTTTTGGCTTCCGTGTGCTATCATTAATCATTTTCCTAGGAATGGGGGATAGTTTCCTTGCTGTAAGAGGAAAAGAGAAACAGATTCCTTTGACCAATATGCTACCCAGATGTTCACCAGACCCCAATATCTTCCCCCACACACACTTGATTTGGAAAAGTGAAAGCCAAGATGACAATTGAAGAAGTGGCTCCTGAAGACAATGTCCCCAATCACTTCTCAGATGTGGCAACGGTCCACCTGCTGCTGGGGGAAGGGGATTACATGACATCCCAAGAGATTTCAAGAGCAAACTCCAGCCATCTTCTGACAGTGGCCATGGAAGTATTTGGTGGACTAACTCTTTCCTGGATCTGCCATGAGTTAAATTGCCTCATAAGATGGAGAGAGTCTTGTGTGAGGCCTGTTGCCTACAGGAGTAGCCCCAACCTGGAAATCTTTGACATTTCCCTGCCTCACATGGCTTCCCATTGCATCACATACAGTATTCTTGAGGAGTTCCTTGCCACAAGGAAAAATTAAGTCAGATACTTGGTCGAGATAATTTTGGAAGCTTCAAATTAGAGAGACAAAGGTGAGACGCAGACTCAAAGACTGTGAGGTTCAACACAATTGACCTAATTCTGAAGAGAGTGAGGACACCCTCTTCATTTTTCACCACAGATTTTCCAGATCCTGAGACTCTATGGGTGTCAATAAATGTTATTGCTTTCCTTTTGATTAACTCATATTTTTACTTACATAAGTATTTGTAAATGAAAACCTCATATTACCATCTTAAATAGAAAATAAATATCCCTTGTCATGTGTAGATGTGAACCATGAAAAATAAACACAGTGACAACAGAGGCATTATGAAGTTCATTCCACAGAGAGGGTGACCAGTGGGTTTTTTGCCTTGGGTTTGCTTTGCCTCATTTATAAACAAATGAATAAATAAAGATGATTAGTAAGTAATGGAGAGGTGATAAGGATATTTGGCTCCAAATTGTAATGGAGAAGTGATAAGGACACTTTGGCTGCAAATCTCCTTGGCTAATCAGAAGGCTAAAGAATGCCTCTCACTGAGAAAGTCAACAGTACTTAGCATTGTAACCAGATACCATACCAAAATGACCCAGGTGCCTCTACGGATACAATTCCTCACTTTGGAAAACACCAGGCTAGCTGGTCTTTAAGGGCCTTGAACTCTGACATTAAGTAATCTTGGCTGTTACAGTGACGTCTTTTAAATTATATCATCAATAAAAGTATCAGCGTGAGACAGAGGAGACTATATAGAACGAATTTCAGAAGTAACAAACCTGACTTCTCTGCTTGACTTTGGAAAAACTTATACCTTTTTCCAAGTCTTATACCTTTGCAGCTAAACTCCTTCACTATGCATCACACACTGAGGCCCCATTATGATTTACCAAGTAATTATATGGATATGGGTTTCCCCAAACTATGACTGTTTAGGAAATGAGCCTACAAAGCACAGGTACTTTTTCTATACTCGAAAGCAATATTTTCATGAAACCTGACAGGTAAATAAACTGAGGCTACCATATATCTTCTCTAAATCTTTCTCTTGAGAGAGATTATAATGTTTCTGGAGTTTAGTTCTTCCCTGAGTTATTGTCAATAAGGTGAAAAATGTTCTGCTAATAAAGCAAGACAGGCCCAATGGTGAGATATCGGAAAGAAATTTCTGGAGAATGGATTGAATTCGTAAGTGGTTTATCCAAGGGAATCCAAGAGAGAGAAGCCACGGTTGGGAGAAGCCATGGTCAAGAGATAAGCTGAATTATTATCCAGGGAAAATAAGCTGTGAGTATTGGGGGGAAGTTTCAGTGGGAGGCTGAGCAGTATGATGAATCAGGGAGAAAGAAATGAGAAATAAGGAAGAAGGAGCGAAACTGGTGGTTCAGAAACTAAGTCAAAGAACAAGAACTAGTGCCAAAATGTTTCATCTATATGGTACCTGATACATCCTGCCAAGGCAAGCACTGAGCAAGGAGCTACTTCAAAATTCATATAGAGTATGTGTGTTCAGTATATTTGCACGCCTATAAGCATGCATGTGTCCATCTGTGCGTGCATGTCCCATCAGAGACCTTTTGCATTCCTCACAGCGGGAGGCTGTGCTGATGGAATGCAGGGGTGAACAGAGTGGAGACCAAGATGCCGAGAAGGAAAGAAAGAAAGAAGACAAGGGAAACCACAACACACAATGCAGACAGGGTCCAATAAGCCAAGAAAGGTACAGAAATTGTCACGGGAAGGAGGTCAGGGAAGAATAGGGCCACAGCTAGCTGGGGTGGGGCAGGTAAGGGGAGAATGCCTAGAGTTGTCCATATATCTCCACCTCCACAGGAATACAATAGAAAGGAGGGATTTTCCTAGAAGTGGGGCCTGTAAGCAGTATTAAGAAGGATTAGGGGAGGCCAGGATAGATTAACAATGGGGGAAGGTAGGGATTTTTCAGGCAGAGAGATCAGCTTCAGCAAAGGCAGGGAGACAATTATTTACAGCTTCCTAGATGTTTTCTAACCGCGGAAACCAAAACGTAAAGAATCTGTCAGCACATTCGAGGACCGCTGACTGAATCCTGAAAATTTATAGGCAACTGACACAAGAGAGTTGAACGAGTCCGTTCGTTTTATCACGGTACCTGTAATCTTATGTGGAGAGCAAGTGGCAAATGATTTGAGAATTTTTCTGAGATTCTGCAATTTGAAAATTCTTTTGCAATAAAATACCTTGATGTGTTTATAAATGCCATATTACTACAGTAAAGTGATCTCTTCTGGACCAGACAGTGGGAGGTGGGGGAGTAGTATCTTGAATGGAAAATTGGGAAATTCTGGGAAAAATAAAAACTTAAATGATATTTAAGGCATTTGGTTATCTGCTCACATGGCCAAACCACAGTGGTCCTGGACACCTTTCAGTCCCCAAGTATTGCAAGGTAGCAGAGCTTACTTCTACTGATGGCAAATTCTTCTCCTTAATGACATTAATGCATGGCAACTAATCCCTTTAATATCAAAAGGTGGAATAAAAAGATGAAAATGTTGATCTTTAGAGAAACATCTTAGGAAAAAGGTAAGTAAAGGGCACCTTAACTCTGAGATAAAAGTGTTGCCCTTTTTTTGTAATTGAAATATAATTAACATATGGTGTTATATTAGTTTCATATGCACAATATAGTGATTTAACAATTCTATACATTACTTAGTGCCCATCCCAGTAAGTGTGTTTTTAATCCCCTTTATCTATTTCACCCACTCCCCCCACCCACCTCCCCTCTGGCAGCCATCAGTCTGTTCTCTGAATTTAAGAGTCTGAGCTTTGTTTGTTTGTCTCTATTTTTGTTTGTTTCTTTGTTTTCTTAAATTCCACATGTGAGTGAAATCATACGGTATTTGTCTTTCTCTGACTTATTTCACTCTGCATTATACCCTCTAGATCCAATTACATTATTATAGATGGAAAGATCTTATTCTTTGTTATGGCTGAGGAATATTCCATTGTAAAAAAAATATATATATATATTATATGATATATGCATAATATATATATCCCCACCCCATTTTTTTACCATATATATATATATATATATATATATATATATATATATATATATGAGATCTCCCACATCTTCTTTATCCATTCATCTATGAATGGACACTGGGCTGCTTCTATAATTTGGCTGTTGTTAATAATGCTGCAATAAATATAGAGGAACATAGATCTTTTTGAACTAGTATTTTCCTTTTCTTTGGGTAAATACCCAGTAGTGGAATTACAGGATCATATGATAATTATAATTTTTAATTTTTTAAGGAAACTCCATATTGTTTTCCACAGTGGCTGTACCAATTTGTATTCCACCAACAGTGCATGAGGGTTCCTTTTTCTCCACATCCTTACCAACACTTATTATTGTCTTTCTGATTCTAGCCATTCTGACAGCTGTAAGGTGATACCTCATTGTGCTTTTGATTTGCAATTGTCTGATGATTAGTGATGCTGAGCATCTTTTGACATGTCTTTTGGCCACTTGCATGTCTTCTCTGAAAAAATGTCTCTTCAGATCCTTTAATGTCTAGTCAGGTCCTCTGCCCATTTTTAATCAGATTATTTGGTGTTTTTGGTACGTTGTATAAGTTCTTTATATATTTTAAATATTGACCTCTTAACAGATATATCATTTGCAAATGTCTTCTCCCATTCAGTAGGCTGCCTTGTCATTTTATTGATGGTGAATTTTTTTTAACTTCTATATTAAGATGAAGCAAATGAAATTTAAAGAAGTTAAGTAAATGGCCCATGTTTATTGGGAAGGAAGATTCGAGTGTGTTACCACTAGCTCCCCTGTCACTGTTTTACTCAAACAATCCTCCTGGCTCTCCTTCCCTGTAACTGACTCTAGACCTGGAGCCTACTATGCTTACCCCTCCTCTCTCCCTTGGATCTGCAAGCCGGCTCCTAATTCTACTTCCCATAGAATTCCTTTCACCATGCCACCCCCAGAAGATATAGCCAGCTGTAGAAAAACTTGCTCTTCTCCCTCTCTTCCCCATCTTGGTAAAGGGCATCACTATCTCTTAGGGACCTAAAACCAAAAAAACTTGGGAGGTACTCTTCATTTCCCTCTTCCCCTCCATATTAGCTTCCTATAGATGACGTGACAAACTTAATGGCTTAAAATAAGAGATCTTTATTCTTTCACGGTTCTGGAGGCCAAAAGTCCAAAATGAGATGTTGGCAGGGTTGGTTCCTTCTGACAGCTCTGAAGGAGAGTCCATTCTATGCCTCTTCTACCTTCTGTTGGCTGGGGGCAATCCTTGGCCTTCCTTGACTCGTAGATGCATCACTCTGATTCTGCTTCTATCCTCACATGACCTTCCCCTCTGATGTGTGTGTCTGTCTCTTTTCTGTTTCTTATAAGGACATTCATCTTCAGATTTAGAACTTACCCCTATCTAATCTCATCTCAAGATCTTTATCTTTATTACATCAGCACAGACACTTATTCCAAATAAGGTCACATTCAGAAGTTCCGGTGGACATATCTTCAAGAAGCCACAGTTTAACCCAGGATACTCTCCTTCCCCATCAAATTCTTTCCAAGTCCCACTGACTCTTCTTCACCATATATTCCATTATCTTTTCCTTCTCTCCATCTTCTTTTCCACCATTCAGGTCAACACCGCCATCATTATTCCCTGCACCACTTCGATAGCATCCTAACTGGATTCTCTGACTGGTCTCACACTCAGACCCTTCCATCCATTCTCCCTATTACAGCCTAAATGATGTTTTTTGTTTTTTTTTTAATTCATCTCTTATCACACCCCTACTTAAAACTCGTCAATGATTTATCACTAACAGAACAAAATCCAGACTCCACCAAAGCCTCCTGACATAAGAGTGACTATAATATAGCTCAAGATAACATTTTAAAACTATTCCTGAGTAAGAGAACCAAGAAAAGATTTGTGACAAAGGTGACTTGGAAGCTCAGCCTGGAAGGATGGGTATGAGAAAGTGAGGAGGGCGTTGCTGGCCAGCATGAGTGACGACAAAGGTGTCTGACTTGAAGGTTCTTGAACACCACGCTCACAAACTTGGGCTTTATTCTGTACACTGTGGACATACCATGAAGTACTTCGAGAAGGGATATGATGTGAAAAGGGCTTTGCTTCTGAGAGCTCACACTGGTGCCTGTGCCCAGGGTAAATGAGACACAGAGAGATGGAGCATTGAGGCTGGTTAGGGAGCAGCCATCATAATCCTGAGAAGACATGAGGGGCCCTGACCAAGATGCGGCGAGAAGGACTGCAAGAGAGAGACTTTAAGAAGGGAAAATCAACAGACTTGAGAGCTGACTAGAGGTGGGAAGAAGTAGAAGTAAAAATTAGGATGACTCGGAGCTTTGGAATAGTGAATAAAAGGAATTTTGTATTTCTCATCAAAATTGGAAGCAAAAAAGATTGGAAGGGGAAAGATAATTTTGCTCTGGGTCATCCTGGCCTTGTGGTCATTATTACTTGGATAGATTACCAGAGCCGAACATCAGCTTTTGCTCTGCTGGGAATGGTAACGGTCTCTTTTTTTCAACTACATAATACGTAGTTCTCCTCTTAGAATAGGTCTGTTACCCATACCTTCAATGACTGGCTCTAATATCAGTAGCCACAGGGGCTGTGGAGCTCACCACCATATTTCTGCCAACTTCTCCTATTCCAACACATTAATTAACCCCTTTCCATCATCCCCAAAGAAGGCAATGAGAGGCACACAGAATGCAAAACAAAAAGAACACAAGCATTAGAATCAGATAGGACAGGCCTCTAAAACCAACTTCTTCACCTCTCAGCTACATGACTTTGGGCAAGTTTCTTAATGGGTCTCTGAATACTAAGGCTCTAAATGCAACTGGACTTTGTATTCTCCATCATTAGAGGAGCAGGTAGGGATGGCTTCTGTGACACCCAAGGTTGCCTTCGCAGTGGACATTGGCTTCATTCATTCTACACTTAAATCATAAGAGCATCTTTTACATCAACTGCCAGGAGAGCAGACCAAACTAGCCCCACTCAGGGCAGCAGGGGCTGAGAAGCCTTTCTCAGCTGATTCCAGGCAGTGAGAGAAGCCAGAACACAGAGATCAGGAATGAGCTGCTCCCTCGGCAATCACACAACACTGGCTCTGTATGAGCATCTGGGGAGCATCTCGCTTCAAATGGGCCATTGTTATCAGCATAATTAATATCTTACATCTGTACCATGTTTTACTGTTTTAAAACACTTTCATGTTCATTACTGGATCGTCGTAGAAACTCTCAGAGCTACAGATTTTTGTCCCCATTTTATAGTTGTGAGTAATAATTATGATTATGCATTAATAATATATCACAATTACATTATTAATTAGTTATTGTGTTCCACACCTTGTGCTAAAAGCTTAGCTTGCACCATCTCATTTCATCCTCACAACTCCACGTGGTAGGCAAAACTAGTATCCCTCCTTTACCAAGGAAGAAAGATTTAAGCATTGTAGGCAGGGTTAAGAGCCTGAGCAGAGGCATGGGGCAAGAAAGTGTAGGGCCCATGAGGAATAAGTGAAGTGATGGGACTAGGTAGGAACAGAAGGGAAGAAGACAGGGACAAGTTCTGAATCAGTCAATATGGGATGAGGAGTTTGGAATGTATTCTTACTAACACTGAGAAGTTAAGTCACTGGCATCAGGCCCTACACAAGGCTACACCACCTCCAGGGCCCTCTGCATCAAGCAGTGACCAGATTGCTTTTCTAGGAGTAGCAGAAGGGGGCACAGTGTGGCTAAGAGCTTCAGAGGTGAGAGGATTAGTAATCCACTTGCTCTAGACCTTATGCTACCCCCTCAGCCTCCACGTGAGCTTGGAAGAACAACACAGTGAAGACCAACTCCTGTTACTAATGCAGGATATGAGAGTACAAGAGGTGATCACTGGGCACCAATGAACTCCTCTTAGGTGTCACTCATCTCACAGTCTGTCCTTACCCTCTCACGGATGCTACATCTGAGGGCTGCCTGCATTGGGACAGCTGCTTCTTCCATTTGACCTCTAGCTAACCCCTCCCTTGTCTCAATGGGCTTTGTGGTCCATGACTTCAGCTGCACTCTCATGCCTGCCCAAATTAGTTGACCCCCACAGATCCTCCATGAGCCCTGCCAAGTGCAAACCCAGATACTGGTCATTCTTTCCAGTCTTCTTGAGGTCTGCAAACATTCCTAATGATGCAATCTCAACTAGTTTCTGTTTTGTCTTGATTGCCCTATGGAAGCCATGGCCTCTAAGGGGGTCTCTGAGCTCTTACAGAAGTGGTTACTGCAATAGCCCCCTGCACAGGCTCTTTGCGTGCCTTCTTTTTGCCCATCCATATGCCCCCATGACACAAGGGCAATCCTTCTACAACACAGATCTGATTATGCCATATCCCTGCTCAAAAACCTTCAGTGACTTCTAGTTGAGTAAGAATACATTCCAAACTCCTCATCCCATATTGACTGATTCAGAACTTGATCCCTGTCTTCTTCCCTTCTGGTCCTACCTAGTCCTATCACTTCACTTATTCCTCATGGGCCCTACACCTTCTTGCCCCGTGCCTCTGCTCAGGCTCTTACTCCTGCCTACAATGCTTAAATCTGGCCCTTATTTGCCAAGATCTAGTTCAAAATACATCCTTCCATCAATTCTTTCCAAAACACTCTTACAATTCTTTCTTCCTCTGTTATTTGCACTTTGTTATAGTATACACTACAAGCTGTGCTGTGTTAGAATTATTGTTACGAATGAGAGTCATACATATGTCCAAATATCTCCCCACTTGATTGAGTATAGCTGGAGAGAAGGGATTATATATTATCCACTTTCATCTTTCTTTTCACACACAAAATAATGTGTTACGTAATACTGAGCCTGATGAGGTGGGAGTTAGTAGACGGGAAGATAAAATGTTAGCTGATAATTGATGACCATGAAATAAGAGGTCCTAGCAGAGAAGTGGCTCAACCTCTCTTGGTTTCTTTCCATCCCCATACTAAGCCTGGGGTCCCAGGTTGTCTTCAGGGAAGTAGCAGGGCTGGTGGAGGATGAGTACTGATCCCAGGTCCCTCCCTCCTCAAGGCTACCCCGGCTTCCGGTGCTTCCCACTAACTCTGGCCACTGTGTAATTGCTGATGGTATCTTGGAAATTGGCACCTAATACGTAGCATTTTAATCACCAAGCCAGGCAGGACTCCAAGGCAGATTCTCACTCCTGTCTCCTGTCAATGAGCCCTAGCTGAACACAGTGATCACTGCATGAGGATTCACAGAAAGTACTAAGTGGAAGTGTTAGGAATTCTATTTCTCTCTCTTTTTGAAATTCAAAATGGGCCAACATTGGTGGCATTCTAAAGAATCTCTTCCCCTTAGTCAGAATTTTAGCAAGGAGAAAATTGGCGATCCTATATCTCACCCATCTCGTTTTAAAAATGCAGAAACTAGGGTACAAAATAAGGGACTACACTTCTGTCAGGATCTACTCAGGAAAACAGAAGCCAGGATAGCTCCAGAAGAAATTAGTCAAAAGTTTTCAGAAGAGCCTAAAATCCAAGTACAGAATAAAAAGTCAAACTGGAGATTATCAATTGCTAAAAGCCACCACCATCCCAAGGGCTGGAGTAACCAAAAGGCAATTGGAATCAACACAGGGCTGCCTCGCAAAAGAAGGGACCACAAGAAGGAGAGGTTATCAGGTGATAGCTAGAATGTGCAGGAGACTCAGCTCCTGTTGGTGACACTCGCTGAAGCAGGGAGGGGAGGACAGAAACACACTGGCTTCACACCCCCCTCCCTCCAATCTCTCACCAGTGCCTCCTAGCAGCTGATCTTAGCCAGAAGCCAGATGGTAAAGGTCCTTGGGAAATGTCACTAGCAGGGGTCAGCCCCCTATAACACAGAACAAAGCAAAGAAAGTACAAGAAAAGGATCTAAGACCAAAGCAGCAAATGAATGGTACAGGGACTTCCCAATGTCCATTCTATTCTAATTCATCTACCCGTCATGATGCTTGCTGCCTGTGCCAGTATTTCTTGAGTTTGTTCTCTGCATCAAGCTCTGTACCAGGCCCTGAGCACAGAAGACTGAAGTACAACACTGACTATGCCCATCCTAGAGACTCTCTGAGTCCTGCGGGGGAGAAAGAAGGAAACAGCATTAAGGAAACCTTAATGTAATCAGTGCCATAATAGGAATTGGCAGTAAAGGACATGTGAGTGGATCCACAAGGATAAGTAAGGATTTTGCAGGGATGGAGACTTCCCATGCACAGGAAACAGCACCAAGCAAAGGTGCAGAATTCTAAAAGTATGTTGAGAATGCAGGGAGGAAGAAGTCATTTCAAGGGGCTAGTGGGTGAGATCTGTCCAAGAGTGGCAGAAAATGCACTGGAACGTCAGATCAAACCAAGAAGTAAAAGGCCGGGATGTGGTAAGGTTCAAATTTTAAGGTATAGGCAAAAGTGCCCTCTGAGTGTTGTTGTGTGAAAGAGCTTCATTTGAATCAGAACAAGGACTAAAAAAGGGCACTTTATTCAAGTTTATTCTATTCTAATTACACTCTCTCTTTGGGTGTCTACTACTTGATTTTCCAACATTTTTATTATTTTTTTCAAGCACAAAGTAAAGTTGAAAGAAATCTATCAATGCATACCCATGCTGTCCACTCAGATTCTCTGCTGGCATTTACTACACTACCTTCATCGCATATCCAGCTGTCTCTCCCTGTCTATCCATCCAGCATTTATTTCTGATGCATTTCAAGAAAAGTTACAGACATAAGTACATTTTGCTTCTAAATACTCCAACAAGCATATGATTAACCAGAAATCAATATCTTTTTGCAATTTTTTAGGTTAAGCTTACATACGATGAGATGCACAAACCTTAAATGTACCTTTCAGTGAGTTCTGATGAATGTATTTCCCTGTGTGGCCAAGACCCCTATCAGGACATAGAACATTTCCATCACCCCAGAAAATCCTCTTATGCCTTTTGAGTCCTATATCCCAAAGGTAACCACTGTCCTGATATTTTTCCACCCAAAGAAGCCCATCCTAGAGCTTCATTTAAATGGAATAACATCGTATGTACTCTTCTGAAAAAGTTTACACTCTTCATTCAGGATAATGGTTTTGAGATCCATCTGTGGTTGCGCACATATTGGGGTTACTTCCTTTTTATTGCTCAGTAATATTCCCATGTTCCACAGTTTGTTTATCTAGTCTCCTCTTAATGGACATCTGAGCTGTTTTCGCTTTTGCTATTCTGAATGAAGCTACAGTTAATACTCTAATGCAAGGATGTTTGTGGACTTTTATTTCTCTCATGGAAAGATCTAAGAGCAAGAGTTCTGTGTCACATGGTATCTAAAATAATATTGTAGGGGCGCCTGGGTGGCTCAGTCGTTAAGCATCTGCCTTCGGCCCAGGTCAGATCCCAGAGTCCTGGGATCGAGCCCCGCATCGGGCTCCCTGCTCAGCAGGAAGCCTGCTTCTCCCGCTACCATTCCCTCTGCTTGTGTTCCCTCTCTTGCTGTGTTTCTCACTGTCAAATAAAAAATAAAAAATTAAAAAAAAATAAATAAATTTTAAAAAAAATAAATAAAATAATATTGTAGATATTACCTATCTACAGGTATAAATAATAATATTTATATTATTATTTAAAGGTATAATAAATAAACATATTTACCCTGCAAGGTTCTTGTGAGCAAGAAACGGGACATTGCATAGAAAGCACTAGGCACAGTGCTTGGCCTGGGGAGATCGCCGTGACGACTTAGGAGTAACAGCATTATCGGATGCATTTTCTCAGTAATAACAACATCAAGCGATAACACAGGATTATGCTGTCAAGTTCTCCTGTTTCAGAGAACTTCAAGACTACTCTTCTTCACTGAGAGATATTCCCCTAAGGTCATGAACACAGCAGGGATGTCCACTATCACCACTGCTATTCAACATAGTACTAGAAATCCTAGCCTCAACCATCAGACAACAATAAGAAATAAAAGGCATCCGAATTGGCAAAGAAGAAGTCAAACTCTCACTCTTTGCAGATATGATATTTTATGTGGAAAACCCAAAAGACTACACTCAAAACTGGTAGAACTCATACAGGAATTCAGTAAAGTGTAAGGATATAAAATCGATGCAGAGAAATCAGTTGCATTTCTATACACCAACAAGACAGAAGAAAGAGAAATTAAGGAGTTGATCCCATTTACAATTGCACCTAAAACCATAAGATACCTAGGAATAAACCTAACCAAAGAGGCAAAGAACCTGTACTCAGAAAATTATAAAGTACTTATGAAAAAAATTGAAGAAGACACAAAGAAATGGAAAAACATTCCATGCTCATGGATTGGAAGGACAAATATTGTGAAAATGTCTATGCTACTTAGAGCAATCTACACATTTAATGCAATCTCTATCAAAATACCATGAATTTTTTTCAAGAAATGGAACAAATAATCCTAAAATTTGTATGGAACCAGAAAAGACCCTGAATAGCCAGAGGAAAGTTGAAAAAGAAAACCAAAGTTGGCGGTATCACAATTCCTGACTTCAAGCTCTATTACAAAGCTATAATCATCAAGACAGTATGGTAGTGGTACAAAAACAGACACATAGATCATTGGAACAGAATAGAGCGCCCAGAAATGGACCTTTAATTCTACGGTAAACTAATCTTTGACAAAGTAGGAAAGAATGTCTAATGGAAAAAAAGAGAGTCTCTTCAACAAATGGTGTTGGCAAAACTGGAAGAAGAATGAAACTGGACCACTTCCTTACACCACACACAAAAAATAGACTCAAAATGGATTAAAGACCTCAATGTGAGACAGGAATCCATCAAAATCCTTGAGTACAACACAGGCAACAACCTCTTCGACCTCAGCCGCAGTAACTTCTTCCAAGAAACCCATAGCCAAAGGCAAAGGAAGCAAGGACAAAAATGAACTATCGGGACTTTGTCAAGATCAAAAGCTTCTGCATAACAAAGAAAACAGTCAACAAAACCAAAAGACAACTGACAGAATGGGAGAAGATATTTGCAAACGACATATCAGATAAAGGGCTAGTATCCAAAATCTATAAAGAACTTTTCAAACTCAACACACAAAGAACAAATAATCCAATCAATAAATGGGCAAAAGACATGAGCAGATGTTTCTGCAAAGAAGACATCCAAATGGCCAACAGACACATGAAAAAGTGCTCAACATCACTTGGCATCAGAGAAATACAAATCAAAACCA
>CM053615.1:57254390-57308810 GCA_028646535.1 Procyon lotor
TCATATGATCTCTCTGATATGAGGAATTTGAGAGGCAGGGCAGGGGGTTGTGGGGGGTAAGGAAGGAAAAAATGAAACAAGATGGGATTAGGAGAGAGACAAACCATAAGAGACTCTTAATCTCAGGAAACAAACTGAAGGTTGCTGGGGGGTGGGGGGAAGGGAGAGGGTAGCTGGGTTATGGACACTGGGGAGGGTATGTGCTATGGTGAGTGCTGTGAATTGTGTAAGACTGATGATTCACAGACCTGTGCCCCTGGGGCAAATAATACATTATGTTAAAAAGAAAAAAAAAAAAAGACTACTCTTTTTCACAACCACTCACCAACTCTCTCTGTTCCATCATGGAAGAAGTTACAGAGACCCAGTTGAAGCTGCCCATTTCAAGTCAGCATGAAGCTAGTGGCATTTCTTGTTTTAACAGATGAATTATGTGGCCTTTCTTTGAAATAATAGCACAGTTGCTCCCAAAAATGTCCTCCACCCCTAACAGGTAAATGTCTCCCACCACCCATATGTGCAGAAAGTATCCAGACACTGAATTTTAGCAGTAGGGAGTAACACGAAGAGGGAGAACTCGGGAATCAGCTGCCCTGATTCAAATCCTGGTCTGTCATTTGAAAGTACATCACTGGAGACAACTTCGTTTAACCTTTCTGAATCTCACTTGCTCCACCAGCAAAATGGTTATACCAGTATCTACCTTGTAGGATTACTGTGTGGGTTAATGAATGCAGAGCCCAGCACGCGGTAGGGCCTCCGTCAGTGTCTGCTACTAATGTGTGTCAGGGACAGATGGAAATAAGCAGAAGACTTCGCAGCTGGGATCAACACACAATTAATTCACGAATGACATCAACTTGGCAATGAAAAGCTGAGCATGTTATAAAGAGATGTGGTCACTTCTTTGTATTGCTTTGCTGATTCTCTTAGCAAAGAATACACTTTCATTTCACCCTCAACTCTTTTCTCAAATGGAAAACAAAACATATGTAGCAATAGTCATTCACTCAACAGACATCGAAAGAAGCACCCCCCCTAACTGCTGGGCTGGGCTAGGCATACGGTGCACCCAGATGGCAGGCTGAGTCTCCAGCCTGGAATGGCTCTCAGTCTACCAGCAGAGTCAGATATGTGAACTATAATGAGAGCTATAATAAGTCACCTCTTTCTTAGGGTGGAAGCCCTTGGGAGCAACCCTGATACTATTTCTAAGAAAGGCTGCATCACTTGCCTGATCAGCGATCAGCCCCGGGATGCCAATGTTCATGCACCAGCTCTTCTCGGGCAAACAATTAGAGCATGTCAGGATACGCAGGGTCATAAAGGCCAGCATAAAGAGCTTCAGGAGTAGTGTTAGCTAACCTGCACACCTACCCAGAGTCCCTCACGGCAGATAACGTAAAGCCCCGGCCTCTAGCTTTTCCTCGGAGACTAGCTGAGAAGGAAAAGTGCCCCAGAGAGAAAGAGAGGAATCAGAGAGAATGGGAGAAGATTTGTACAGGAACAAGGAAGAGAAGCACAAGTCAGGGGTGAAGGAGGGAAAAGAAAAATATTATGAGTGGAGAAAGAAGGCCAGAAAAATAGGACGTGAGGACCCAAGGAAAGGAAGACTGTGCCTGGAGACATTACAAGTGAAGGGACATTTCAGCCTGGTTTGTCCCTCTTTTTTTTTTTTTTTTTAATTTTTATTTTCATTTCAGTTAGTTACCATACAGTGTTATATTAGTTTCAGGTGAACAATAATAGTGATTCAACACTTCCATACATCACCCGGGGCTCATCACCATTTGAGCTTAGTTTCAAAGACTGAGTAGCAGGTTGAGAGAGCGAGATGTTCCAGACAGAGTAAAGGGGATATAAAGGTGTACACTCGGCATGGGAAATGTTTGGTGCAGCTGGAATGTGCTGTGTTTTCATTAGGTCCCGGGCAGAGGTGAGGAACATCGTCAGAAAGGAAGAATGAAAACTGGGATCCGATTGCAAAAAGACTTGATGCCAAGGTAAGGGTTGGATCCCTTTCCTGTTGTCAGCGGAGAGCCACAGAAGCATTTTGAGCAGCAGCTGACATTCTTAAAGTCATGTTTTAATAAAAAAATAATTGACTGCAGAATGGAAATAGAGATCCCACTTGAAGAGTGAAAGACTTGATATGAAATCGCTGGGAAGGCTGTTGGCCCCCTTTGGGGATTACCTCAGCTGAAAGGATCTCCCCTCATCCAGGGTCATGCCCTTCTCCTGAGGTGACGAGCAGCTGGTGTCCAACTGATGGGGGCTATAAAGGTCCGGTCTACCCCCCAAACTTGGACCGGCTCTACAGGGCTATTACCCCATCTTGACAGCCCTCTCCAGGTCTGCTGAGGATTCCACTGAGCCTGCAGCCCAGCCTGAGCTCTCCCTAGACCCCAGCCTGCTTTCCTCCCACCCCTCTCTGCCCTCCCCTCTCCACTCCTCTCTCCCATCCTCTCCCTTCCCCAGATGTTGGTCCCAAGAACACTCTCTGATATACCCCCTGAACACTAACCTAAGTGTCAGTTTGCTTCCCAGGAAAACTAACCTAGGACAGTGGAGTAGATTGAAAAAAGAGGGGAGAGAAGGAGGTGAGATCCGACTGGCCTGTGGGGCGCTTGCTCGGACCACACAGCCTGCACTGCCCATACAACCCTCTGACCTGTCAAAGACCCATCCAGCCACATGTTTCCTGTGGTTTTCCTAACTCCTGGCTGGTCTCCCCGCTCCTGGATTTACCAACATGCTCCAGTGACCGAATTAAATGTTCATCATTTTTGGAAAGCAGAAAGGAGAGTCTGCCACAGACAAGACACAAAGAGAAGAAACTGGGGCTCTCACAGGGCAACATGGAACAATCGAGAGGACGGAGCAACCTCTCCAGCAATGGGGGGGAAATGAAATAAACCAACGGGACAGCTGCTTATAAAACCTATGTTCTCTTCTGAAAACAAATCATTCAAGAGGTGATTCCTTCTAAATACTTAATAGACACTTTCCAAGCCTTTTTCATCTCAGCACATAAACAAAATGTTGTAACAATATCAGGATGAAACTATGTACACAGTTTGATATCTTGCTTTTTTTTTCCACCTTATATTATTTCATTCCTCTTTCCCACGTCAGGAAGGGAAATAAAATTTTGATTCAACAGGGGCACCTGGGGTCAGTTTGTACAGTTGGGTTTTTATTCAAAATATAAATCAATTACTGATACAAGGAAAGCCAGAATCATACAGATTCATAGAAAGGTGGCAACTGATCAGATGTCCTTCCTTCTAATGTATGAGCATCAGACGTATACTCCCTACACAAGTCCTACCCCTGTTAGTGAGAAGAGTTCAGCTGGTTTTATTAAACAGGATATATATAAGTAATATTCATAAAACATATGTCACATATAAATAATTACCACACAGTGAACACCTCTGTTTTCACTACACATTTAAAAAAAAAGAACATTATCATTACCTTGAAATCCCCTGTGGGTGTCCCTCCCTATTCCAAACATTCCCTCCCTCCTAAAATTCATAATCATCTTCTCAAGTTTTGTGTTTATCATTTCCTTGCTTAATTTTATAGTAACATACACATGTTCTCATCTTTATCCTATGCATACACACACACACACACACATATTTAGTTGTATATATTTTGAGCTTTATATAAATGAAATCATACTGTCTGTATTCTCCCCTAGCTTTGTTTTTCCACTCAACAGTATGATCCTGAGGTTAACCCACATGCATTTTAATTGAAGGTAGAGTTATTTCATCAACTATGAATCATAAATACCACGGTGTCCGATGTTAATAAAAGCCCCAGGTAGTCGGAGCAAAGAGACATTTGCAAATCAGTGTCAGGGTTTCCATAACGTAATGGTCCTGCTGGAGAACATTGTTTTTCCCATTCCTCTCACTGCTCTACTTCCTGTAGGGACACTGAGCAATGTCACCATGGAAAAATGTGTCCAGAGCAACACCTCTCTCAGTGAGCAAGAGAAGTCAATGTCCTCTGTATCTGCTGGGGTGGGACAGGCTCAGCACACAGCCCCAACCCTCTCCTCTCTGCTCTGCTCCTCTCCTGAGAAATGGCCGTGTCCCAGCTCTGCAACCGGCGGAGGGGCACCAAACAGCCCCCACTCTTCTCACGCCCAAACCACCCTGTATGTCATTGCCCAGGGCTGGATACCCAACCCTGCCTTTCGTAACACACACCACGAAAAGTGGTCTTGGGGAAACTACTATCCACTGATGTTCTGGACGTATCAGTTGAGTTGTCATTTTGTTTCTGAGCCAGTTTTTCCAAGTCTAAAAGGCAACCCCCCATGGAAGAAAGGTCATATCAAGAGCCATTTCCCCCTCATTTCAGCCGGATAAAATGAGAGTTTGTTCTGTTGGCCTTCCATATTTAGCATTTCCACTGCAGTCGCTGCTGGGAATTTCCCCTCTCTGAAACAGACCAAATTAGACCATCAATCAGTCTATCTGACCATGGAGCACTCTGGATCCCAAATGTCAAAGATTTCCACCCAAGAGACTCTGATTTCTTTCTCACATTACTCTGTCTGCAAAGGCATAATTAACAAACTATTGACTTCTCCTTTTCAGAGAATCTATTCCCCAGTCTCAGGGAGATTTGGTTCTGCAGGAGGCATACTGTCTTCACACGGGATGTTCCTGGAGACCCAGCACCGCGTTTCCGGGGCCTTCCCCAACCACCCCCACCATCCTGGCACAAACGACTTGTCCCTCTCTATGCCCTTCACTCGCTCTGCCTGGATTTCTCTCACAATACCCACAACATAGTGCTACCTTTAATTATTTCGTTTTCTTCTCTCCTAGGTTTTATGTTCCTAGAAGGCAGGAGCGTGTCTGATCCTTCTCCATATTCCCAGCGTAACCCAAGGCATGGCACAGAGGAGCTACTCAGGGAATCCACATAGCTGTCCTGAAGCTCCTTCTCCTGACCCATCCCGACAGGTGAAAAGGAAGCCAGCCACGATGCTAGGCAAGCAACCTGGAGCCAGACAGTAAGTTCCATGAGGCTGACAGGGTGTCTTTCTCTGGGAGACGAGCTAAGGAACATGAAGGAAACCCCATCGAGTCCTTGAGACAAAGGTAATAGTCCAAACTGGGGATATCAGGTACTCACGGTGAGTATGAAATGTTAGGGTGGGATTAATTACTGGAGGCAGAGCCAAGTGTCAGCTGGATACTAGAGTAAATCACAGCAGATCAAGAACAGTCTAGGAAGACTTAGAACCATGAGTTAGCCAGGCTTAAACAAGTTTAAAGCAAACAGGTTGTAACAAAAGTTTGAACAGCCTTCAATGCCATGCCATGGAGTTTGGATATTATTCCATGGGACAATGGCAAAATGGCCCCGTGGCACCTGAGGTAAATTGGCTTCCCTCAAATGGAGCCTGGTGTGAAGCAAGACTGCTTGGGAAGAGCAATGCCCCTTCTCGGATTAACAGGAATTTAATTTGAACTCTGTGTCTGACTCTAACCCAGGGGGAAGGCACCTATAGGGCTTGAGGAGTCTTGGCATTAACTCTATAAACTTAAGCTAAAATGGCGGGTTTCAAATGGGGAAAGAGAGAAGGGAGTTAGGGCATCACCACTCTCTCACTCACTCATTCTCTGGACCTCAAGATCATCCTCTAAGGGAAAGTATAAAGTTTTCCTCACAGAGTTCATTATCTATGAAGCTATCAGGCACGTTTTTTTTGTTTTGTTTTGTTTTGTTTTTTAAGAAACAACCACATAAGAAGTCTGCAAGTCTACCTGTTGACAGTTTGCTAAGGGTTTCATGATACATTGAAACCATATGCATTCCCAGCCTGTCAGATCACGACCTGGAGCACTGCAGGGGCCACAGCACCTTACACATGTGTACAGGGATCTGGAGTGGAAAAGGCTTTGTTTGCTTGGACAATTTCTGAGAAACCTGGACAATATATAGAGACCATCCCAAACTGAGACCCTCCTGGTCCCCATAGTCTTTGATCTAAAACAAGATAATCAAACGCTGCTAAACATCCCCAACCCAAAATGCAAGGAGAACATTTCAGACCAGAAAGAGCTCTTATAGGTTATCTAGTCCAACACCCTAATACTATGGGTGAAGAAATTAAAGCCCGGAGAGGGGACCAGGCTTAACCAATGTCATGAATCTGTAGAGAAGAAGAACTAGGAACAAAAATCATGTCTTCCAACCTCAGATATCATGTCTTAAACACTGACTCAAATGTGTTTTTATTTTTTAAATGACAGAATGAAAGTTATAAAATGGGAATAACATGGGAGAAAAATTCAACTCAAATACTAAGAAGGGAAGTACAAATAACCAACAAAACTTCAAATAGATGATACAAACTTCAGAATGCTAAGGCCCCTAGCTAAATGCACTTATCCTAGGAAAACATGAAATGAGAGTGATCAAGCCTGGAGATAACCCAGAGATCAAGCCCTCAACTCACCTGCACAACTAATGTTGAGAGCATGGGAAGTTGAAGTGATTAGGTTTGCTAAACTGAAAGGAGGTGAAGGAAAAACTGGATGTGATTTTGGATGGGCCCAAAATGGGGCAGGGGGGGCGGGGGCAGGCCTCCTAATTAGAACATAGTAGGTGGAGGTAGGTAGATCCAGCTCCTGTCCTACTGCCTCCTCTCAGAAACCTGACTTGCAGAGAATTTGCACAAATGCTCAGAATACATGAGTTCCCTTCCTGAGCCTCAGTTTCCACAGCCCTGAAGTTGAGATCATAAGAACCATTTCCCAGAGCTTAACGGGAGCAGCATGAATAGCCCCTGGCAAACCATGACTTAAAAAAGTGTAAAGGCCTGGTTACTCAAATGTTGATAGGATCAGAAGGTCTGCTTCCAATTCTATGATTTTGTGTACCTGCTTTTTGTAACAAATGATCAAAAAAAAAAAAAAAATACACTGAGGAATAGCAGAAAAATCTCTTGAGAATGAAGCAGAGAGAGGTATTTAACAACCTAGCAAAACAACCATACGTCATGCTGCCTGCCAGACCAGTAAACAAACCATAAATTTAAATGGCAAAACCAGAAAAAAACAATGTGGAGGGTTTTTTTTGAAATAATGGAATTTCAATGTGCCATACATCCTCTGTACAATTATCTATGCAGTTTCTTGTTCAGGATGATTTTTGGAATTATACCAGTTACAAAATGCAGCTGCTAACATGAACTGCTTTATTTCACGTTGTTCCCAATGGTGCTACCTTGAGAGGGGCATCAACCTGGAACATGGGGAAAGGGAGTTGTGCTCTTACTCTACCGAGTGGCCTCAAACACATCCCAGCCCCTCTCTGGGGTTCAGACTTCACATCTATAGAATGAATGTTTGATCTAGAGATAATCTTCATTCTTAATGATGAATCTCTCATTCTAGCTATCGAGTTTGGCTTGCTGGCTTCCTAACACACCTGTATGCGAAATCTTGTAATGAGAAATGCTGGGCTGCCCAGGTATGATGCCAAATAGCAGATGGCCTGGCGTCCTGCTCTTCTTTGGACCTTTCCAGGAGCAGATGAAATGAAGACAGCCGACTGAGGGTCCCAGCCCAGGACATTTTGCTTTTGTCAATTACCTTCCTTCTTCATTTCTCTTCCGATACCACCTCCCACCCCAACACTAACCACTTCAGAATGTCCATGCCCCTCAATGATGATCATCTACTGCCTTACCCAAACCAAGATGTAGAGAAGTACATATTTACATATGACACTTGGATTACTATATTGACCAAAACAGATGCATCTATTGCCTCGGTACATGAGAAGATCCAGGAACCATTACTAACCCTTGACAGTCATTCGTGGAGACATATTCTGAGTAGCCCCAAGAAGAGAGAACGAGGACCAATTAGTTGTAGGAGAATGGTTTTAACATAATATACACCAGTCCATTTTATGCTATTCCTAAGCAGTGCTAATGAAATAAAACTTTTTGACTCCGATATATTTTCTAAAAACAAATACGCAAGTAATTATCTAAATTATCTAATTTATCTAATTATCTAAATTATCTAAATATGCATGTATTTTTTCACATGCTATTATATGTTTTTAGCCAACAAGAGCTATCAAACAGGCTGTATCAAAGAGAACTGCACCCTCAACTTTGAATTGAGTGCACTCGGTAATGTGTGTGGTTTATTGACTACGGCCATTTTTAATGCTTGTATGTGTGTGTGCCCACACATGCACACACTAACAATAATTTTGACCCACAGTGGAATGCAAAAGCTACTTAAGAATAGATCTGGATTTTCCAGATTTATTTTTCTTATTAGTTGTTATGGCAATTAAATTGCAAATTTTGCCCCGCACCTTAAGAATTCTTAAAAAAAAATAGATGAGGGGGCGCCTGGGTGGCTCAGTCGTTGGGCGTCTGCCTTCGGCTCAGGTCATGATCCCAGAGTCCTGGGATCGAGCCCCGCATCGGGCTCTCTGCTTGGCAGGAAGCCTGCTTCTCCCACTACCATTCCCTCTGCTTGTGTTCCCTCTCTCGCTGTGTTTCTCTCTGTCAAATAAATAAAATCTTTAAAAAAAAAAAAAATAGATGAGGAAACCAAGGATGAAGATAAACAGATAATCAGGAGGGTTTTAGTGGATTGTCCTGATATTTGGTTTGCCTGGACTACATGCTGATGGGTGAAGTTCCGACTCTCCTCTCCATGCCTTATGGCCTGAATCAGTCAAGGTAACTCCTTTTGTCCCAGAGAAGCAATCCGCTTGGGCCAACTCTTGCAAGCAGGAAGTTGGCCAGGGTGAGCTTAGACACAGAAAATACAGAGCACTTCACGGTCCTGACAACTTCCTTGCCAGAGGTCCAGAATCTTACCTATACCATAGCCCTGCCAGATAACCCACTATGGGAACTCCTTACATTTTCTAGCACTCACTCAAGATCTTGCCCCCTACCTCCTGGGCAGGGCAACTACTAAGAGTTCAGAGAAGTTCTCAGAAGCTCTGTTCAGCCTGTGACCTCCTGGGAGCCTTTACCTATCATTGGTTTTGTGCTTTTTCTTACAGATAAGTTTGTGTTTATAAATCACCTTTTTTTTTAATTGCTTTACATTTTCACTTACATGGACATAATCATTGATAAAAGCAATACAATTTTTGGTTGGGCCAAAAGATGGCAAGCTGTGAATTAGAGACTGGTGGAAGACCACTGACATTATGTGATATTGTTAACATCATAAATAATCCTGAAGCCTGGGAAGACAAATGGAAGCAACTATTGAGTCTGATGAAAGACGACATAACTGGAAGCATGTAGTTGGTGACTTTAGAGAATATAAAGAGTACAGAAGAGTATAGGAACACAGTGTGACAGGGAACATGCCACAGAGACCTTATATTGTGCAGATTAAGGGTCTCATTTCTAGAACTCATGCCCTAGCTAGATCTGCTGTGGGTTGGTCAATGGCAGGGGGCTGTTTACCAATACAGGAGGTTTTCAAAGATCAGCTGGATGTGAAAGGATGTATATACAAGGATATTCATTAATGCAATTTATAACAGAAAAGATAACTCTAATGGTAGGAAATTAGTTACAAAAACTATAGTAAACCCACACAGTGGAACACTATAAAAATCAGATGTGGCTATGAATTTATTTACTTGGAAAAAATGTTTGTAATATTTTGCTATGTAAATAAAGAGGTAGAGCACAGTCTCTTTCATAGAAGAGACTGAAGAGTTATGCACCTGATTCCTAACTATACTTATTCCTGAGTGGCAAAATTATAGGTGTTGTTTCCATTTTGCTTGTATGTGTTTTCTAATTTTAAAAAGTGAACATGTAGTTTGTATAATATTTTTGAGGCTAAGACAAATAAAGACAGGTTGATTGGTCTTAATGGCATTTAAATACCCCTCCAACAATGACGCTGTGAAACTGATTACCTGAAACTATAAATAACAATGCCATGGCCACTTCTCCTCTTTAACCAACTGCACGCGCGCGCGCGTGCACGCGCACACACACACACACACACACACACACACACAGCTAACCCGGAGGCTCTTTTTTCATCCCCTGGATATGTGTCACTAACAATAGCCAGGAAGCCTGTTCCTGGCACATGGGGCTGTCCCATGTGGTCATGGGGCACATGATCAGCCCCCAAGTAATGGCAGGAATTTTGACGGTCACAGCAGCACCGCAGCAGCACGTCCAAAATGACAACAGGGCTGAAATAACACCAGCGCTCTGTAGATAATAAACAGGACAGAGCACAGCCTGGATCAGGGGAATGCCATAGCTTGTTTTCTTTCTGGTGTAGTTCCCCTTTCACAGAACAAGAAGTTGCCTTTGGATGTCCCAGGCGGAGCACTACTGTTATTTTGACAGTTGCTTGGTGGCATTGCGGAGGATGAAAGCACACTTGTTAGCTCGCCTTCTAAACACGCCACTCACTCCATGCAACATGAGCACTATTATTTTGATGGATGAGATTTATAAATATATACGTAGAGGGCAAGTTGAAAATTAGCAAGGAGAAGTGGAGAATTATAATGAAGACGCAAATAAGCATGATCCATTTTGTTTACTATATAGGCCCAAAATTGTATTTTAAAACAAACTTGTGGAAAGACAAATGCATGTTAATCAGAGGTGGATCCCTCACATATCAGGTCAAGGTTAAGGTCAATACCAAACACTAATGCTCATGCCTCTCAGGAGTGTTGTGGAGTTAGCTCTGAGTGGTTAATGGACCTGAAAGTCCTTTATACCTTTTGTGAGAAGTTGTGATTGTTGTATGAATAACAGTAAGAAAACAGTGTGTGATTATTATCTGGATTTGTTAAGAATACTTACACTAGGGGCGCCTGGGTGGCTCAATGGGTTAAAGCCTCTGCCTAAAGCTTAGGTCATGATCTCAGAGTCCTGGGATTGACCCCACAACGGGTTCTCTGCTCAGCGGGGTGCCTGCTTTCCCCTCTGTCTCTGCCTGCCTCTGCCTACTTGTGATCAATCTCTCTCTCTGTTGGATAAATAAATAAAATCTTAAAAAAAAAAAAAAAAGAATACTTACACTAAAGGCCTGTTCTTGCCTGCTGTGTTAAGATACACAAAACTATGTTAGGAACATGATTGTTTTTCTTGGTTGAAAAACTGAACTCAACATCTAGAACCCTACAGAAACACATAAAATATGAGGGAAAACATCTTCATTCAACTAGCGATATCAGTCTTTGCTTTAATACATCAAACATACTGTATCAGAAAGGAAGTCATTCAAAATGGTATCAGCACCAAGCAACTTCTGAGACAAATAGTAAGATTTTAGCCTCTAAAAATTTTCCTATACAAAGTAATACTTTGGGAGCCTCTATATGGGCACTTCCCTATGTTTCCCACTGGTGACCTGTGCAAGGGATATCAGAACCATGTTTTACTGAAGAGAACTCTGAAGCTAAGGGTGATGAGGGGATCTGTCCAACATTCCACAGGCAGATAACTTTCAGGGCCTGGATTCCAATCCACATTTTTTTATTCAAAGACTCATGCCCTTTCTGCTTTAAAAGAGTTGCCTCCCTTTTTATTTGCCCCACTGGGTAGCATCATAACATACAGGCTTACCTCTCGAGAACCCCTACTTTCTGCAGAGGAGTAGCTTATGGAAAATGGCTTATACCAGGCAGGTAACTCTATGCCCCACAAATGACCTTCTAGTTGCCTAACTCATGATTGCAGTGAAGTCACAGTTATCGTAATTGCCCATCATCTCATGACCAAGCCATACAGGAAAGGTGTTTCCTCCCAAATACTGGTCATTTGGAACATTGTTTATGACGGAAATAACGTGAGGGGCTGACCCAAGATAACACAGCAGTCATATAATTTAAAGTCACGTTCTGTTAACAGGAAGATGTGCAGGTTACTGATGCATAAGGACTGATTTGCAACTGTCATTCAGGTTTCATTTGAGTTGGAAAAAAAAAAAAATGGAACTCATGAACTGAGGCCCGCACTTAGATACTTTGTTAGAATTAAGAGAAAAGTGGTCCCCCCCCCACCCCACCACCAAACCAACTGATAAAAAACATTTGAGAAGTGTCTGGGGTAATGGAGAAGTCCAAATTCTATAATCCTACCACCCTGGGTTTTACTAGCTATTGCATTGCAAGATCTTGGGCCGGCTACTCAACCTTTTTGATCCGGAATTTCTTCACGTGTTAATGGCTTTCTGTAAATCTCACAGCTAAGTCCTGACAGAGCCAGAACTCAAAATCAGAGTCCATCGGATGGCAGCCCGTTGTACATCACTGTGTGTGCATTTCAGAAGACAAGTGAGCCTGCACATGGGGAGGGTGTGTTGGGATGGAGCGAGGAGCCTGAACTCTTCGTGGGGGACATCAGAGACCAGGTAACGGGGAAGGGTACATGAGAGAAGTTGTTTTAGGGAAAAAAAAAATGTTGGTGAAAAGGTAGGTGTCCACATGAGGACTTCCAAGCCAAACCTAGCGCAAGACTCAATGTCCGGAAATATCTGATGAGGTCATCGGAGGTTCTAAGGGTGAAGGTCTCCAAAGAGAACCAGATTGGTACACCAATCTGGGGCGAACCAAAACCCTAAAAGCTCTCTCAGCACATTTCAATCAAATGACTTCTTTATCTGACACTCATTAATTATTTATGCTGGGCACACACTGAGGAGCCTTGCATACAGGAGAATTTTGAATCCAGAGGGAGACACAGACATACGGACATGTACACAATGTCAAGCTGTTAACTAAGTAGAGTGGAAAGAGAAGAATCATGAATGGGACCTACAGAGAAAACTTGCCACGTGTAAGTCTCCAAGGTGAGTCTCTAGAGTTAGATGCCTTATAAGGCTTTTTTTTTCCCCTCATGAGGTAATATCCCCTTTGATTCCCTTTGCTGCTTCCACATCATTTCTCCTCCCTACTCCTGAAATCCTACTCCAAAACAAACAAACAAAAACTCAGCTTCACTAAAGGATATGCCATTAGACTCCCCTCACTGTTGGGGTCCTCATTCACTGAAGAGTTTAGAACATGGTGACTCTTTTTCTCACCACCTCTCTTAGCATCTCTCCTGGTGACTTCACCATCCATGTAGATCACTAACCCATTGCCTGGCCTCTCACTGCCACACTTAGCTACACCTTATCAACCAATATCACACCAGGCTAAAATTTCTCTTCTGAACTCTCCACTCTTGGATACCCACCTTCTGTCTCACCAGATCACAGCTTCTACCACAGCCACATCAACAATTTTTTGACCCAATTAAGAGCTCAATCTATTCACCACAAATTTGTTACCTTCCATCGCCTCCATCATATTCTCAATTTTTCATCCCCCGGTGAATGCCCATGATGTGTTTCATAATCACTCCCTTACATCTCTCCATCAAACTCCCTTGTCCAATCCTGGTCTTCAGTGTTAGGTAGGGGCCATCAGCACAAACTCTACATTTGTGAGAAGGTACTATCATGGGAATTGGAGGCCTGAAGATATTCTCTCTGGTACGGAAATTCCCTTCAGCCAGTGAATTAATTAGCTCTTGCAAATGTGTTGTTACACGCAGGTAAAAGAAATTAAAGCATTATTGATACAGACAGATTAGGTGAAGGAGACTGAAGGGAAGTAACAAGGAAGGTAATTTGAATTTACAACTGAAATATGACTCTAGCTTTAAAATGAATAAAGTAATCAAAACTGCTAAAGCATTGCCAGGCAGAGGCCAAACCTATTAAATAATAAAAAGCTTTCTCACTTGCATTTAGCAAATTATCTGATGACTTGTAAATCACAGATGCTAAATTTCTTAACAGAAGTAGTTTCTTAGTCGAACATTAGTCACAGTCACCTGGTTAGTTAATAAATTTTTTGTAGAAAATAGAAAACTTCAAAAGATAAAAATTTATGGCTCTCCTATGATCATAAACTTAATAAATGTTTATCATAGAAATTTTGAAAAAGAGGACAAATTCCTAGGACAAAGTGAGCACCCCATAATTATATTCCTACATCATGAAACATTGTAGATACCATAGGACTTCATCCTATTGATATTATCTAAGATTGAATCACTCCCATATTCTTGAATATTTATATTGCCTTTTTTGAAAAAGAAAATTTTTAAAAACACTTCCAAAAAATAATTTTGTAAAAAAAAAAAAAGATGAGTATATATGGTTCTGATCATTGGTTTTTATTAGATGGGGTTGGGGAAAAAAACTGGAATAAAGGAATCAAAGGATATGATTCCTTTTAAGGCTTTTTATCTGCAAAGCTAACTTGCCTTCCAGAAAGTTCATACTTGTTAGGGGTTTTTACTCCCCATAGTGAGAGTTCCTTGGAGACGAGCACATAAGCAGCTTGAAAAAAATGAGGAGGTTTAAGTTCAGACCCCGCCAACCCTGGACCCCTGGGATAATGGTGCAGCTCACTCCCCATCTATAGAGTAATTTTATATAGAGATCATAAGGTTCTAAAAGATGCACATTAGTGCCTGAGTCATGCCAGCTGAGAAGCCTTCTACAGCAAAATCAGCAAAGGTCCTGGCTTGAAGCAGATCTCAGATCCCCATCCACACAATGATCTCCTCCCCGCCAATCACCACCACCACCACCAGTAATTCTAAGACAATTACATCCAAATCCTCTGGGAGCATGTTGAAGTCTGCCACACACACACACACACGCATGCATGCACGCGTGCATGCCCTACATTCTTTGACCCACCACCTGAAGATTCTAACTTAGTAAATCTTGGCCTGGGACTAGGAATTTGTATTTGGAAGACTATTCCTAGGCAATTCTGACAGAGAGAAGCCTCTTACAAGAGTTAACTTCTGAAAAGTTATCAAGCACTGAATCTTCACGAATTTCTCATGACAAAGTTACCACTGCTTTTTAAAACTAATGGGGAGAGATTCTGAAATAGTTTTTAAGAATGGGGTATTTAATTTTTCAAGTTTTTAATGGTTATTTTTCCCTCAGACATATTCCATTATCAGTTTCCTTCAAATGTATTTAGACACTCATTTTCATAAACCTGTGGTTGTATAATCAAAGTTATTCATTGGCCTTTTCTTCCTTTAAGTGTATGTTAATATACATTTTAATATACGGGGGATTTATTTAAACTTCCTTATCCGTGTTCCAAGGGCACTTCCTTCCTACCTCCATCCTCTGGCCCAAGATAGCAACAGTTGGCTTATATCTGACTCCACCACCAGATATGAATGCTTCACATTGAGCTGGCCTCCCCTTCTACTTGGCTCTCCCTTAGCAAGAATAACAGCAGCAATAAGACATTTGTTGAGCACATAACCAGGTAGAAGACAATGTATGGAAGACTTTCATAAAGATCACTTTGGCTCCCTCATATCAGTCAATGCTACCTTGTAGCTCTTTGGCTTTCACTGAATTTATTTCATCAGCATGTATGAATATGAATCAGTACGAATCAGTATCAGTATGAATAAATATAAAGCATACTTTCTCTTAAAAGATAAACAAAATATCTATATACTGTTCAGGTAAATTTTCAACTCCAATAAAAATAAAATGAGTGTATGGGGCACCTGGGTGGCTCAGTGGGTTAAGCCTCTACCTTCAGCTCAGGTCATGATCTCAGCGTCCTGGGATCGAGCCCCACATCGGGCTTTCTGCTCAGCAGGGAGCCTGCTTCCTCCTCTCTCTCTGCCTGCCTCTCTGCCTGCTTGTGATCTCTCTCTCTCTCTCTCTCTCTCTCTCTGTCAAATAAATAAATAAATAAATAAATAAATAAATAAATAAATAAATAAATAAATAAAATAAAATAAAATAAAATAAAATAAAATAAAATAAAATAAAATAAAATGAGTGTGTATCAAAGGCTTTACTCAACTTACTAATTGAGCAAACCAGTAAGATGCTGTAACAAGTATTTGAGAAGTTAGGTATACATAGTCAATAACAGATTTCTACTTTAGATACAGATGTGGTCATTGTCCCACAGGGACATGACCCTTAATCTTTGGGGATATCTTTTCCACTAAACAGGAATTATTTGCTTCTCTACCAGACAAAAATTGACAAGTTATTCATTCCTACAGAGCTGTAGAGTAGCCGAGTCAATAGAAAGTCTACTGAACTGCATTGACACTGTAATGAGAGGATATATGGTATCCTCATTTGTCTATTTCTGAGTTTGGGGTAGTTTTCGTGACAACCCAAAGTTAGTGAAAATATTACAGTGCCATCAATTAGTAAGTGAGTGAGAAATCTTTTCTTAGAAACATGGCAGTTTTCTGGGACTAAGCATGAAGAAAATTACAAAAAAAAAAAAAAAACAAAGAGGGAGAGAGAGAGAAAGGGGAAGGGAAGAGGGGAGGGAGGAAAGAAAAGAGAAAGAAGAAGAAAATAGGATTTGAAGTTTTATCCCTCATATTACACACCTAGAATCTGGATTCACCCAAAATATATTATTTACTTAGAAATTATACTCAACAATGTGGTAGTTCTGTCAAATTTAAGGCAATTCAAATTGTAGACTAACAAGATCTGAATAAATATAGCACTACACTTAAAGATTAAAGTTAAACTTACTAACTTCCCCATCTAACAGTTTTAATATACACCAATGGCAAATATTCTGTGGATAAATCAGATATGCTACATTTTCATTATTTTTTTAAAGATTTTATTTATTTATTTGACAGACAGAAAGAGACCACAAGTGGGCAGAGAGGCAGGCAGAGAAAGAGGGGGAAGCAGGCTCCCTGCTGAGCAGAGAGCCCGATGCGGGGCTCAATCCCAGGACCAGAGATCATGACCTGAGTCGAAGGCAGTGGCTTAACCCACTGAGCCACCCAGGTGCCCCGACATTTTCATTGTTAAGATACTTTTTAAAATTATTTGGGTTTTGATATATACATTGCTATTTTATTTTTTTAATCCTCTAGGGAGAAAGGTATGACAAGTTTTTGGAAAAAGACTTTTAATAAGAGTTTCATATATAAATATCTAGTGTTTCATGTTCTAAAAAGTATTTTAAAAGTATAGGAAATCCTGGAAAATGTCAAAAATCCTTCTGACCCGAAAGTGATCTCTTTAGACTAAAGCCGAACAGAAAAAAAAATAATCTTATTTTTTTCCTGCTATTCGAAGCAACAAATATTCAGACTTTTTAGATGGTTCTAGAATTTAGGTTATTTTCTTTCCTTTGAATTTTAAGCTCTTGACTCATACTTTGAAAAAAAATACTAGGATAAAACATTTTTGGGGGATGATCAAAGCCATGATATGTTGGAACAATCGGGGAAAGAGCCAGACAGGCATTTGGATGAATATCCTTTATAAAAACCTACCTTTCCATCTCACGAGGCAAAAAAAAAGTCCTTGAGATAGTCCCTGTACAATTTGGTTTGGCTAACCAAAAATACCTTCAAAAGAATCTTTATAGTGGTACCATGAAATCTCTAATTTTGGCCTTCAGTAGAATCAGAAATCACGATGCCAGGGACAAATAGAAATAAAATTAGATTTTTTTTTTAAAGTTTCTCAATGTCAGTCAGTATTTCAATCATCCAACATTTAGTGTAAGGACTAACTCTTCACCATCACGTCAGCCTTTAGATTCCCATACAAGGTGTTGGCACTGACCCAGATGGACTCTCCAGTCCCTTTCAGGAGTGGCTTCATGTGTACCAAACTTTTGAGGAAGACAGAAAGGGTTACTAAATCAGTCTCTTCTACCCCAAACACTAGAGAAAGACCAAAAGGAACTGACCACTAGTGAGCACAATTATGGCCACTTTACAAACACCACTCCCTGTAAGGTGAATGGTACCCTCTTCCTTTTACCAAATGAGAGACCAATTCTCAGAGAATTTAAGCAACTTGCCTGGGATCACACTGGACTACATAGCCTGAAAATGTGCATGGCAAAATTCACTTTAGCTAAAAACCATTCCCCTCAGGCTGTGGCCCAGCAGGAGCAAAGTTGCCTCTTGCCCAATCAGGCTTTGAACAAGACAAATCAGAAAAGGGATTTGGACTCTGGTCTTCTGACTCCCAATACAAGACTCTGTCCTACTTCAACAACCTGCGACGGAATGAGAGGACCTCTAAGCACTATGGGTATTCTAGCATCCCTCACCCCTATTGAGTCTGGGGTTCGAGTCTGGGGCCTGCTTCTCTGAACACATTCATATTCTGGGTGTGTCCACATAGCTGTGTCCAGCCCCACCGTATCTGAAATACACTGCTTAAATCACACAGAGGCCTCAAAACTCAAAATGCCCACACAAGTTTTGGAGAGAGCCTGGAACATGTGTCTACTGTTTTTCTAACAACTGCTCCAATTCTAGATATGATGCTAATGAGATGTAATGAGAAAATTCATAAAACAATCCCTGCTCCCCATTCACTGAAAGTTCATATTTTAAACCTTTGTAATTAATCATTCGACAGGTATATTATCAATGAGACTTGCCAAATTATAAACAATGACCTGTCAAAGTCCAGGGCTATGACAGGAAAGAAAAACAACAATTTACCCAGCTATCCAAAAGCAACAAAAAAGATACAACTAACTCTTGAGAAAATTGACAGGCTAAATTTTACTCAGAGTTATTTAAATGGAATGCTCTTGAGATGTGGTTAGTTTTGATCATCTACTATTGCCCAGAGCAAGAAGCTCTGTATGAATTAGGCTGCAATGCAGTTGTTGTACTTGGTAGGTTTTCATCAGGGTTTAAATGGTCAATCTTAAACATCTCGACCAATAGCTTAGTACACCTCAACTACTCTGGAATACAATCTGCAGATAAATCAACCTGACTTGCCTCACAGAGTCGAGTTTCTCACAACTGGAACCACAGTGCTGCATTTGAAAGAGTGTGGTGGGCAACCCATCATTCTCAGTGTATTCCCAAGACAAACTCTCAACCACGCTTTAGCCTTTCTTCTCTGTTCAATGAGCACTTGCTAGAGACAGGCTCCACGAACGGCACTGAAAACACAGAAATAACCCAAGAACAGTCCTTTCCACCAAGAAGCACAAAGTCTACTTGGGGTAGAGTCAGGTAAACCATCAACTGTGGGATAGTCTGATGGCATAAGTCCAGAGAACTCTGTGGACACCAGGCTCAGAACCATATTCAGCCAAATTCAGGGAAGGTTTTCAAGAAAATGGGAAGTTTGATCTAAGTCTTGAAGAACAAGTAGAAGCCTACCAGATACAGAAGGAAGACTAGAATGACAGGTAAAGAGAACAGTCCGCAGGAAGGCCCAGAGGGAGTAGACAACATTGTATGTTTGACTGAAGCATGGTGCAGAGCCCCTAGCAAAAACACAATGGACAAACCACATGAATGAGAAATAAAACTTTGTGATGCACGGAGAATTTGGGAATTCATCCTCCTGAGATATAATCTAGACAATCCTAGCTAATAGCCCCATGTTCTTGGGCATAGAGATCTAAGCCTCAATCCTCTCATCTGAGATAGAGGGAGAGAAAGAGAGAGAGAGAGAGAGAGAGAGAAAGAAAGAAAGAAAGAAAGAAAGAAAGAAAGAAAGAAAGAAAGAAAGAAAGAAAGAAAGAAAGAAAGAAAGAAAGAAAGATAGATGGAAGGGAGGGAGGGAGGGAGGAAAAAAGAGAGAAGAAAGAATAATGATACTTCTCTCTCTCTGGAATATTATAACAATAAAAATAAGCTAATATATGTGAACATGCTTTGCAAACTAACAATGGTTTTTCTTTATTAAGTAAACCTAAGATATTAGAATCACCACTCAATGCTACTTTTTTCTTTCACTTAAAAGAAAACTTTATTTTCCATTTTGACTAGTCTTGTAAACCGACTACAAAGTCTTTAGGTTAAACTCCATATACCTTGAGCAACAATTGCAGGAAGATCCGCCTTATCCTTTGCTGACACAATATAAACAGACCTCCAGCAGGCCTGGGCCTCCTTCAGTGAGCCTTTCTGAAATGTGTGTATTAGTATTTGTGGAGACACGCCACTGTCAGCCTGGGTTCAAACAAAATTTCTCCTGATACGTGATTCTCACTCCCACCAACTTCCCCATTCTACCAAACTCTGAATTCGTTTATGTACTCAATTAGCAAACACAAATATTGATTGAGTACCCTCTCTATGCACAGAACATTGCTATAGTCAGATAACTATATGTTCTGAGATTTAAATTAGGACAGACGTCCAGACAACTAAAAATGTACAAGCAAGAACAGAATGCTTGAAATTGAGCCCAATGTGGATAATCCGCCATACAAGATGGCTAGGAGATATCCATTCATTAATTCATTCAACAAATACTTATTGACCCCCTACCACCTGCTATGGCTGCAAATGAAAATAGACACCACTTCTGCCCTTGATTTACTAACCATCTGGATTAGAAAACAGATATTAAGAAAATAATCACAGACACAAGTAAATCGGCAACTGTGATAAGCGACACGGTGGCTATGACATCATAAAGTGTCAAGGTATTTAATTTAGTCGGCAATGCCAAGGAAGTAATGCTTCAGCTGGCATTTGAAAGTAACAAAATGGAGACGGGTGGGGACAGTGTTCCATGCAGAAGGAAAGCCTATGCAAACACACTGTAGCAGGGCAAGTAGCGGAGACAAAAAGAAAGCTGAACAAAGAATGCTAGGATGGAAATGATATGAAGGGAGATCAGATCCATAGAAGACCTAGCAAGGAATGCTCAGCATTAATGCCCTTATACCAACAACAATAGAAGCCACTGAGAGGATGAATAAAAATATCAGACGTGACATGAATCTGATCTTGAGAGGCACAGTATTTCTCAGGAGAACTAGATATGCCCAGCATTAGCAATCAACTATGGGAGACACCAGAAGATAAACTCTCCGAAGTTGGGGATCTTTGTTCACTTTGGCACCCCAAATAACAAGAATAGTTCCTGGTTCGTGGGAGGAACTCAATTACTATTCGAGGGGCCAGAAGAAGGAGCATCACTCCCAGAGATCAGATAGGATGTCAGGAGGCAGCATGTGAGCTGCATCTTGAAGACCAGGTTGGACCAGGCTAGTGGAGACCAAGAGGTCAGGGATCTTGGGGAAATATTCCAGGGCAAGAGACCTGCTCGACCAAAGACAGGGAGGCCACTGGGGCACAGACAGGATGAGCACTTCACTCTGTCTGGAACAATGGGTGCAGAAAAGGACACCATGCAAGGAAAATTACAAAGGTAGGCTAAAGTTAAATGCTAGGGGGCCATATTAATTGCCAAAGTTATCTCCCAAGCTTATCCATATGTCTTCTCTTGGCACTTGGAATTCCCACTCGTGGGAATGCTGTGTGCTACGGTGGGAGGAGATGGGCTCCAAGAAATCAAATTCTTGAGAAGCAAGAACTCTACACCAATGTGATGATAGATTTTTTTTTATTTATTTTTATTTGGGAATTCCAGCACACGAGCCAGTAACTCTTTAGCACACCCTCTAGGGAGCCACTGGGACTCTGTCTGATACGTGGATCTCACCATCTCAGCCTGCATTTGTCCTATCCTTCAGGAGGAAGGGAAGGGGATGTGAAACTGAACACACAGAACCCGGAATTCCGGGCACGATCTAGGAAGGGCGTGTGCAGCAGCTCAGTCATGCAGAACTTCTGAAAAAGTGCTTCTCCCATGGAGACTCCAGACTGTGTTTACTTGCCACTATTAATATATGTTGAACCACCCTCAGAGAAATCAGAACTGTTGGAATGAATTACTGATCACAAGTGTTATGGTGTTAGCTGGAGTCAGGAATGAAATTCAAGATATGCTGTTTTTCTCTGTGTGTGGGTGTATCTCATTCCTTCCTTAAGTTTTAGATGCTGGGTTCATGAAAAGAGTAACTAACGTTACAGAGCTATGGATGGTAATCTTGGGTTGCCACACACCAGGTTAAGACTTAGTGACTTAACCCTTCTGGGTTTCCTCATCTATTAAAAACAAATAAAGAGCGGGATTAGAGAGCTGGGGAAGGAGGGAGGATCATAGGAGGCCCAAGGTGTCCAGACTGTACCAGTCTTTCATCATGAAACTAGCACTTGGGTGAGGGACGTTCCGGGGACGCAGAAAGTACAGGGGTGTGGACTCGGATCTGACTCTGAGGCACCGTCCTCTACTTCCCAAATCTCTATCCTTCCAAATAGGCTCAACTGAGTGCTCGCTCTGCACCTATTCCAAATGCTTTATGAGGGGAATGATCCCCTTTTACGGGTGAGTAAACTGAGGCTCAGAGATGATAACTTGTCCAAGGGAAGTAGACGTGACTCCAGAGCCTTAGCCTTCCTTACCACTCTACTCTTCTGCACTACAGGGAAGATGGCGAGTAACTCACGGAACCTCTGTTAAGATTTTATTTTCCCATAGGTATATGATTAACAATAATACCAATAATACCCACCTTATGGGATTATGATAAAGATGAAATGAGATAGGGGCGCTTGGATGGCTCAGTGGGTTAAAGCCTCTGCCTTCGGCTCAGGTCATGATCTCAGGGTCCTGGGATCGAGCCCCACATCGGGCTCTCTGCTTGGCAGGGAGCCTGCTTCCCCCTCTCTCTCTGCCTGCCTCTCTACCTACTTGTGACCTCTCTCTGTGTCAAATAAATAAATAAAATCTTTAAAAAATATATGAAATGAGATAGTAGATGCAGAAATGTTTCTTAAACTCTATTAAAGAAACACCACAAAAAGACGAGTTGGAAAGCACTTTAGTCAGATCAAAAGCTGACGTGGAAAGGACCTTCCAGCCCCAGGTCAACAACAGTCATGATCACATCTATTGACCATCGGATATGCTCCAGTACCATAAAGAAAGAATCTTAACTCCTACTTTCAGAAAAGGAAATTGAAGCAGCTGGTAAGCATTGGTACTCGCATCTCTCTGGAGCATTTCAACCCAAGTCCGCTTGGGTCCTACAGGCCATACTTGGGATTCAGTGCTGAGACCCTCCCAGAAAAGCCAGGAATTTCAGCACAAAGAGGCCTAAGTATACACAGATAGGTGGGGCCAGTGTGTGTCTAACATGTCTAGAACTCCTTCATCTTCAATGTTGAGGTGAGTGTTCCCAGATCTTTTAGCTGAGGAAGACAGACCTCCTCAGGGACAATCAGAAGATAACTCTACCTGCCTTCTGTAGTCACGGAAGGACAGACACGTGTCCATTCCAGGGACCTGATTCCTATTTTCATTCACACAGTCACCAGTCTGGAAAACCAAACTGAACATCCGGAGGACTAGAATATGGCCAGCCAAGTTGATCTGCTGCCTAGACAAGGATAAGCAGCAGCTCTCAGGCCCCCACAGGTTTAAGACCACCCAGGCAGATGACCTTGTAGCAAGTGGGTGCTGAGAGCCAGGCACCAAGAGTCTGCTCAGGCGTGTGTCCCTGGGGAGAACTGTAGGCCTCCTGCAGAAGCCTGAGCCAGTTCTTAGCATAAGCCCTGTCAAGAGGCCAGCTTGGCACAGCGTAAAAACGACCAAATCTTTAGAACCAGATGGGACTGAGGTTTTCCAAATCCCTCCATGGCACTTGCCAGCTTATGTCCTCAGGCAAGTGATTTACCAATAAGAAATTCAGTTTTCTCATCTATAAAAGTCCTTATACCTGCTTTATAAAGGTTCCCTGGCACACAGCAAGCGCCTAATAAATGTTCCTCATCTCCCCTTCCCTGCTGAGGAAGAAAGGCTCTCTAATAACCCTTGGTCCAGATCAGAAGACAAGAGGTGATCAGAGAACCTGTTGAATCATTGTATTGAACATCTGAAACTACTGTAACATTGAGTGTTGACTATATTTCAATTTAAAAACAAAAACAAAAACAAAAACAAACACCAAAGTAGGATACTGGTCTTAAAAGGAAAACAGAGTGACCAGAGAGGACTAAGAGAGAATACCACCAGCTTCCTCAGGTTCAGTATCAGTTGTTTCACACTCATTCATTCCTCATTCGTTTATTCACCAAAGATTTACTGAGCACCTACTATGTGCCGAGCACTATATTTTACACATGAGAGGAATCAGATATGGAACCTTACCACCACCACCCCCACACCACCCTACATACACCATCCTGCTCCTTGCCAGATCACCCAAGGCAGAGAAAAGGCTCAGAAAGAACCATCTCCCTCTTCAGAGGCAGGAGACCAAAGAACAGAGCCTTTAGTCTATGAATCTTTGGTACAGCTGTATCCAGGAAGGGCAGGGGTGTCCAGGTGCTCAGGAATTGTGCTATATGGGGAGAGAGATGGAGTAAATGTCACTCCCCTTACCCCTCCCTCAACCCTGCATGCACTTAGGAGGTGCTTGTCAGGAAGACAGACCAGACACTAGGACAAAATAGATTGGGAAACTTTGTGGATGAGGCATTTGGGGTTTAAAGCAAAGAAATGTATAACTTGTGATCCTGGCTTGGGGAGAAAGTCCCAGTAGGAACCCAGAGCATGCTCAAAAATCCCCTTAGAGACTGATCACTGACTTTTCTATTAAGTCACCTACAAGAGGTCTCAAAGGAGTTGGGAATTGTGGGTGTCAACCTGGTTAGGGGGGTTAAGGTTTCTTGCTGATATTTTTCATATGTACCCCCAAATTCAGTTGCATCTCTAATCAATATTGTGATCCACATTCTGAGCTGTGTTGGACCAAGACACGCTCTCACTATAGAGCTACATTATGAAGTTCAGCATTGCCTCTTCCATATCAGGCTGCTCACGTGTGTTTTCTTCTGGCTGCAAACTTCAGGAGGATATAGACAAAGAGGAACGTTAGTAAAGCACCAGACATAGGATGTTAAGTCTACAGCAAAGATGAACTGTATGCCTATAATGTGCCTTATAGGCATGACCCCTGTTTTCCAACAGTAACATAGATATAGAAGGCAAGAGGAAGTAGGATGGTTGCATTGAGGACACTAAGGAGTGGGCAGCTTGGAAGCTCACTGCCATGTTCCCATTGCTCAGCACAGTGCCTGACCCAGAGCTGTGAGTACAAGTTTGTTCTATTTCATTGAACTGAAGAACGCTATCAGAGATTCAGGCTGCTGATACGCCGGGATTGGTGAGACGGCAGGGATCAAGCAAAGCACTCCCTGTCTCTAGAGATATGCAAGCCAGACGCCACAAGGCAGGCTCAGGAAGGCCAGACTGGACAGCCATCAAGGCTTCTCTTGGCGCTGAGATTCCTCACCACTGGCTCCAAGAGATAAAGGATTCCCGTTCCCCCTAGGGTGCTTCGGGCCTCACTGCTATTATTCTGCTCCTTCCACTACAAGCCAGTCCAAGAACACACATGGTTTAGGATCAAAGCTGCTGGGAGGGTTCCCACTGCACTCTGTGCTCGGCTGCTGACGGAGCCCTTGAACTGCCAGGGAGGTCTGGGGAGGGACTGCCGGCTCCGCGGTGGGGCTCGGGCCCTCCAGCCACAAGAGGCTGCCTGAGGGGAGAGGGGCCTCGTTGTTCCCCAGCCTGGCTGTCAGCTTGGGCCCAAGAGGACTTCTTTCTCCTCTCCTTGAGCGGAAATCAGGCTTGAGAGCAGAAATGACCTCAACCTGCATAGTCCCTTGAGCTCTCACTTAGCAGCTGCCAGTCCAGAGCCCCGAGGAGGGATGGGAGGGCTCTCCACAGCTTCCACGGGACTTAGAAAGTGCTCTCCTCTGGTTTCACCCAGAAAACAGCATATAAAAAACATAGCATCAGAGGTCATCCCTAAAGCTTCTCATTAGAACCCCTTGGGATAAAGGTAGAAACTAGTCCTTCAAGAGAGTGAAAATGGGAAATAGTCTGCTAACTGCTGCTTCCAGATCTGTCACCGCAAAGCCAGCAGAGAAATTGACAAGGAGTTCTGAAACAGGGTTCATCTCATGTCTTGAATCCCAGGTAAAAATTTCATGCTGGGTGGTCAGGTTGGTTTCGGCATGTGATCAGGACATTCAGAGGCAATAATGTTCAGTAACAAGCATGAGCATGAAATAAGGAATCTGACAAATGCTAAAAGAAAAAAAAGAAATCCCGGAATTATAATGTGCTATAGCTGTTTCCCTCTGCCATGTTTACTCAAGTATTTGATCTTTCCCTCCTCCCAATCTTTTGAATTTTGAGAAGGAAATACTTTCAAATTTTATTTTCATACCGTATCCTCCCGCTGAGATTCCAGGGCTGTCAGCAGAATTACCTAACGCAGGAAGACCTGGGAAGAACTTTTCAAGACATAGGAACAGTGAGACATCAAACATCGCTGAGGCAATGACAGGGAGCCTGACCACATCACCACCATTGCTAAGCTAATCGCTTCCTGTTCTCTTTAAAGGACAGCAATAATTTTCCTTTTGGTGCATTTCTGTAAAGCAGCTTATTTGCCTGTTAAAGAATAATAACCATCAAGAAAGCGAAAATTAGGAATTAGTCACATTTATTGTTACATGAATAAGTGGGCAGTAACTACACTTGACTTGGGTGCGGCAGCAAAATGGAGCCTATTGAGAAGGGGAAGGCAAGTTTCAGCGGCCCACGCACCTCTAATGCTGGGAGAGCAGGTGGCTAGCCTTCCGAAGCCTTGGGTACCGAGTCTGCAAACAGCATGATGGCTTCTTCTTGGCCTGAGGATTACTGTGAGGGCCCACTTTGGAAGCCGGTGTGTGAAATGGCTTTGCATTATGCCTTCTTCGAGGCAGAGCCTGGCAGAACACGAACAACATGGGGGCCCTGGGCCTCTTAGAAATGACGAGGGAACTATTCTCTGTAACATGACAGCTAGCCCTAGATTATAAGTTCAACCTGTAGTCACCTTGAGCAAAAAAGGAATACGGAGAGCGCTGCTGCTACCAAACCTAGGAAACCAAGGCTGAATTTTGCTGAACTGCTTTAAGTAAATGCATTCCCTTGATCACCCAGCACTTCTTTTCGGGTAGTAAATGGAAACCGAGGCAGGAAACTGAGGCCCTCAGTCTGGAGGGAGCCCACAGTCTAGTGAAGGGACCAGACGAATGCAGCAGGTGTTTACAAGAAAACGTGCTAGAATAGGGGCTACAGCGGGAGGAGGACACCGGACCCAGACTGGGTGGTCAGGACAAATTCCCCCCGAAAGGGATCTGATGGCCACAGTCCAAGGGTGCACCACCACAGAAGCAGAGTGAATCACCTTTCATTTGCTACAGAGTGCCCAAGTTCACCTTTCCCTTTTGCCCCAGGAGTCAGCAGCGTGTGGGATCTGTCTGGCATAATCTCGTCTTCGCACTTGTCTCTTGGGTGCACCTGTCATCCCCACGGGCTTGCCGGCTCGGGCTTTTTCAGCAAGCCCGTCAGCTTTTAGCCACAAGGACGGAAGGCAGTGCAAGCGGCTGCTGCTAACATCGCTGGGCTGGAGCTCTCCGGGAGACACTAACTGGGAGATACTCACGCCCCCATCCCAGGGGTGGTACCTGGGAGTGTCTGAGTGCAAGAGTCAAGTCCAAAGAACGCACCTTCGCTATTGTTGCAGAGCTTCTCCTCCCGACTGCTCCCTGTGTCATTTGGGCACAGAGGATTAGGGTGTGCCTTGAGGTGGCCTGGGGAATGCCCCATTTCCCCAAACACTGCACGCAATTATAATAGAGGGAGGTCACAGGGCATGATCTTGTGAGCACATAACGCTGTCACTGGAGAATAGGAAGCTAATGATTTATGTCATTTCCCTCTCACCCCATATTTTCACAGAGCCCCATTACTCAGATCTGAGACAAAGGTCTGAAAGAGCTGGGGCCCCACTCACACACAAGCCATGACACGACGAGCTATTCCGGGCCCTGCACATCCTAGAGGGCCCTACCTCCACTTTGGGGTTTCACGGAAGCTTCTACTCATCCCACAAGACCCTGCTCAAACATCACCTCCTGCCATGCAGTCTACATAAGCAGACCTAACTGAGCTACTACACCGAACCCTGAACGACCCCGACATGAGCTGCAGGAGGGCTGGGCGTATCTGAGGCCACAAGCAGTAGGGGTTCTTATAGGTAGGCAATAAACAGGGCCTGCCACCAAAATCCTGCATTTTATACACCCTGCCCACCACCCACCCCTTTTGGGGATCATAAGATATTTTAACACACTGGAAGTTTGAGAATTTTACATACTGTGCCCAACCTAAACTTTCTTACACTCGTATAGCCACAGGATAGATGTTCCTCTCTCACCTCCTTATAACGCCTACCAAATATCTGCAGACTATACAGTGAGAAGCATCAGTATGGTACATTTCAGCCTCTAGTATTCCTGCGAGACAAGCATTATTATTCCCATTTTACAGATAATAAAATCGACGCATCAGTTGATCAAGTGAATTGCAAAATTTTACGCTGCCAGGAAGTAGCAGAAGGTGAGATCAGAGCCCAAGGCTTCCAACTCCAAAACTAGATCTTTTTCCATTAAAACCAGAGAAACAAAGAAACCTAGAGCAAAAAAAAAAAAAGATAGATGGTTTATGTTGGAATTATAAACAGAAAGAACTCTAAAAGGGGAAGAAAGTGAGGGGAAAGGTCCTCCTCTGTTAAGACACAGGTCTAAGTCATGAGATGAGGAGCAAAGAGCTAACATCAGTGGCCCCAGCCCCAGTAAGATCTAACAGGGTACTGATTAAGAGAAGGGTTCGGGGCATAGGTCTTTCCTTGCTTTTGCTCCTTCCTTCACTCGCCCCATCACTAAGGTGTTCAAGCAACAAATTACAATTGAACATTCACCTTGGTTCAGCCCCTGCTGGCTACTGTGGAAAGGTCCGGGCCCCCAGCATCTTCTAGTCTCCCCAGGCGCCCTGATTTCCAGCCATGTGAATCTGCTAACTACTGCCCTAAACATTCATGTCTTTGAGGTTGTCATCCTTTGTGCAGACTGTTCCCTCCCTGAGAAACCTCTTCCCCATGTCCTTATCCTGGGAAATTCTTGTTCAACATTCCAAGCCCAGCCACATGGCCCATCTCAGGCACAGCCCACCCCCGGACCTTGAGGGACGGGGCACCTGCAAAGCCCCTCCAAGCCCCTCCTCGTGCGGCCCTGGCCTCCGCCTCCGCTCTGTGCACTGCCGTCTGTGTAGAGGAGCTCCCACTCGGAGGCTGTTGCTCCTGAAAAAAAGTAAGTCAGTCAGGAAAGTCCCCACAGTGTGAAGAGACCACCATCTCCCCCAGTCAATTTAACTCGCCTTCCAACTCAAAGCTGAGGGTACAGACCACAGCCACGCAGTGATGAGTAAAGATATCCACCATTCCACACAAGTAATCACCGTGGAAGAGAAGCTGGTGAAGAGAACGAAGGGGGTCTGCATGCTTTTGTAATTCAAAGCCCCCTGTGCAATATTCTTCAGCCTCAATTTTGCACATAGCTATGGCTCTACTTGTCAGGGTTGTTAATGAGTCTGAACTAGTACTCCTGTCTAAAGAATGGGTATAGTCTAGAAAAAAACAACCCTAAAAGAAGAACGCATCAGAGCTCACGTATCTCTGCCCAGACAGCCAACCCGGACCCCAGCAGACGAGAGCCTTCTGGTCACTGGGGAGGGGCTCCACTGCGGAGCTGGAGTCACCATGGCTCCAAACCACCCAACTCCATCTGCTTTGCCTCTACGTTCACCAACGTACTTCCGGGATTAATTTCCTCTCGCTGCTAGACAGCCAGAGCCACGTGTGGAGGTGAAGCCTGGCCTATGGTATCAAACTCTGCAGGATTAAAAACCCACCATACCATTTTCTTAGAGACTTTAGATAACTACCATCATCTCTCGGAGGCCCAGGGTCCGCATCTTTGAACTTGTTAAAATAGATCTCCCCAAATCTCAGGCACATGACACCACCGAGAGTTCCTTCTTGGTCACAGCACACGTCTAATGCAGATCAGCAGATGGCCCAGCTCCGTCCGGTCATCCAGGGACCCAGCCTGGCAGAAGAGCAAGGTGGTAACAGGTGGCTTCAGGGTTCAGCACTGCCACAGAAAGGAAGGAGACTTCCCTTTAAAATCTCTTCACCAGAAATGACATGTGTTACTTAAAACTTAGTGCCCACTGGCCAAAACTAGTCAATGACCCTCTAACTGCAAGAAAACTGGAATGTGAGGTCCTCTGTGATGCTCATGACAGAGAGAAGGTGAGAATGAGGATACCACCAGAAGTTTGCACCACAAAATTTTAAACAGCCCAGGAATAAAGTCAAAATGGAGTGGCAGTAACCTCAGGTTTCCACTTACATAAACTGGTATGACGGAACTGGGTTCTACTTTCACTGAAAAGAACACCCCCAATTAGAAATTTATAACCACTGCTCAGGGGGGTCACCCTCTATCTTTGTTGATTGGCTTTATTACAGCAGTTGTTCAGCATTAATATTGGTCCGGCCACCGAGCTTGAGACCAACCAGGCGATTGTTCCCGGAAGTCAGGGGAAAATCTGAAACCAAACCAAACCCGGGGTCACGCCATTTACTGGCAACAAGTGACTTTGTGTAATGTTTAAATTTTAATCCCTTCAATGGGCTTCCCAAGAAGAGGTCTGGTTCAGAAAATCAGGCTAAAGAAGTTGAAGAGAGAATGAGAATGAGAAACAGGAAAGTGGGAAACTTTTGCCAAAGGCCAACCAGGAAAAGCGATTTTTAAACTCCTTTTGAACTGAGACTGCGCAACTTTATTCTTGGAAGTTTCCTTTATCCTTCTGAGTACAAGTGATTTACACTGTCCAATTGTGAGTGATGGGAAAACTGTGAACAGCAAAACTGGACTCTCCAAATACATTAAAATGTTATATTAGCATCAATGCATGTAATGAATTCCTCATTTTAAATTTAAATGTACGGAGAAAAGAAATTATTTCAACAGAAAATCAGTTTCTCTCCTCTCCCACTAAAGTAAATGATGAGCAAATATATTTTAAACATTGATACAAGCAAATGCCAGATTAGTTGCCTGAGGCTCCCACATCTCAACCCAGGCCTGGGCACAATGTAGCCCTGACACAATCAGAGCCAACTCTGTCCTTCCACAGGTAAGAGGACGCATCTGGATGTAAACAAAACGTTGAACTTGGATACAAGATTATGTAAGTAGTGGCACAGCAAGTTACTAGTCAATTTGGATATAATATATTTAAGCCAGCAAATGGCAACAATAATGCTTTTCTTATAGGATTATTTATTTGGTGAAATACATGAGCTACCATAGATACAGTGCCTAATGTGAGCCTGCTTGGGTCTGCAGTACCTACTCTAAGTTGATTAACGACATTGTATCGGGTAGGAAACTTCAACTTGAACCAAGAGACGTCGACAAGAAGTCGGTCAACTCACCAAAATGTGCCTCAGCTTTCTCTTCTCCAAAATAGGGATAATAACACCTGTTTCTAACAGCTTTCACAACAGAGTCATAGAGATGACCACGATAAAACAGATAAGAGACCTTTGAACTCTTAGAGGAGAGAGACTCAGAGAAATCCAAATGATTATTACCTGTCTTTGCTGAGTAATACTAGGGGATTTTCCCCACCAGGAAACAGCGCTCCCCTCCTGAGAAGGCGTATTGTCCATATCAAGCAAACACTACAGTGATGACCTATTTGCCAGTGTCAAATAGAATCTTGGCAATGCTTTTAGTTAATCGAGTTCATTATGCTTAAGGACACGGCGTCAGGTGAACAGGAAAATACCAAGAGGGCCTCCTCCTGCATTCTGTGTGTGGGAGTGACGGAACAGGTTTGGATGCTGACTCGTCAGCAACAAAAGAGAATAAAACCAAACTTTCTCGTTTAGCCTTCGTGCTATTTTGACATTCCTGAGATTTCCCATTCTCTATTCCACTGGCCAAGGACAGAGCCCTTCTCTCCCAGGGAATGGGGATCCAAGGCCACTTTTCCTGGTGGCTTATATTTGGGATTTGGCCGACAAGCTTTCTGATAGCTGCCCTTTTAGAAGCAACAAATGGGACTTCGGTCAAATAAAAACCAGAGTTTTGACTTTCACGGTAAGAGACAAGCATCCATAAAACCTGGGTTTGAGCTGATTTAGAGCCCACTTTGGCAAAGGGGGGAAAATGTGTTTTCACAATTGCTCCAAATGGTAGCAAACCTTTGCACAGGCCCACGGCCTAGAAGAGGCAGCTTGTAAAACCTGCTTAGAAACCTTGTCAGTAAAACAGACCTTATTTCTCTGGGAAATACCATGAAAATACCACACCAGCTCCTCAAATGGAATTTTGAACAGTGAGCATACCGCTGAGAAAAACACAAGTCCCTGTCTTTGAAGAAATGAATGTCTTTGAGCACACACTGTCTCATTAATCCTCATGACGTATCTATAAGGAAGTCAAAAACTGTCATTATTTTCTTCCCATCCTGTAGATTTTATGGGCTCCAACACTTGCCTGAGGTCACAGGACACATTTGTGGCAGAGCCCAGCCTCCAGGACTGGCCAGCCTCCTGGGAAATTAGTACTTTCCGGAAGGTTCTTGTGTCATCATATGGTCACTCACTCATTCACATGCTGGGCAGACATTCAGTGAATGCTGACTTCCTGCCAGGCACGGAGCTGTGTACCAGGACAGGGAGCTGATTAAGGACAGGTTTGGCCCAGAGAAATTTACAGTCTAGGAGAGGAGTCTGAGAAGTAAAGAGATCATTCCTAGAAGATCCCAGAACCAGAGGCAACATAATTCAGTGGTTAAGAGCGTGCCAGGCATGAGAGAGATCTTGGCTCAAATTCCTTTTCAGCCTCCCATTTGCAATTTTCCATAGCACTTATCCCCTCCTAACATGCTATTTATCTTCCCTGTTTGCACGCGTGCACACACACACACACACAACACTAGAATATAAATTCTATGAGAATGGAGATTTTTTTGGCTGTTTGCTCAGAGATGTGTCTCAGAACCTACAATAGTGCGTGGCATGTATCAGGTGTTGAATAAACATCTTTTGAATGAATGCATTCACTCTTTATGTCCCTGAGAAATGCACTGATTCCCCTCCATGAGCCTTAGTTCCCTCAACCATAATCTAGGAGTTGTCAAGAGGATCAGATTAGAAAACATGTACCAGTGCTCAGCACAGAACCTAGATCATAATAAACAAGGTGAGTGGCCGTCGCCGTTAAATACTGCTGACATGGTAGTCTCTGGTGCTCAGGAAGCATGAATTCACATACCATCCCCACTTAGGACATCAGGGAGGCCTGTGATACTGAGCACTGGAGAATGAGGAACAGAATGTTGCTAGGGAAAAACAGGAAAGGAGAAGGACTCAAACCAGCAAGAAAGGTGGGGCCAAGGTCAAGAGGCCTTCCCTGGAAGCTACTCTGGAGCCTTAGGGTTCTCCGACACCATCCTCCTTTTCCGTTCACAGCCCTCCATCCCTGTGCACCCAAAGACTCCTGGACTTCAGAGGTACCTTCTCCTGGAGCATTTCCAGGACCCAGCACAGAGCAAAAGTCTCCTAATTCCTCCTCTACCAGGGCCTCTCCTTCGGGGCCCTACCACGGGCTCGGTTCTGTGTGCTCAGTACAAATCCACAAATCCAGAGGGGGCCGGCGCGTAGTGACTGCAACAAGTAAAACAAGAGGCTTTCCGCTCGATGACACACCTCTGATTCAGTCTGCCCTGACAAAGCTGCAGATTAAGTTTCCTTGCCTAAAGCTGCAAGGAGAAACATGACACCCTTTACTGGCTACGAGTGGAACACGCTTTATTAACCCAGCCTTAATTATATTCCGTTTTGAGATTCAATAGTTTCGATTGCAACACCACATGAAACCAGGGTGAGCTGCACCCCATGGGGCTCCGGCCACAAACGAGATCGGGAAAGTGCCTCTGAGGCAGTGACCTGCTTCTACCAGCCAGTCGGCAGGAAGCAGCCCGGAGCCCGGGCCCGGCTCAAGGGGAGCCCCCGAGATGGCCCAATCAGGGGCAGGGCTGGGACAGCAGTCAGCCGGGTCACGTGAATCCAGTCTCTATTTACGAAAGAAATGATGTCTTGGTGTGAACAGTAAGAAGCAAATGTGGCAGAATTGACACACAGCCTAAACTTGCCACGGAAACAATGAACACCACCAGCTCCACATGGATGAAATTCTCTCATCTCATCATGGCAATCTCTCCGCCTCACCCCAGTTCTACGAAGAGGCAGAAAACGACCTGTCGCTTTTCAGTAGAGACTGAATGAACCTTATGTGAGGCAAAGGAGATCATCTTGCACTATCTTTTTTTTTTTTCTTTCTTTCTCTCTCTCTTTTTTTTAGGTCAGATTTTCTCTGAATATTTTGCCTGCCATTCTGCACTTTTCAAATATGGTTACTGAGGGAGCTGACTGGCCCAAGGGCTGAGTGTCTCCTTGGAATACCAACAGCTGCAAATTATTGAGCGTTTTCTAGGTAATACCCATTATGCTAAGGGTTTTTCCATGAATTGCCTTATTAAATCTTCACAACAGTTTTATGAGATGTTCATATGCATTTCCTTTTTCTAGTTCTACAATTAGAAAGGGACAGAAATGCCGCTCACATCTAAATCTACAAGAAGCCCTAGCTGGCACCATTACTGCCACCTGCTCCCTCAGGACCCCAGACTTTAGGATCTAAGAAGATGGGGTGCACACCTGAGTCATAGGAGTCCCCCAGTGTCCAACAGAAGCCCAGATGCATGGTAGGCCTCCGTGATGTTTGGTTAATTCATTCATTCATTCATCAAATGGGTAATTTCAAAGACTCTCAGACTGGGAACAAAGGGGCTAGTTGGAAGCTAGCTCTTACAGTAATATGCATGTGGACTTGAGCCAGGTACTTCTCCCCGGGCCTTGGCCTCCTTACTTGGAACAATGAAGAGGCTGGACCAGATGACCTTGGATGTTACCTGATTCAGGGTCTTGCCCCAAGTTCATCGAGCCAGCCAGCCTCCAAAGCCGGCATTGGAAGCCTTTCTACCTCCCTATCTCCCACCCGAAACTTGAATCCACATTCACAGAAATGGGCCCCTAGCCTGACAGCACCTTGGCCCGAGCCCCGGTGAGTCATATGTCGAGCTAGGCGGGCAGGTAGGTGTGCACAAGAGTTACTGCTAAAAACACAAGGCTACTGACTATCTAGCCAAGTGAGCACAACCAGGAACCAGGGTTCTCTCTAATCTCTCAAATAGGAAGGATGAGACTTTGTGAGCCCAATGAGAACCCTCCCCTCAATCAGGGAATGTGCAAATGTCAAAAAAAACCTTCTTGGACACAGGTTATGTATTTAAAATCAAAGCATTCTCATTTAATCATGGTCATTAATGCATTCAGCTCATTTTTGCTACATTCAGCAAACTGCTTTTTAGTGCCTTCCCTGTACCAAGGACGAGAAGAGGCAAAGAGACTATAAAGAAGAAAAGATAAATTATTCTTGCCTCAAGAGTGGACAGTCTTGTGAGATTCATCTGTCATCCAAGTTGGGCTTGTAGAAGGGAACAAAGAAAGTACTAATTCTGACAAAGAAATGAGAAGAAGGGAGGGTAGCTGGACATTGGGCCTGATTTCTCAAAGGACATGGCATTTGACTTAAACTTTGATGAAGAAATGGACTTTGACAGGTGGAAGTGAAAGAAGAATATTTTACCAAAAGGAAATGATTAGCAAGTGTTTGCTGTCTCCCCATGACATGCACATACATATGTACACACACACACACACACACACACACACACACACACACAGAGGTTATATGTATTTAGAACGTCCCTTTGCACACACATGCACCCACCCAACTAGGTTTCTGTCGCCTCAGCCCCATAAGTGCCCACTAGACTTTAGGAGAACTGGTTACACTTCTCAAAATGGCAAAACTGAAACACAGGTCTCTTGAACCATCTGGAGACACTCGATCCGCCTTATTTCTGCCTCGTTCATCCAACTTATCTCACATTTGAGTTCAGGTAGCCAGAAGCCTTCCGAAATCTTTTTTCCCCCTTCGGATGTATAGGAAGTTGTCTTTTTCTAAGGGGAAACACACTGAAATGGCAAAAGATTCCAGGATGCTCTCTGAAGGAATCAGATGTGTTTAGATTCACACGCAAAGTCTAAAAAGGTAGAGACTTTTCCAGGTTGCGTTTATTTGTTCTGCATGGTCCTAAAGTGTTCTGGGCCTTCCTCTATATTAATATGTACTGTAATGTGACTGTATCGTTTCATAATGTAATACAGGGCTCTAGTGCACAGGTCAGCAAACTAAAGCCTATGGGCCAAATCTGGCTGGCCCCCTACCGATGCATAACCTGCAAGCTAAAACTAGTTTTTACATTTTTAAATAGTTTTAAAAATAGAAATAATAATACTATTTTGTGATATGTGAGACCTGTAAAAAATTAAAATTTCTAAATAAAGTGGGTTTTTTTTAATATAGCCATGCTCATTTATTTTTCTGTGCCCATTTATTTGTCTATGGTCACGTTTGCACCACAGTGGCAGAGTTGAGTAGTTTTGGCAGAGACCATATGACCTGCAAAACCTAAAATATTTCCTATCTGGCCCTTTATAGAAAATGTTTGTCAATACCTGCTCTAAGGTCATGGGATTCTCTTGCTGAACTTGATGCTAAGATTTTTTTTAATGGGTCTTGATGCTGAAAAACAAAATCTCCAAAAAATTCTCAGTAATTTTTATCTTCTAGGAGTTAAAGGATTGAATATATCTTTGGGTCACACTACTCTTTGTCCTTTGTTCTTTAAAAATGAATCCAGTGGGCCCTTTAATTACCCAGATGTAAAGCAATATACCCTGCTATTATATTTGAGGAAAAATGAAGTCACCATTAATCTGAATGTAAATGTTTACACTAAGAAGTAAAGAATTCTCTTTGGTATATAAGTTAGATGTTTGTTTGAACATAGCTGTATCTCTGCAGACTTCATAGCTTCCTTAGGGAAAACATTTCTTTAGTTTTAATCTTTTCTATGGTTGTATATTATTGCTTGTTCTTGAAAAATTGTGTGTGTGTGCGCGCACACAGGCACATGTGTGTTTTCTAGAATTTTCTCATGTGAGATTGGGAGTACAGATCTAAAAAACTACAGGAAAAATGGGGAAGATTTTGTATTTAAGGTGTTGACATTAGATTGGGTATGTTTAAGTCATCTTGAACTTGGATATGATATTATTCAAGATAAACAATAGCCTAGGCTTTGTGAAATAATGATCAAATGTTGCATTTTGATATGATGATCTTTTAAGGACCATAGGCCCAAGGGCAGAATTCCCTCTATAAAAGACTGGATGTCCTTGTGGTACATTAGCCTCAAAAGAAGGACAAGATGTGAGGACTAAGGAAGCATACTGGTCAGTGAGAAAGGGACAGGAAAATAAAATTCTTTTCCAACTCTGGGCCTTCATAAATTGAAATCTAGACTCTGTTGAAGGAAATAATACTGTAGGTCAGAGGGACTCCTACAGAGAAAGTAAAGAGATAGAGATAGTGGGGCGCCTGGGTGGCTCAGTGGGTTAAAGCCTCTGCCTTCGGCTCAGGTCATGATCCCAGGGTTCTGGGATTGAGCCCCACATTGGCCTCTCTGCTCAGCAGGGAACCTGCTTCCTCCTCCTCTCTCTCTCTGGCTGCCTCTCTGCCTACTTGAGATCTCTCTCTTTGTCAAATAAATAAACAAAATCTTAAAAAAAAAAGAGAGAGAGAGATAGAGATAGGTAGCACTGGCAATGACCATTCAGAGGCCCACAGAAAGTGAGCCTAGACCTATGGACCTTGAAAGCAAACAGAAAAAAAACAATTTTTGAGTATTTTCTGCTTATACTTATCTCCTGTCATCCCCAACATTCAGTGAAATTGTCTTCAAGATTTATAATCTAGGTTCAAATGTGTGGTAATAAACTAAGAGAAGAGACTGCTCCACACATGGGTGAAGTGACAAAGAGGAGAGGAGGGCCGTCTCCTGAGACCAGGGAACAGCTGAGGATGGCCATGCTTAATGGAGCAGTGACTGGAAATCAGACAAGTTGCACAGCAAAGAGGTCATAACAGGTCTACTCTGGAGGCCTAGTGATTTACACACATAATCCAATATCCGAGAGAACTGTGAGAACCAAATGAGAATGTTTCAAGGGAGAGACACGTTGGCCATCAAAGCCAACAAAGGCTCAGGCCAGTAGCAAAAGGTGTTAAAGGGATGTGACCTCACTGCATGGCCAGGTAGATGTGGCTCGGCTGCACTAGCTACTTCCGCTGCAAGCCTCCACAAAACAGCAAGCTTTCGATCGTAGGTTATTTTTCTACCCCCACCATTACAATTCCTGATTCAAAGCAGGCTTTGAATACACCAAATTATCCAACAGAAAGATGTGGGGATTATCCCCATGCCTTCTCATTATAAGGTTCCCCTCCTCAATCGAGCTCAGGGACTTGCTTTCATATAGGTATTGGAACTTCTTTGGACAAATCATCTGATAGCTATTCTATTGTGAAACAGATACTTCTGCCTCCAAAACTTATCTTGGAAATCTGCAAGATTGAAAGTGAATAATTTCTAATGCATCACAATGGCATATAAGCATATCTTAGAACATTTTAATTACCCAGAAAGTATTAAGGATTACAAATACAATATTCTACAAATATGATCTATCTTCTTATAACTACTTAATTGATTACTTTGAGGGGTTTTTTTTTTTTCAGATTTGGGAGTTATATCAACATGTATTCAACACCCAATAGATTAACTGTTAAAAACAATAGTTAGTTTCAGCTGGATAGATAGAGCTTATATACATACTGAGCATGGAATCTCAGAACATTCAAGTAGTAAAAGTTACGCAGACCTGCCAGCCCAATACAAAGTTCATATCTTGCTGCTCCCCTTTCCCATGACTGTGGCAGACATCACCCATCTCTCTTTCCTGCTGAACGTGACTATAGCCACACAATCCCCATCAGCAGAGCCCTCTGGCCCGTACATTCTCAACCAGGCAATACAGCACCTAAGACACCAAAACTTGGCCCTAGGAAAATAAAAAAAATTTAGATATTACAATGGTTTGTTGCCTTCCAAAGGGTCACAGTACATAAAAAGATGTACAGTATACCTATAGCACTGGAATTACATGGGAATGGGGTGACTAGGAAGGAAAAGCCTCAAAAGACTCCTTATGAGGCTGAGAACCACCACTCTAGGCAATCACTACCAACCCCGTGAAGTTGGCACATAGGAGAAAAGCTATCTGCCATTCTGGATAGTCCAAACATCCATTTTACTGATAGGGAAAGTGAGTCTCAGACAGGTTAAAAGAATTGTCCCAAATGACATGTATCACAATTGGCCAAACAAAGTCTTAAATTCCAACTTTCCATTAAGTGCCCAGTTTACTTTACTACGTATCACGTTATCATTACCAATGTAATATAAGAATGGGTAGATGGAGTCTACTTTGCAATCTCTATTCAGTTAAAATTATATTTCTTCCTAAAGTACATGGGAAGGAATAATATAAAATACTAAAGGAAAAATAGATTGTTAATTCACAGCTTAAATGGTATGGGGGAAAGAGTACCACCTATGCTCCAAGCACCTGAGCATCTATCCTAATCAAGGACCTGTGCCATGTCTCAGGATCCCCGGGAAAGTGGGCTAGATAATTCTGTATATCTCCTTGTTCTGTCATGCTGTGTGGATCCTCATCTTATGTGTCCATCAGTGAGAGGAGGCAACTGCAAACACACACACACACAGAGTCCCTAATCACTCAATTTATTCAGTCAAAAGAAGGCTAAATTCCTTATTAATGCTTGATTGTGAGATGGATATTGTTGTTTTTTTCTAAGTTGCCCTTGAAACAGCCCACATGGACTAGACCACTTTTATAAAGCAGCTTTACAATAGTAACAATCCCACAGCAACTCTGCCAAGGCCAAAGCAAAGACTCTCCATGCAGACATCAGCCTTTCTGGCCAGAGTGGTGGCTGCCAAAACTCTTTACATGGGCAAGGAGAACTATTGAACAGAATTTGCATGGAATAACTTAAGCTAATATTGGCAACCCAAGGGGACATCTGTGTTGACATCTCACTCTCTCCTCTCACCTCTCCTCACTGTTACCAGAGTGACCTCTCTAAAATGCATGTCTGAGCATATCATTCCCCTGCTTACATATTCTGGATGGCTCCTCACAGTCTACAGGACCAGTCCAAACTCCCTGGCAAGGGATTCAAAGCTCTTCTCAAACTGGCTTGGATCTATCACTCCTGCCTCCTTTTCTGATGCCTCCCTACCCTATCCAGCTCTCTCCCTTTTGGCTCTATGCTTCAGCCAAACCAAAAACACTAGTAGTTCCTCAAGACAAGCATGCCTTTCCCTACCACTGTTACTTTGTAGAAGTTGTACTTCTCCTGGGAGATCCACAACTATTAAACCCTTATCCTTTAATAGCCAGCTCAGGTAGCAACACATGTGTGGAGACTTCCCTCCCCCACGCTCAGGCAAGGTTGAGGATGTATACCTCACGCTGGAGAACTCAGAAGTTCACACCATTGATAATACTAATAAGACTACAAACTTCTTTCAGGAATGAGATTGGGTCTTAGTCACCTTTGCATGGTCAGCACATAGTAGGTATTCATTAAATGTTAATGAGTGGCTAAATAGATTCGTATTGATTCATTGACTAGAACTAGCTAGCACAACTACTACTGATATCTATATGGTCTACCAGAACTACCCAACTCACAGTCAATGTTCACTCCTTTATTATGTAACTATGGTATTCTATAGTGTTTCTCAGAGAAACAACTTAGGAATTTTTAAATTATGTGTGAAAGAATTCTACACGGACACAATGTTGAATAACAGTGATTTGCATGTTGGGAAAGTTACTCCTTTCTCAATTCTGTTTCAGTCCTTCAGATGACATGAAGGAGAACGTCTCAGTTTGATGCAATATGACTTCAACATCTCTCTAAATATATGCTAAAATTTCCCTTTGTAACAAAGAGAGAGCAGAACTTAGGCTCAGAGACTTCACTGGGAATCTAAATTTAGCTAAAATATAAGGACACTGCTTCATTCTCCTTTTTTTTATTTTCATGATTACTTTCCAGTTATACCAAGTGGTATTTGATTTTTATTTAATATAGCGGTATAAAGCTTTCTCGTCAAACCTATTTATTTAGGTTAAAAAATGAGTATGTTTTAAAAAACACAAGAAGGAAATATTACAGGTACTTGTGAGGCACTAGACAGGATAGCATCCCAGCACCTAGGAGGATAGTCTTAGAAGGCAAAAGATCTGGGAGTCCATAAGTCCTCTACTTTTGGGTAAGTTACTAAAGTTTTTTGAACATTTTGCTATGAATGAGCAGAGGACACTTAATAATTACAACTTTTCTATTCAAATCTGTTGTAAAAATCAAAGAAAAGGGGCGCCTGGGTGGCTCAGTCATTAAGCGTCTGCCTTCGGCTCAGGTCATGATCCCAGGGTCCTGGGACCAAGCCCCGCATAGGGCTCCCTGCTTGGCAGGAAGCCTGCTTCTCCCGCTACTTGTGTTCCTGCTTGTGTTCCCTCTCTCGCTGTGTTTCTCTCTGTCAAATAAATAAAATCTTTAAAAAAAAAAAAAAATCAAATGAAAAAAATGTGTGCAGAAATGTTTTGGAATGTGTAGAAAGCAACGTTATGATCATCAAAATGACCAGCGCCAATACAGCGCACCATTGCTTCCCATCCTGCCTTACCCAGTATGGGTGAAATTTAACTTTGTCTTGAGTTCTAGTTCAAGATATCCATTTGTGTCCATGGATTTTATTCTCTTCATTCCCAGGTTCCTGTTTAAAATGACCAAAGACATTTTAAAAATAAGAACATATCTCAGGAATGATGTCACTAATTGACCAAAATATAGGAGGAATTTCTGCCAGATGTAGGGCACAGAGGACTATCTGAAGAAATCGCTGATCAGCCTACCACCCAAAACAAGTGAAGGAGAAAGCCAGAGGGCCTGTGACAGTACCCCCAAAGTAGCCCCCACATTCCGGGCAGCAAGAGCAGGGCACCCCATTAGGGTGGGATGCGGAATGGAGGAAAGTGCATCAAACTCAAAACTGACTTCTGGGAACTACAATACTGCAGGCAATCAAGGTGGGTTGGGGCTGAGGTCGGGAGGTTGGGAAGGTCTGTTGGGCATCACCGGAGTACTTCTGCCCGTCCTTGTGTGTACAAGGACAAAAACGTGAAGCAAAGAAGGGATCATTCACTTCCAAGTAACTGGACCTCAGATTTAACATAATTGGATCCAAGAATCTAACCTTCTCTTCCTTTTTCCCTTATACCTTTTCAAAAAACTTTAATCAGGAACCTATGGAATCTGCGAATCTATAGGATCTGTGCCCACCTCAACCCTCAATCTTGGATAAGTTCTGTAAGGCTTTTCAGTTCATGGAAAGTTTAAGAGGAGATGCCAGCAAATTGGTCTGCCCAAAAGCCAACACTGTTCGAAGCTCTGTTACTAGAAGTCACACTAAGAAGACGGAAGGTAGGTGGGTTTGCTCTGCTTCGCATGGATCAGGCTTCACTTCCAGTCATTCACTCTGATGAACTCTAAATCCACACAAAACAAAGATTTTTCTTAACTATGTGTCTGTAATCCCTCCCACCCACCTCATCCTTCCCTCTGCCCCAATAACAAAGAACTGAGCTTAAGAGGGAACAAAAGAGAAATTAAGAGAGCTGGACCGGGCTGGCTTGGGGAGCTGTCTCAGAATTTCAGTAGAGGAAGATGAAAGACTAAAGTGGAAGTAGAGAAAGATGGAAAATGTGAATTTCATGTTTTGCTGTGAGTCAGGAAATGAACCCTTTTGGGGTTTCCAAATAACTTCATTAAAGATCTCAATTTCTTCTCAATCATTTTTGGTTGTTGACAAGGGCTTCTTTAGTGTGACATGAGCCCTCCTGCTTTATCTGGGTTACACGTTATTTCAAGAGGGCAAACTGGAAGGTGTTCAAAGAAGAATGGCTCAACTGGTAAAAGTCGTGAAGCGGTGTTACAGGAAGGAAAGCTTAAAGAAATGGATGATTTCGCTAAAAGAGCACAGCCTTGGGAACAGGGGCTGAAGGGACTTATTTGGTATATGTGGCCCTGAGAGGCAGAATTGAAACAATCTGTAAAAACTACAGCAGAGACAGAAATCTGCTCAATATTAGGAGAAAGTTCTTTTTTAACTAACAGTGCTGTGTTAAAAAGAATGGGCGTCCTAGACTGCAAAGGGGAGGAGGGAGGGATGGGGGTTGCCTGTCAAAGGAAGTATCCGAATTTAGTCCAGAGAACCATTGCGCTGGGACAATTCAAGCAAGAGGGAGCCAGGGAATAGGTCTGGGTTTAATGACTCTTCCAATAGATACAAAGATTAGGACAGAGGTGGGGAGGGGGACTATCTGAATTGTAAAGAGCCCAAAGCTGTAAGAACAACAGATGCCCAATGCTAACCTTCAAATGCCAACGGCATTTTTCCAAATAGAGTCATGGGAAGGCATTCATTCTCTTTTACTAAATTAAAGATATTCCTCTCTGTTCTCTCGGAAGAAAAATAAGCAAACGTAAACATCCCTAGCTTGCTTCCCTAATTCTCCTGCCTTAGGACTTTGTCTCCTCTGTGGTGACATGTTATGTTTCCATAGTCCACTATCCTTCTGACCTGAGAAAGATCTGAGGCTTGCCTGGTAGTCCCAGGCTGCAGCTGAGAATTCATAATCTCACCCTGGATGACTTACGGACTCCCAAAGGACAAACTCTCTTCCCCCAAAGTATCTACTTCAGCAATCTCATCTCAAATAGAGAGTAAGACTGAGCCCAACTCAAAAAGTCCCCAAAGAAGGCTAGGGCCAGGAATTAAAAACAGCATTTGAGATCTCCAGAAGAGACCGAAGGTGGGAGCCAGGTCTTCTCCATCCCTGGACTAAGACTCAGGCAATAGCTGGAAGAGCATGACTCAGAAGACATTTCTGTGCCTGTGAACAAAGCCCAGGCCTCTGGGCTGCAAGATCATCCCATCACATTCATACGGTGAGCCAACAGGTGAGCTGCTCTGACTAGCACATCAGATTGCTTTCTGGCCAGGATTTCTGCAGAGTTCGCTCCTCACGGGGAAGACAAGAAACCTGAGTAAGACAGCAGCAGCCACCACAGTGAATCAACAATGGGATGAGTAAATACGCACATGAGAACCTACTACACCCTCGGCTGAGTGGGCTTGGGAGATTCAGGGATGAAGGTGTGATGGTCACTACCCTCGAGAAGCCCACAGTCCACTGGGAAAAGCAGATGCATGATCTCATTAGAGTAACATACTGTGCTGATGCCATTGTGGAGGTGGGTCCACTGCAAGAGCGCAGAGAAGACAGCAGTAAATTATCTGTGGAGAGTTCTCACTGACATCATGTCAGCTGAGCTAGAGCTCCTCGGTTGGTCAAAAAGGAAAAAGTACGCTAGTCAGCAGGAAAAACATGAAGACATAGAGGCAAGACATTTGCTGCAGCTACTTGGGAGTAATAAGGATCTTGAAGTTCTTTTATAGAATTAAATAAAAATAAAACTTCTATAGATGATGATCCCCAAGCTAAGTGTTTTGAGAAGCAGACGTAATGCCTTCCATCGATGGAACACCAGCGAAAACCGATGGACCTCAAGAAGATGTAAATTTGACTTTAAAGCAAATTATATACTTCTATCCATGACTATAAAAATGCACAAAGAATGTGAACAAGAAAGGATAAATCTTCTTCTCTTGTTTAGGGAATATTAAGAAAAAACAAACAAAAAAAGCATCTGTTGGGCAGAGACTTCTATGAACACAGAGAAATAAAATGGTGGAGTTGAAGGGGAGGGGTTTAGAAAATGCTAGAAAAGTAGACAAAAAAATGCTTAGAAAAGGCTATTAAACAGGAACATGACTTCTTTTGCTCTCTACAGGAATACTGAATAAATACATGAAAGATAAATTTCCATCAAAATTCAGCTGCCTCACTTCTTCTTTAACCACGTTTTGGACAAAGATGTTTGACAAGACGAAGCAGCTCATGCTTTAGGCCGACAGGCCTGCTGGCTTCTATCCAGGATAAACACTGTCAGTAAAATTATCCCTTCACTACCTCCCAGGAGACTGCTCAATGGGGCTACCAGCATTCCCTAACTTTTTCTCCTTATGAAGCTTAGAAGGGAAATCACATCACAGGTCACCAAATGAGCTGTCGTGGACTTGGTCAAAGAGAAAATGATAAACAGAACAATCTATTCCATCAAACACAGGTGGCACCACTCTCATTTTATCGCCAGCTTTACCTGAGGGGCAACTGGATGAACGTACCTTTCTTTACATTTCATTTCTGAAGGTATTTAAGGATAGTTATCTCTCTTGGAAGATCAAAAGAAATGTTTTTGGAATAATAGAATGTACTATAGATCAAGAGTAAAACATAACTGGGCTTAACTGAAAGCCACTGGATCTTTACATCCTCCTAGGCACTCTGTCTCTCTGGGGCTACTTCTCAGAAGATCTTCCCAATTATTCCAGTGTATTTTAAGAGACAGTGACTTTCGAGTTGATTGATGGATTTGCTTAAACATTGAATTCAATCTTAAGATTCAGATAAAAATATCATTCACTCATTTACTCAACAAATATTTTAAGCTCCTACTATGTGCCAGGAACTGACACAGACATTGCCTCAGATTTAATGTTCCCCCATTTCTTGAATGGGAAAGCAGCTTGCAATAATAGTTCGGTACAATAAAGTCAGAGAAAAATAAAGTAAAATCAGCCATGTAATCATTTAATTATCACATATAATCATTTAATTGATCATATACAATCAAATGTAATCACTTAATTGATTATATAATTACATATTTAGCATAGGGTCTTTCTTGGTTATTTGCCAGAGGGGGGCCACTAAGTTATCTCTGAGCTTCCTAGGAGCCAATGCAAAGAGGGAGACACAATCCATTTCATAATTTTCTGTGTCTGTAAGACACAAATAGCATCAAAACTCTTTCTGCTACTGAAACCTGAATATTTAAAATTTGCTTGACATAGTTAAATACCTCAAACTACAGAAACCTTAATTCAACAAACATTAACTCACACCTACCCTGTGAAAGGACTTTCGCCAAGTATTAAAATGAGTGACCTGAGTAAGATCTAGTCTGTGCTATTCAAGTCTTTTTTAAGCTTAAACTGCAGACCAGGACTTGCAGGCTATCACTGTAGATTCTTCCCCATTCCTGACTATGCCCCGTCAACACTCCACGAAAGGGAGAGATTATGAAAGGAACTTTCTAGAGGTCATCCTAGCTTAGGAGAAATTCCAACAGTGTATCACAGCTAGGAACACGGAGATGGAGAGATGGGAGTAGGAATGGGCCTTAAGGGGGAGGAAGGTCGTCTGTGGTATGGAGATACCCTCTTCCATCTCTAGCCACTGCTGATCTGGAATATAATATCTGGAAAACAAGCACATGGAATTTGTGTATGCTTTTAAAGCCTTTATCATCAACAATGAATTTTCTCTATAACGAAGTAAATGTTACCGGGAAGAGTCAGACCTCAGAAAAGCAGCAGGACCCCTCTGTCCTGCCTGAAATGCTGAGCTCATCCCAGGCCGAGGGAGTCCATCCCTCCCCCACACAGCCAGATTGCTCCTGGGTATACACAGAACTTGACTGAGGAATGGGACCGTCCTTGGGAAAATACATAGCTCTATGGCTCCTTGGAGACATCTAGCTTAATGTCCTTATTTTTCCAATGAGGAATTTCATCAAAACCCATTGAAGAAAGTGTATCATGGAGTGGTCAAGCAACGTACTCAAAATCATATGAGAGGTCAGGAACTGCACTACAGGAATACGTCACCACATCCCTGGATCCTACTTAGAATTTTAAATCTCAGCTCTTTTGAAATTGTGGCTTCCTGAGTACAGAGACCATGTCTTAATGTCTCATTAGGAGCTCACATTGTGCTGCTTTTATTGGGCTCTTACAACCCTGGGGGCCAATGGTGTCCACCTAGCACAGATTACTAGGAGCACCCAGTAGCTCCTGGGAAGCTTTAACAAAAAATACTGATGCTTGGACCTCACCCCCGACCAAGTGAAGTTAGAATACCAATGATTCTAACTGCCACGTGGAGCTGAGAACCACTGGTGTAACCTGTCTGAGAACCAAACCACAGCCATCCTGCTTCGGAGTGGAGCCCAAAGTCTCAATGACCTCCAAATTCATTGTCCTTGGAAGGTTAGCTCCAATGGGATGGCCTTGCGAAGGCTTTCACCATGGCAGTCAATCCCAAGGTACTCAAAATCAAGAGCAAGGATCCCTTCCCTGTTAATGTTCATATACTGCCATCTAGTGGTTTCTTTGGCTTTTTTTTTCTGTGTCTCATAAAGATACAATCAAGCCTCAGCTGTAGCTGAGAGATTTCATGGGGTGCCAGAACTCCAAGCCGTTTTACTATTTGAATGCTTTTTATTTGTAAAGTGTTCCACGATTTCTTCTCACAGGAGAAGGACTCTACAAGTCTTTGGTTTTATTTGGATAGAGAGCTGAGGGTGGAATTGTTCTAAGAATCAAGAGGACAGCTTTGCAGTTTCAAGAATCTAATCGCTGAGCCCTGGCTCAACAATGTGGCCTTGGAAATATCATTTCATTTTGTGGTGCTTCCATTTGCTCATCTAAAAACTGAAAGAATAACCCTGCCATCTACATGGCCAAAAAATTGTTACAATTTATAAAGTTGCTAATACAAAGATTTGTTACAAATATCCATAATCTTAAAAATAAATAAATACAAACAAACACACATAGATAGGAAGACAGATGCATTGTTATGCAGGTTCCAACATATATGGGACTTAAACTATCAATAATTTATTGATTAAATATCTGGAAGCTAATCCTAGGATCTGAGGATAACCAAATTACCTTTCAAATGAATGACTATTACTTTTTTTAAATAATGGATACAATTCACATCCCATTGAATTTATTGAGGGCATTTTTGCTTGACTGAAAGATCGTCAAAGCAGAGAACCCCTGAGATGAGGGCATCAGAGGCTCAGTAACCCCATTATCAATTTAGAGAGGTCACCAGGGAAGAACTGTGAGAGGATTTGAATCAGGAAATCTGCAGGGCAGTTCTAACCAGGCAAAGCAAAGGTGAAACCATCCCAGGCTCATCAGGGATTTGCAAAGAGAGAAGTCCTGCAAGAGCTTTTTAACCAGGGATGTTCTGCTGCTAGTTTTCTACCTGAGCACAAGACAGGCTGATCATGAACACCTCAGGAGAGTGCAACTTTGAGATCCAGGTAAACGTAAACTTATTCATTGCACTCTTTATTATTTTTGTGACAAGTCAGTGTATGGCTTAATTTTCTATCTTTCACTGATTTGAAGAGCTAAGAGTGATTAAGGCAATTCAAAGAGGGGTGGGGCTTGGAAAAAAATTTTATAATGCTTTAGTTGGAACAGCAGCAAGTCTTCAACTCTGAAATTGGTAAGAACCACCTGAACACTGGTTTAAAATGAGCCCCACAACACAGATCCTGACTCCGGAGCTCTGGACGGGGCCCAGGAATCTCCATTTTTAATGGACATTTCCAGGTGATTCTCTCCAGGTGTTCCATGTATGGTACCCTGAGAAATCTCAGTCAAAAAGCCCCTTTCGGGGGCACCTAGGTGGCTCAGTGAGTTAGAGCCTCTGCCTTCGGCTCAGATCATGAACCCAGGGTCCTGAGATCCAGCCCTGGATCTGGGGTCCCTGCTCAGCAGGGAGCCTGCTTCTCCCTGTCCTCCCCAACTGTGCGCTGTCTCTCACTATCTCTGTCACTGTCTCTCTCTCTCTCTCTCTCAAACAAAAAAAAAAATCTTTAAAAAAAAAAAAAAAAGCAGCTCCTTTTCTTTCAGGCTCCAGATATTAGAGGGCCACTGATTTTTATCCAGTGGGGTGGGGCAAGAAGTAGATTAAGCTCAGAATGGAGAGCAAATGGCCCTAACATATAGCCTGGAAGGAAATCTGGCTCAGCAAAACAGAGCAGCCAATAGTTTGGGCATTAGGCAGCTGGTGGACGTCAGGATCAAAAGATGTCAACTAGCAGGTCACAGAACACAGCCAAGCCCTGGATGTTTGACATGTAAGTTCTCTGATTCTCACTATAGAAAGAAAGGTTGCTACGGTCTCCGTCTCACTGTTAAGTTAGAAAGAGTTTACCCCCTTGCTATTCCTGCCATACCGTGGCCCAGGGAATGCTGCTGCAGTTCCCAGGGTCCCCTCAACAGTGTGTCAAGACCCTCACATAAGTTCTTTCCTAGACTAACCATTCCTTCTCTAGTCTCCATCCCCATCTGCTTCCCCTATCTGGGAGACTCAGATCTAAGGATTCAACTCACACATCTCTTTTCTTGTAAGCCTCCAAATAAGAACTAACAGTTGTTGAGATTTTTATTTTTTTTTTTTTAACAACTAATCACGAACTAGGCATGTTGCAAAGATATCTTACATGATGCGATGATTGCACAAACTAGAAATCACCTACAACAAGAACTAGCCCAATATGGCCCACAGGCCAACCAGACAATCACCTGTTTTTGTAAATAAAGTTTTATCGGAACACAGTCACACCTATTTGTTTACATATTATCTTTGGCTATAGCCAAAAAAAACTTTATGGACTGCAAAGCGGAAAATTTACTACCTGTCTCTTTACAGAAAAAGTTTGCTGACCCTGGTCTAGAAAGATGAGTAACACATCTACAACACTCCAGCAGGTATTTTGAATCCTTCCTAAAAAAAATAATTTGAAGCAAGGCTCTCTGAGTCCTGAACTAATGCACAATCATGTTTCCACTTTTTCTACTCCTGGCATCTCATTTGTATCTCATCTAAAACATTTGTCATCATTTTATTCATATAGAGGCCATTCACTTATTCAACTAATTTTTATTGAGGTCCTACAAATAAGATAACATTCATGACTTCCAGGATATAACTACTAGAGCAATGACCCTCCAACTTTTTGGATTATTAATCCCTATCAGTAAAACAACTTTTGAACACACAATCACAACACAGGCATATTTATTAATCATGAAGTATATATGTGTACCATTGTACTAATATATTGGGCAAATTACAAGGCACACCAAAAAATAGAGATGGGAGTTCTATTTTATTCTTCCCATAACCAACTCTGGAAACCACAGGACTAGAGTGTTTATAAGATGTTGTGGAAAGTGCTAAAAAGAAAAGAGAACATGGCTTAGTGAGAAAAGAGGTACCAAATGCAAGAAGGGGATATTAAAGGAAGGACATTTGATCTGAGTCCTGAAAAGGGAGTAGGAGATCATCATGCAAAGAAAGAAAAGAGGGCATTCTGTACAGGGAAGACAGCTTGTCCAAAGACACAGAAGTAAGAGACAGCATACTGTGTTCAGATAAATGGGGTATTGTTATTTGTAAAAGAGGGACAGAAGAAGATGAAGCATGTCAGTATGATTGAAACCAGACTCTGAAGGGCCTTGTGTGTCAGGTTAACTCAGAAGTATATCTGGAAAGCAAAGAGGACATATTTAAGCGCAAGACTAGCATTATTAAGTTTCTTTTAGAAAGATCTCTCTGGGGACACCTGGGTGGCTTAGTTGGTTAAGCTTCTGCCTTCAGCTCAGGCCATGACCTCCAGGTCCTGGGATCAAGTCCTGCATGGGGCTTCCTGCTCAGCAGGGAATCTGTTTCTCTCTCTCTCTCTTTCCCTCTGTCCCTCTGCCCCTCTCCCTGCTCATTCTCTCTCTCTCTGTCCCTCTGCCCCTCTCCCTGCTCATTCTCTCTCTCTCTCTCTCTCTCTCTCATAAATAAAATCTTAAAAAGATCTCTCTAAAAGGTGCAGGAAGAAAGGATTAAAGGAGGAGACAGAAGGCAAGGTCAGTCCACAGTATTTACTGAGAACTTGTTCCAGTTATATAATCACATCTCCCTTTTAATTAAGAACTCCTCAAAGCAATGGCAGCCATATTCATCTTTTGTTCTCTCCTCTATGTCCAACATTGAGCTGATATATAGAAGCTAATGACTGTTTGCTTAATTACACTGAATTGACACTTTCCCCCATTATAAGAATGATATTCCCGAGAGTGAAATCTCTGCTGCCTCTGGAGAACCATCATGGCCCCAGGCTGTATGCATGAGATGGGGAGATAAAGGACTTGAGGAGACAGGACTCCATAGTAGAGGATCACAGACCTCATGTGACCAGCACCCGGGCTGACTTGGCACTTAGAGAATTGCTGAGGACGCATGTCAGACCAGCCTGGCCGAACCCACAACTCCGGGCTGTAGTTCGGTGAATCAGTGGGTACCAGTCATGCCCTGGGCAGTGTGGGGAGCCTGTCTGCTGATGACTGCTCAGTGGTGAAACAACTAATCAGGCACATGGATAAAGACTGATATGAGGGCACCTGGGCAGCTCAGACCTTAAGCATCTGCCTTCAGCTCAGGTCATGATCCCAGGGTCCCGGGATCAAGCTGCACATTGGGCTCCCTGCTCGGCGGGAAACCTGCTTCTCCCTCTGCCTGCCACTCCCCCTGCTTGTGTTCCCTCTCTCACTGTCTCTCTCTGTCAAATAAATAAATAAAATCTTAAAAAAAAAAAAAAAAAAAAAGACTGATATGGAATGCCTTGTGCCAGGGAAGTCAGGAGGGAACTCAGCAATGCTGGGTTGTCAGAATCAGAAATTCAAAAAGTGGCTCTTCAGCCTCCACCTCTTTTTAGCTGAGCATTAAGGGTAAAAGGTTTGCCAAGGGCCATAGAAAATGTGTTGCTCTAGGAAGAGAAATCAGCCTTGAATGGAAAAACCACCATGTGGCTTGACCTAAGGGCCCCACTGAGGGCTTTCAGGGAACCTCAGAGTAAAAAGAGCAAAAAATAAAATAAAATAAAACAACCACAACTGCATAGCCCTGGCTAATCTGGCTCCTGCACGTTAGCTGGGAGCATAATGAAAATGACACTGAGGTTTGTAGAGGAAATCTTTCACATACCAGATATCCGGAGATGATTTCAAATATTCACAGTTTAATAGAACTCATCACAATAATAGCTCAAAGAGAAAAATCATATCCTGATCCCTATAAACACTAGAGAAGTTGAAAAATTCAAAACCCATTCTTAATTTTTTAAAAATACCTAAAAGTAAGAACAGAGGGCTACTGATCCAACACTAGAAAGTATATATCTCAACCAAAACCCATCATCAGGAAAACATTAGATGAAGCATTTCATTAAAGTCAGTTCTTTACCCCCACTAATATTTACACTTATTCTGAAGCTACTAACTGACACAATAGATACGACAAGGAAGTATGAAACATTAAAAGTAGAAAAGATGTAATAAAGTTACATTATTATTTGCTTAGAAAATTCAAGAAAAGCAATTGGCAAATGTTTAGAAACAAGGAGAGAATTCATTAAGGTAGATGGATACAAAGTTAATATACTGAAACTAATAGTTTTCCTATACGCAAACAATAGTCAATTAGAAGGTACAATAAGAGGGAAAATCCCATTTACGATAGAATCAAAAAGACAAAAGACTCAAGAATAAGCAAGGTCACCATAAAGAAAACTTTAAAATGCTACTCAGAGACAAAAAGGAAGCAAACAAATGGAAGACATGCTGTGTTCTTTGATAAGAACACTTCATATCATTAAAAAATCAGTTCTCTTAAATCAATCTATAAATTTAACACACTTCCAATAAAAATACCAATGGGATTTTTTTTTTGACCAAGCAAGCATAGACAAGCACATTCTGAAGTTCAGATATGAAATAAACAAGAGTAATCCAAAAAACGTCTGAGGGAACAGAGAAAGAGAGGAGTAATGAGTGGGGAGGAACCCGACCAGGTATTTAATGTTTTAAAAGCTATTAGAAATTAAAATAGTGCGACATATGTTCAAGAACCGCTAGACTAATGGAACAGAGTAGCAGGTTCAGAAACAGACATAAATGTATGTTAGAATATATGTAGGAAGAGGTAGCATTTTAAATCAATGGGTAGGAGGAAAATTATTTAAGAATCGATGTTTTTGCCAATGGGATAGCCTTCTGGAAAGAAAAGTAAAATTGGATCCATAGCTCACAACTTATATGAAAATAAATTCTAGATATACTAAAGATTAAACATGAAGGATTAAAATGAAAAATACTAGAAGTAAATAGAGGATAATGGTTCTTTTTGTTTTCAAGCCGGGGACAGGATGATTCTAACAGCACACACACACACACACTGATAAATGAAACTGCATAAAAATGACTGTGTCTGACAGTTTCAGACAAATGTAAAACAATGTGAGGAAGATGCCTACAACTCTTATCACCGATACATGACTAATTTCCTTTAATTTATAAAGATCTACCAATCAATAAGAAAGGTGATGAACAAATAGCTCTTGGAGAAGAAATGGGATTGCTTCTTGAACAATCGCTCAGATGTCTCAATATCACTCATAATATGGAATGCAAATTCAAACCACAGGGAGATATCACTTAGCACCTACCATGTTGACTAAGATCGGAGCGTTTGGGAATACGTCCAGTGGGCCAGCATGTAGGGGGAGAAAGGGTGGCTGCTGGGACTTTGGAGACAAAATACCTACAGAGAATCCTGTGGCACCATCTACCAGAACTTTAAATACATGTCTTTTCAATTATCATATGATCTCACTGATATGAGGAATTTGAGAAACAAGAAAGAGGATCATAGGGGAGGGGAAAATGAAACAAGATGGAACCAGATAGGGAGACAAACCATAAGAGACTCTTCATCTCAGAAAACAAACTGAGGGTTGCTGGAGTGGAGGGAAGGGGAGGGTGTGTGATGGACACTGGGGAGGGTATGTGCTATGGTGAGCTCTGTGAATTGTGTAAGACTGATGAATCACAGATCTGTATCCCTGAAACAAATAATACATTGTATGTTAATTAAAATACATATATGAGTGTGTGTGTGTGTATATATATATCTTTTGGTCCAGCCATTCTGCTTCTAAAACTTTATCCTACGTATTTGAAATGAGATATTTCACTGCAACATTTTTTATGCTAGTAAAATTTTGGAAGTGATGCCAATCAAGAGTGGACAATTTGATTAAATTATATCTATATACAGTTATTTTTAAAGTTGTAGCAGCCCCATCTATACTAATATAAAATAATTTCTATGATACATTTTCAGGTTAAAAAAAAAGCAAGGTATCCAAAATAATAGAGAAAAGTAAGAGAACATGTGCTTATACATGCATAAAACACACACACAAAAACAGGTAATAGTGAATACTTCTGTGGAAAGGATCAGGGTGGCTAG
>CM053615.1:57309310-57326425 GCA_028646535.1 Procyon lotor
ATTATGGAAAAATGTCACTTATAGCCTCCCACTTAGATAGGCTTAGGATTAGCCCATCTGCACAGTTTCACTCCGGTGATGTAACTAAGCCTTAGGTTCAAATTTTCTTTCAGTCAATATTTACTGAGCACCTACTACAAGCCAAGCCCTTTGCTGGTCAGCTGGTCACCAGGCACACAAATACAACCAAGATAGCCATGTTTCCTGATCACAATGGAACAGAAAAAGGACACAAGTAAAGCATCCAGAATACTCCATGTTACAGGTATCTGTATGCAAGGTATAGAGAACGGGAACAAAGGACAGGGACAGCTATTTCTGCTAATGCAGCTAATGCAGGCAGGAAAACTTCAGAGTAGAGCTGATTCTTGAACCAGGTCTTACAAGAAAAGCTAGCTAAGTGAAATACGTCAGTCAGAGAAAGACAAATACCATATGATCACTCATATGTAGAATTTAAGAAATAAAACAAATAAGAAAAGGAGGGAAAAAGAGAGAGGAAAAAAAAAAAAAAACTAAGAAACAGACTCTTGGGACGCCTGGGTGGCTCTGTTGGTTAAGCAGCTGCCTTCGGCTCAGGTCATGATCCCAGGGTCCTGAGATCGAGTTCCACATGGGGTTCCTTGCTCGGCAGGGAGCCTGCTTCTCCCTCTGCCTCTGCCTGCCACTCTGCCTCTGTGTGTGTGTGCGTGTGTGTCTGTCTGTCTAATAAATAAAATCTAGAAAGAAGAAAGAAAGAAAGAAAGAAAGAAAGAGAGAGAGAGAGAGAGAGAGAGAGAGAGAGAAAGAAAGAAAGAAAGAAAGAAAGAAAGAAAGAAAGAAAGAAAGAAAGAAAGAAAGAAAGAAAGAAAGAAAGAAAGAAAGAAGAAAGACTCTTAACTATAGAGAACTAATGATCACCAGAGAGGATGTGGATGGGGGGATGGCTTATAAAAAGGTGGTGGGGTTGGAGATTAAGGATTGCACTTGTCCTGATGAAGACTGGGTGATTAAAGTAAAAACTTAAAAAAATAATAATAAATGCAATCAGAAAGAAAGGGAGAGAGAAAGAGAGAAGTTGGCATTTACCAGACAGCTGGCAGCTGGGAGGAATACCCAAGTGAGGAAGCTGTGAGATCAAATGTTTGAGTGTTCCTAGGGGAATGGGAAAATTATCTGACTACAGGAGGGAAGGGGACAGTAGTAGAGAAAGGTAAAGGGACAGGCAAGGATCTTATCATGAAAGCCCTAGTATAGAACTGACGTTTACTCGGTAGGCAGTGGAGATTCAAGAAACATTTTGAACTTGGAGATGGCATGATTAGATTTTCACCTTGGAAAAATTTCTGTTGTGTGTTTGGAATGTGACATGGAAGGAGAAAAACCTAAAAGCTGAAATCCAGCAATTTCCAACTTCTAGGTTTTTCTACATCCATGCCACAAGAAAATCCATTCCATTTTCAAAACATCTTTGTTAAAAAGTTGTCTCTTGCTGAGCTAGAGTCTTCCTTCCTGTAGTTTTCATATTAGCTGTTCCTCTTCAGGCCACACAAAGCTGGTTATTTAAAGATAAAAATGGTGTTCTCCCCTCCCCCTCCCCAACTCCCGCTCATGCGCACAAGCTCACTCTTACTCTCTCACTCTCTAATGGAAATACATCAATCACCTTCTTCAATTGTTCCTTCCAGGGCATGATTTTGAGTCATTTCATCATCCCTGATAGCTCTCCTTTGAGGCTACATGGCTTATTCTAGACCAGCATAGAGAAGACAGATGCTTCAGCTTTCAGAGTGTAGTAACCATCTAACGCTAATCTGGAAATCCCAGTCAGGTCTCCATCTGTTCACCCAGTCCAGCACTCCCCCCACCTTTAACCTCTCAGTCTGTGCGTCCATGCTTAGCCTTACCTGGAGTGGGAAGACTCATCCAGGTTTCCTGCTGCTATTGTCTCTAGCCCTTCTCCCACTCCATCCTCCACCTCCATTTTGAAAAAGCAGAAAGGGAATTAACATATATTGACCACCTACTATGAGCCAGATGCTGGGAGAAGTGCACTTTATGTGACTCGTCTCCTAAGTCTCATGATCACTCTGCAAGAGAGTAACTTGCTCAAAGGAAATAAGTGATGGAATAGGCATTCATAGCCAGGTCTTTCGGAATCCAAAAATTCCCCTCATTGAAATCTAGAGCTGCACTGTTGAATACAAGAGCTATTTGCTACATCTGGCTATTGTGCATGTGAAATGTGATTGTTTGAATTGATATGTTATGTGAGGATAAAAATACACGCCAGATTTTGAAGGCCTCGTTCAAATAAATAATGCAAAGTATTTCATTAAAATTTTTAGGATGATTACATGCTAAAATGATAACATTCTCGCTACATCCATGTAAATAAAATATATTAGAAGTAGTTTCACTTTTTAATGTGGTTACTGGAAATTTTTAAGTTATATTTGTGGCTTGCATTGAATTTCTTTTGCATTTCACTGATCTAGAACACTAGGATGAAGAATCCCAACTCTTCAGAAATTACTATCCTAGAATGAGAGCACATAATTCAAGGAGCAGCCATTCATTTAGGTTGGCATCAGATGGGATCAGAACTTCTCGATCAATGAGAACTTCTTGATCAAATCAATGATAAGCTTTGCCTTTCTGTATTCTATTGTTGTTTTCTGTTTTTCTTTTATTTTTCACACTTCCCAGAGACTTGGCGTGAGTATAGTTTTACAAATAAATGAAATAAATTCATATCTCTTACATCCATAAGTACATGTATCTTTTCATCTAACATGTTATATTATGTCACAATATTCCATATAACTTACTATATCTGAATAACACCATGTACGGTCACATTGGGAATCATCCTTAGCAGGGATGACTAAGACATTTGAGGAAATCATCCTATATGTTGTATTTTTCGTCTTCTGCTGCATTATTTGGATGCCTTTTAACTTCATTGCTGTCATCACATTGCTTTAACCCTCTGATAAAGAGAACTTTGGGGTGGCTGGGTGATGGACACTAGGGAGGGTATGTGCTATGGTGAGTGCTGTGAATTGTGTAAGACTGATGATTCACAGATCTGTACCCCTGAAATAAATAACATATTATACGTTAATAAAAATTTTTTATTAAAATTAAAAAATTTTTAAATTTAAAAATTAAAAAAAAAGAACTTTGACCTAAAAACTCAGAATCCAGGTGAAGGAAAAGAAAAAGATAGGAAACCATGTGTTTGATGATTACTATGCTTACTATTTCCAAGAGTAAACCTATTCATGGTGACTTGACAAATCATCAGGTTCTCTGTGAAATCCACAACACCAACCAAAACCTAAAGGATGAAATACAACAAATGCCAGTCATGGGAGTCTGACTATAGCTTGGGGATCAATCCAAGCTGCAATGCAAGCTTTTGAAATGAAAGAAACACAGAATCACCATTATGATGTCAACATATAATACCAGTTATCATAAAAACCTCACATCTATAATTACTTTGAGTGTTAAAAAAAAATGCTTTCACTTCCATAATCTCATTTAATTCCCAATTTACAGATTTGGAAGTTGAGATGTTACCAATCTGGCAGAACCAGCCCAGCAACACAGGCTGCCTGCCTCTAATTACATCAGTTGAGACTTATTTAATTGCAAAGCTTTAACATTAAAAATTAAGTTTTTGAGGGGCATCTGAGAGGCTCAATTGGTTAAGTGTCTTGACTCTTGATTTCAGCTCAGGTCATGACCTCAGGGTTGTGAAATCAAGCCCTACATTGGGCTCCACAACCAGCTTAAGATTCTCTCTCCTTCTCCCTCTACCCCTTCTCTCTCATTCTTGCTCTCCCTCTCCCTCCTTCCCTCCCTCCCTCTCTTGAAAAAAAAAAAAAAGGCTTTTGACTTCTGTAACAGAAAAGTCAGGAAACAGTGCTGGATTCCAAGAAGCTGGATGAGGCCAATGATATGACCAAGAACCTGACTTCCGCCATCTTTCCCCTCTGCTATGCGCAAAGTCAACTTTGCCTTAAGACCAGCCTCCATCATGGCTGTGAGCTGGTCATCTGTAATTCCAAAGGCCTTGTGTTTCTTTACCCACATCTAGCAAGAAAGTTTTTTGCTACAACACTCCTAGAAATCCCTAGATTCGCTCTAACTAGAATAACTTCAATTACATGCCTCCTCAAACCAATCATAAAGGCCAAAGAAAGAGACATAGACAGCCTCTGTGGAACTATACGAAGCCCAGTAGGAAATCAGGAGCTTTTGAGAAGGAAGGAGGAGACAACAGATGCTGGAGAACCAAATCAACAAATGCCCACTACGCCAGTCTAGGGCTTTTCCCATTCATGCACAGTGGTAAGGAAGATATAAAGGAGGAATTAGGGCACCTGGGTGGCTCAGTCGTTAAGCGTCTGCCTTCGGCTCAGGACATGATCCCAGGGTCCTGGGATCGAGCCCCGCATCAAGCTCCTTGCTCAGCAGGACGCCTGCTTCTCCCGCTACCATTCCCTCTGCTTGTGTTCCCTCTCTCGCTGTGTTTCTCTCTGTCAAATAAATAAAATCTTTAAAAAAAATAAAAATAAGGGAGGAATTAGGTGGATGGTTAACGCAGATATCCTGATATATTTTGTAGCACTGGAGGTGAATTAGAGAGTCTGTGTATATATGGGGATTTTCCTCCCATTAGGTGTGCTAAGCTGAGTAGGCTAAAAGTTACTTAAAAGATTTGCTTCCTAAAGCACTTACTTATTGTGTGTTCCTGAAGCCAAAATAGACCAAAAGACAAATGTCAACATTAAAACTTGTCCAACAGTTGTGCAAGAGACAATGCTCTCTCCCTTGCTCCGTATGCATAATCAGAGCTAGGTGATGGTGGTATATGGACTATAGACCACACTAATAACTTACAGGCTGACTATTGCCTGGTATTAAAATCAAATGTCTTACACATTCAGTTACTGCTCACAACACACTCTAGGAAGTAGGTACAAATAATTGCCATTCCTAATTTCACAGATGAGAAAACAGAAAATCAGAGATGTTAAGTGATTTATCTGAGCTAACTCTGGAGAGAAATTCAGCTCCATTTCAAAGTCTTAAATATTGTGCCTTTCTGTCTTAGGGCAACAATGACAAATTTTGCTTCTCTGGATTTCTTGGAGACTTGTGCCATTTGCAGGTAAGTTCTTGCAAAGCAAAACCCTTCTTTCATGACAACATACCCCTTCTTTTAAAAAGGGAGGGGCATCCCAAGAGCCCCTAGAATCCTTCTTCAGACTCTTCTGATGTTTTGACATTTTCAAGAAAGTAGTAGGGTTCTGGGGTCCCACAGACCTGTGTTTGAATCCTGACTTTCCTACCTACCAGCTGCTTGACTTGACAAGCCAATTAACCCTTTGAGCCTCACCTTATTTATCTGTAAGATGTAGATATGGCCTACCCTCTGGATTGTGAGATATAAACAGGCTCATAGGCTGACACACAGAAATCAGCTTCTTTTCCATCCTCTCCCGTTAAGGATAAAAAGCTCAGGACACATTTGCAGGGTCTTCTTTTTCAATATGTAGTCCTTCCCAGAACTCTGAGTAACCATATACACCAAAGATGACAATTTTATTTAAAAGTCTTCACTCTTTCTTGCTAAGGTCTTAAAACTCTTTTTCCTATTGCTAGAATGGTAGAGAGGAAAAAAAAAGGAACACTTGTTTTTTTCACTGAACCCCTTGGGCTTGTTTTTAAAAGAGATTCACATGCTGTTTTGTGGAAATGGGAGTATAGCCCATTTAGAGGGGGTCTTTTAGAGTTACAGGAAAGGCCAGTGGCCAATTCAGGCCTTAATGAGTTAGCTTAAGTATGTAAGCTAATTAGTAAATTCAAGTTTCCAGGGCAAGAAGCTAAGATAAAGAGAGGTAGCCAGGTGGTTTAAAAATGCCTCTGGAAAAAGCACATCATTGGGAAATCATGCTGTTGATAGACCTTAATCACTTTCTCTTCTAGTTTCTGCCAAATTTTAGAGAATAGAAGATAATTTCATTTTGTTATATTTTGTTTGGCTATGTTTCCCCTGAGCTAAGAGGTGGGAAGAAACTGGGCAGCTAGTTAATCAGATCTGTGAGCATTAGTAACTAGGGAAGCCCCTGGATGTCAAAGGAGAAAACACTTCTAATAGAATAAAAGCATGGCGCATGCAGTCACCCCTTGAGCAGACACCACAGTCCACTTGGTGGCAGCTTCCCCAAACTGCAGCCAAGAGTGTCTGATAGGGAATGAAGATCTTTCCAGAAAGTATGAGCATCACAGCAAGCCCTCGGGAAGGGGATCGGAAGAGCAGAGCTCACACGCCTGGGTTCTAAACGCTGAGTGCTACAGGCAGGTGGAGCTGGGTCCGTGCGGTGGGCCTTGACGTGGTACCAACATGAAAATGCATTTGCAACAGGGACAGAACCGAAGAGCAGTTTAGAAACTCACGTTCTTCTGGAGAATTTATTAAGTGGGAAATGTGCAATTAAGAAACCTTAATACAAGAGAATAGGCTAGTAAAAGCATGCCCGTTTTGGAATTCAGTTACTAGACTGAGCCATATGAAATTGCCATTCAGTAGGTTAAAAATGGTTCAAAATTGGCAATTTCCTGGGGCTTGATCGAATATCATTTAAGCATTTTATAAAAGGGGAGATGGTGGGCACTGATTGACAGTTTCTGACTACTATTATGCATGAGGAACCATGCTAAGTGAAAGAATACACACACATAAACATATAATACACACATATATATATGTTATCTTATTTAATTTAATGGTTATCACAACTCTTTAAGATCAGCATTATTATATTATTTTCAGGAGGGGACACTAAGGAGCAGAGAAGGAGAAATAACTTGCATGAGGTCACACAGAGCTGGAATGCAGACAATCTCTGGGGCCATGCTGCTGAAACCAATGGTCAGCTCTCCGTAGTGATGGCCACAATAGCTCGTTCCCTCCTCCTCGAGACAGTTTCTTCCTTCGTTCTCTCTTTGCTACCTCCTATCTCACCAGCCAAGTATGAGGTGGAATCTCATCCTCCCAACCTGTAAACATGTCGTGGGTCCAGGACTTCAGCCTGAGACATACTCTCTTTATTTATATCCTCACTTCCTAGATGACTGTATTCTGTCCTTGATTTTTTAAAACCCAGTTATTTATTGATGACTCTCAAAGGTATATCTCTAGGCCCAACCTCTCCTCTGAACTCCAGACTGGCACATCCAACCAACTACATGCCTTCCTCACTTGGAAATTCAATAAGCAACAGGAACCTAATATGTCAAGTACTAAACCCTGATCTCCACACCCACCCCTCAAAACACTAATCCTTCATCTGCCTTCCTGATCTTAAAAATAACAGTTCTGTGCCTCCCTCCACAAACGCCAAAACAATCAGAGAAGAGGTACTTTTTTACTCCTCCGCTTCTCTTATAGCTCACATCTAATCAATCCATCAGATCCTGAAATTCCCCCCTTCTGATTATATGTAGAATCGGAACACACCTCATGATCCCACTATACTCCAATCCAAGTCACCATCGTCTCTCCTGAACTCTTACAAAAGCCTCCTAGCTGGTCTGTTTCCACCTGCATCGCTCTATAGTCTGATCTCTCTCTGACTGCGGTCAAAGTGATCTTTGTAAAACATAAATTAGGTCATGCTATTCTTCATTCAAAACCCTTCAGCAGTTTCTCATTGTACTCCGAAAAACAGAGTCCAAAGCCTTCCCCATGGCTTGCAAGGATCTGACCCATCACTATTTTTCTAATCTCTTCTGTGGTGGATGAAAACTGCTCCTCTTCTCACTGAGAGGCGGAATCTATTGTCCCTCCTCTTGAATCAGAGTAGAGTATGACTAAGAGTATGATGGAAGGAACCCCATCCTACTAGTGTAGGATGACTAGTAGCTTTGACTGGCATGCAAGGCATCTGGGAGTCCTGACCCACCACGTTAGAGGTTCAGTGCCCTCAGGTCACCAGGCTGTTAGAAACCCAGAAAACATGATAGCAACGAGGCCCTGGGTTGGCACTCCACTCAACAACTGCAACCGAGATCCTGCAGCCTTGTAAGTATGCCATCTTATTCTCCCAGTGCAGTCAAGCCTTCAGATGTCTCCATCCCCAAATGCTATTTGAGTATAACCACATGAGCAGCCCTAAGGAAAAAACACCCAGTCCAGTCAACCTCCAGAATGTTCATAGATACTAATGATGGTTTTAAGCCCCTGTTATAGTTTGCGACACAGCCATAACTATCTGGAACATCATTTCCTCCTGTTTTCTCCTTTGTTCTCTCCATTCTAGCCTCACAGCCCTACATTCTGGTCCTTTGACATGCTGGCCACATTACTACCTCCAGGTCTTCAAACCTGCTTTCTCTGTAAGTGGCATGCACTTCCTTTCGGCTAGCCACATGGGGTCATTCAAGGCTCTGCTCAAACATCACAGAGAGCGTCCTCGGTGAATGTATGTAAAATAGCATCCCATCACTCTTTTACCAAGCTTTCTTTTTCTTAAGTATTTATCACCACCTAACATATTTTAGACTCGTTTATTGTCTCCTACTAACAAAACGAAAAATTTGCAAGAGCAGTGATATTGGCCATTTTCATTTGTAGCTTTTTCTCTATTACCTGGAGCAGAGCCTGGTATATCATAGGTGTTTAATTACATTGGTTAAATGAAGACGTGAGATTCCACAGCCCAGGTACTCCCTCTGAATTACACTAGTATGCAGAGGAAAGAATAGAAGAAAAGAAGAAGATGTAAGGTCAGGGGAGGAGACAAAGAGGCAGTTACACAAAGAAGGTCTATTTCTTCTTTGCAAATCCTCACCCAAATTTCCCTCCTTCTTTGGGCCTTTTCTACTGGGGCTGTTATAAATTTCTGTCCATTGCCTCAGTTAATCTGAGGTGAAAATGTCGCTATGCATAAATATGCGTTGCTATGCGCATGTTTGCTATATATTCATAGAGACAAACACGGATTCTCAGCAGGTGTTGGAGGCAGTTTATAGGAGAGAAAGAGACTGAGAAAGTTCGGCTTCAGGGTCTGCCACCGATGAGACCTCCACAAAGGATGATGTTCTAATACTTTCAAAAAAGTAGCAGGGTTCTGGGGTCTCCTGTGTTCAAATCCTGACTTTGCTACTTACTAGCTGTTTGACCTTAAACAACACTTATGAGCCTTACCTTTTATAAAATTTTTTCATAAAATCTATCCAATATGGCCTAAGAGATTTTATAACTACACTGAGCAGAGTTCCAGTCCCCGCCCAAACTCTTCCTTAACCACTCAATTTCTTAGTTTTCTCTTTGGTGAATGGGAATAACACATTTTTAGAAGGCTGGTGTAAGGGTTATAGGAGATCAGGAAGGTAACATAAGGGCAGCTAGCACTTATGGAACATTTAGTTACCATTATGTTACCTTCCTGATCTCATAAAAATCCTCTGTTCTAAGCAACACCAATTTTATTGGGTAGGTACTAATACTATCCCTTGCCCTAAAATAACTGAGCTGACAAGCACACATGGAATGGGATTTAAACATAGGCAGTCTCAACTCCAGAGCCCAGCCCCAAAGCACTCCATTCTGTTGCTTCTCTGGATGCTTAGAGCAATATCTAGCACATATAACATTCTTTTAAAAAAATAGTTATTATTTTAACTACTGCTAAGGCCATGTGTCACATCTTGTTCCTCCTCATGATCGTCATTATCATGTTAATGTCTCCTCACTATTTTCTTGTCCGTAGGAGAAAATTCCAGACTCCTCCTCTGAAAAGCCTGAAGTTGACAGTATGTCCCTACCTGTTCGGTTCTAAACCCAGAAACTGAGCAGAACTCCTCGGTGACCCTGAATATAAGCACGTGGGTAAGGCAGAGGGCTAAAAGCAGAGCTGTCGCTGGGATGTGTTGGCAGTGGGTCCTATCAGCTCCATGGAGCCAACTGGGCACATCGCCTCCCAACTCTGTAACTACCTTGGTAGCCAGGAACTGGCATGATGGGAATGTTCACACACAGAAGGCAGCAAACACAAGGAATCAAGGCTTTGTCTTTCCCCACAGAGCAATGGTTGTTAAACATTTGCCTGCACGTCACTGCTTCGAAGTCAGACGGGCATGGGTTTGAATCCTCATGCAATCAAGTGGGATCTCAAGAAAAGATTTTCCTCACATCTGCCACAGAAATGATAGCTTCCCTACTGGATTGTTGTAAAGAGTAAATAAAGCACTATTAGTAGAGTTCTTAGAAGAACATATGGCACTTAGTAGGTGTTCCCTAAGTGACAACAGTTATATTAGCTTTATTATTTGCATTGCATTAAAGTAGATGGCAGAGACCATGGTATAAATGAGAATACAGAAGTCCAGCTTAGCAGATCCGTGCTTGACCAAAGTTGGTTTCATCCTTCCAGAAACTATCCTAGTCATATCCCAATTCAAAAGATCTGAACTTAAGTGCTTCCCACTCTCTGCTCAAGTAGTGCATTCTCATTTGGATCCACTTCTCATGTTACAAGCCCCTGCCCGCACCATTCAGCCAGGGTCAGCGTGAACCTTACCTAATTAGTAGTGGCATAATCAAAACAAATATTGTTTCATTTCCCCGTGGCATGATTAATTCCCATATGTATTCAAGGTTAGGCCCACTCCTGATGAATAACCAGAGAGAAAATCACAAAGTCACCAACCACTTGTGCTGGAAACTAATTGTGGGCTCCTCTTATCCACTTTGCAGATGGAGAGACTGAGTAGGTAGGTGACTTGCCCTCTAGAAATATGTGGCTCTACATAACTTTTTTGTAATTTGTAAGAGGCAAATAAGGCAAAGGAGACAGCCAAAGACTCAGTGATCCCTTCTGCTCAATCACCAAGGCCTACCCAACCACCCATCCATTGCCACTGCTGGATTTCAATGTATCAAACTATATACCATAGAAGTTTAAAGAATTTAATGATATCACTTATTCTCTAGGGGAACTATTGCATTTTATTGAATTCAACAGTTTCAGATCTTGGTCCTTCTACTGTCCAGCTCATTCTTTCAAAACATTAAGGGCTCTATAAATTGAAGGACACCCAACTGCACTGAATGCTTCTAAACTCTCAAGATGTCCAAGGCTTTACACGCTGTAGCTCCCTCTTAGAGAGGATCGAATGTATTAGCATTTTAGAGGCTCTGAGAAGCCCCACAGTTCAGACATCTATTAAAATTCTTTATTAGGGGTGGCCTGGGTGGCTCAGTGGGTTAAGCGTCTGCCTTCAGCTCAGGTCATGACCCTGGGGTCCTGGGATTGAGCCCTGCATTGGGCTCCCTGCTCAGCAGGGGAATCTGCTTCTCCCTCTGCCCTTCCCCCTACTCATGCATACACGTGCATTGTTCTCTCTCTCTCTCAAATAAAAATTTTAATAAAATTATTAATCAAGTGTTTATTTTTAATTAGCCCAATGGTTTCCAAGTCTTTGTTTTGTTTTTTTACTACAGAACTCCTTTTGGGCTGGATGTCTTAAATCTTAGAGAATCTCCAGCATAAGGCCAATTTGATAAAAGCTAATCTAGTCTATCCTTTCAAATTTAGAGAAGAAACTGAGTTTCCAGGTAAAGATCCAGTTCCAACTCCCACTTCTTGCCACTGCCGCTCCTTACTGACCCTCCTCAGGATGCAAATAGGATAGGTCTAGGCTGGGTGACTTCCCCGGGGACCTTCTCTAGCCGACCAGTGAATGAACAAGTGAGTGGATGAGTAGGTAGATGATAAAAGAATGGAGTGGATAAAGAAGTGAAAAAGTAAAAGAACAGGTGAAGAACAGGAAAATTAATGAATAAGTACAGAAGTAAATAAAAAGGTTGGCCCTCAGTTGTGCCATGATTCAAAGAGCAATGGCTTCCCCTAGCAAATGGCACCATACCTTGTTATCACTCATAGGCAATATATAAGAATATATCTATCCCTTCCTGCTTTTGTTTCTACAGATGAAGGATGAAGGAGCTTCAATTTTGCCCTGACAATGAAGGGACAAAGAAGAATGTAAACAGGAGAATAACATGGTCGTACCTTATGTTTTGGAAATACCACTCATGGGAGAAGACTTTGGTGGGAGCTTCTTGTCTGACTCTACCCAGGGGGATTTGGAATAAGCCAGTTATTGGTCTTTGCCTCTCCTTCATCTTACCAAAAGAACCCATTAGAAAATCTTGAAAAGCAGTGACAGTATTGGAATTATCTTAGCAGTATGGAGTTTACTTCTGCTACCCCTTTGACTAATCTTCACCTCTTCCCTGCTTGAAACCCAACAGAGGTGGTAATGTTGGAGACATCCACTATTTGACTTACTTTTATAGGACTTTCAAATGGAGATGAGGACAGTACTGCAGAGCTCTTGGGAAATAAACCCTGGGAGTGTGGTTTACTAAAATTGACTAACTAGATCCCTGACTCATCTTTAGTGGATGCTCAATACTGAATCTGAATACTGACAATTTTAAAAGACCATTTTATGACTTAAAAAAAAAATAATTGACATGGGGCGCCTGGGTGGCTCAGTGGGTTAAAGCCTCTGCCTTCAGCTCAGGTCATGATCTCAGGGTCCTGGGATCAAGCCCCGCATCAGGCTCTCTGCTCAGCGGGGAGCCTGCTTCCCCCTCTCTCTGCCTGCCTCTCTGCCTACTTGTGATCTCTCTCCTCTGTCAAATAAATAAAATCTTTAAAAAAAAAATAATTGACAGAAAATGAAAAACAGTTATGCTTACTAGTATGTGACATGGGCCATGTTAGCCACATTCAAGGTTGTTGGGGGCCCTGCACAGTGCCTGGCATATAACTGGGGTTCCTGGGTGGCTCAGTTGGTTGATCATCCAACTCTTGATTTTGACTCAGGTCATGATCTCAGGGCCATGAGATGGTGCCCTGCAACAGGCTCTGTGCTTAGCACTGAGTCTGCTTATCCCCTTCCCTCCCCCCTGCCCCTCTACTCACTGTTTCTCTATCTTAAATGAATAAAATCTTAAAAAAAAAAAAAAAAAGAGGTACTCAACAAATAATAATTGACTAATAAATGCTGAGTTTATAAAGAAAACAGATCCATTTATGTACTTAGGAAGTATATACTAAATGCCAACTATGTGTTAGCACAGGTTCTGCGTCCTAGGGACACAGCAGTGAATAAACAAAGTCCCTACTTTCATGAAACTTCCATTTAAGTCAAGTGTGATAAAATCCCAGAATTTTAGAGTCATAAATTATCTTAAAGATCTCACAGTTCAACTCTCTTGTTTAGACAGGAAAATTCAGATCCAAAGAAGAGAAAGCAACTGCCCCTGAGGTCACAACAGAAGCTAGTAGCAAAGATGGAATGTAAACTCTGATTTCCTGACCATAAATTTAGTGCTTACCCACTCACAGTAGTCTACCTATGTTAAGGTGGTTCCAGAATGTCTGACATCGTGATCTTAAAAAGAAGTCATGGTGCCTTAAATCACTGTTAATTCATAGGCACAAATACTATGGTCCTGACTCCAGTTTAGCATCTAAAAACACTTAAGGATCTCAGGTCTTGGGGCGCCTGGGTGGCTCAGTTGGTTAAGTCTCTGCCTTCGGCTCAGGTCATGATCCCAGAGATCTGGGATCAAGCCCTGTGTTGGGCTAACTACTCAGCAGGGAGTCTGCTTCTCTCTGTCCCTCTATCTCTCCTCCCCACTCTCTCTCTCTCTCTCTCAAATAAATAAAATCCTTAAAAAAAAAAAAAAAAGGAATCTCAGGTCTTGGCCAATGTTTCTGACTTAACTGAATAAATTAATTAATTACTACTACTTTAAGAAACCAAACTCAACTTACCAGAGCTCAGGGATTACCAAAATTAGCACAGATAGGCAGACAGAGGACTGCCATTTTGTGTTCTTTCCAAAAAGGTGACCAGGAAATAGGAAGTGGATAAGGGCATGGGTTTTGGAATCAAACAGAGTCTTGAATCCCAATTCTGCCTCCTATTAGTTGTATAACCATAGGAAACTCACACTCAACAAGTAAACTTACACTCAATTTCCCCACTTATAAAATGAAACCTCGTAGAACTTTTATGGGAGTTCTATGAAATAATATATGTAGAATATAATAAGGGCTTAAAAAGTGGTCATTCCTTACACCTCTCCACACCTCTTCTCCTGGTCACCAATTTCCCTATTTTAAGACCTGCCAATGAACTAGAAAATGTTCAAACACTTAGTTGTGTAAAACATAAAAAATATAATAACCTTAAAAAGTCTGAGGAAAATGCCCCTAAATTCATGGTGTGCACAATAGGCCTGCAATTTGGATTCTTTCATTTGGTGGAGTTTTCATATTTTCAGCATTTGGTCAGACTTAAATTCCAGGGGGAATACCTCGTCTGATACTTTGGCACTTTCCCTAGTCACGGTTGGAAGCCAGAAGTACAGAAATGTAAAATGGAAAAATAATGAAAAACAAAAGTCAATCGAATCTTTTCTTTTCACTTTTTCTTTTTGCTTTAGTAGGGCTTAAAAAAAAAAAAAAAAAAAAAAAAAAGCAAATCGGTTTGACTTCCAGTCAAAGCTTGGGATCAAGTTTTAGTTCTGTAAACCTCTTTCCCATGCTTTCATTTAGTAGGGATTCCTCCTACCTCACGCTGGCCAAGAGCTCCTTTTGCAGGTAATGTCTTATCAAGACCAATGACTCTCATGACTAATTCTCTGGTTACATTCTCGGGAAAGATATATGCATATAGTCTCACTGGAGCAGAGAGAAAACAAAGCTTTTTGTTATGCACCTCAATGTTGATACCAACACCATCCTGTGAAAGAGGCAGCCATCTGAATCTATACTGCAGTTAGCATCAGGATTTTTTAACAACCCCTCAGACCATGTATCTGCAGCTTAATCCCCTTAACCCCCTTCCCATTTAGCAGAGGAGGCCAGCCTCTCCCATCATCCCAATATCCCTCCCCCTCCACCATGCCTGAAGGAAATTACATTTTCTTTTTGGCAGAATCGAAGGCACAGAAGACATGTTAATGACGGAGCTGGACATGCACAAGAATCCCAGCACTTGTGTGCTCCAGAAAATGAACTGATACAACTCTGATAGGGATCCTTTCTCACTGTGGAAGTCATCAGGAGTTGACATTAACAAGAGAATAGTAGTAAGCCGAAATTTAGGGAAAGTAAAAAAAGATACTAACAGCGTCAATTGAGAGTTAGGGAGAGGAGGGTATCCACTCTTGGCTATGCTCTAACTCTTGTCTACCTTGTAGGAGTCTCCTCCCCACCTAGACCTCACTGAGTTGTCTCTGGAAAATGAGGGAGCATTGGACCAGATGGGCTTTAGAGGCCCCCCTAGATCTGATACTCTGGGAGTGGATGGAACACCATGACGTCCACCGCAGGGCTCTGGGAATTGGGCAGTGCTGACAAGTCAGATGGTGCCAAAAGACGATCCATGTGGAGCTCATCAGTGATAGTGGATGGGCCAAGAAGTAACAGTATACCTCCCCAATTTGCATAATAGCAAGAAAGGAGAACAGGAGGCATTTGGAGCCACTCTGAGCACGTTGCCACTTTGGAATGTTTCATTCACTGTGGAATGCTTTCTCCTCCTTGCTCAAAATAGTTATCAGAACGCTTAATTGAAAGATTTTCCTAAGCCCAGTCATGAACATACTTAAAATCCCAGAAGCTAAATTTTGAAGAGAAAAAAAAAATTTTTTTAAAGATTTTATTTATTTGACACAGAGAGAGAGAGATCACAAGCAGCCAGAGAGGCAAGCAGAGAGAGAGGGGGAAGCAGGCTCCCTGCCAAGCAGAGAGCCCGATGCGGGGCTTGATCCCAGGACCCTGAGATCATGACCTGAGCCATCCAGGCGCCCCAAGGAAAAAAAAAATTAAGTAAGCTCTACACCTAACACGGGGCTTCACAACCCTAAGGTCAAGAGTCACATGCTCTATTGACTGAACCGGCCAAGCTCCCTGCTCCAAAATTTTTTTAATTACAAGTGCAACAAAGAGAGCAAGGAAAGCAGCTCTGGAAGAAAGGGACATATAACATTAAGCATCTAGTATGTGCCACACACTAACACTCTTACATGGAAACCAAGAGGAATCCACACAACGCCCCAGAGTGTATCACAGAGTGATACGCAGCGCCTAACGTAAAGGCCAGAGACCATAAAGACTGAGGAGGAGGCCACCTCTCCTTCGTGAGGGTGTTAGAAGTGACATAGTAGTCAGAGTGGCATCTGAAGGACCTAAAAATGGTCATTTTCTGGACCTCTAGCTATGACAAAATCAGTGTCACAAGTAGAAAAACGAAGAATGATTTACAAAGGATAAAATCTTTGAAAGTTGAATTAAACCTCAGTTCCTTCATCTGTAAATTGGGAATACGGTTACTCCCTACGCCATGGCAATAGAGCTTTTCAATTCAATGAAGGTTCAGGAAGTGCTTACCTGATATACAGAGTAAGTTATTTGAGGTGATATATGTGTAACACAATGAGAAGATTCAAGGGGGAAAGAAGAAATGATATTTAAGGCTACACAATTAAGTACCTGCAATCTTTCTTCAGGGTATCATAAAATGCTCCCTGTATAAAACTTTCTCAATAGGATTCCTAAGGCATCTTTGGAGTTAGAAGAGAAATAGAAAAGGTATTGTAGTACTTTATGAACAGGTAAAACCTAATCTAACTTAAAGGTTAGACGGATGCCCCCTCTCCACCCCAGCCATCTCCAGCCAGTTTCAGTTTTAAACATCATGATGAAGATGGGACCCTCACTCCAAGATCATCAAACTCAATGCCAGGTGCAAATACAATGAGTTCCAATGGAACTACGTTTATTGAGTGCCAAACTGCATGTCAGGCCCAAAGCATGGGGTACAGACCTTTTGCTCACCAACTTTAGAGAAGTCAGACATGTCATCAAGGAAAATTCAATATGAAATATTCTAGAACAATTCCACCTGGGGCAGTCAGAGGCAGTGTTACAGAAGAGACACCATTTGGTGGCACCGGGGGTGCTCAGTTGGTGCAGTGTCTGCCTTCAGCTCAGGTCATGATCCCAGGGTCCTGGGATTGGGCCCCCG
>CM053615.1:57326925-57343259 GCA_028646535.1 Procyon lotor
TGCTTCTGCTGAGCGCCAGTAACCAAAGCAAACAGAGCAGCGGGGACGAACCCAGAGTTATTACCTACACGAGAGGCTCAGGTGTCCCTTTGAAGGAAAGCAAAAACCAGCCTGAGTCTAACAAGCCCATACACACTGATCAGAGCTGCCTGTTCTCAGCAGCCCTGGGCACATTCCCACGTAACCTGGTTTGACAAGCTGCACTGGCCTAGTGCCCAGCTTCTAGTCGGAATCTACCAGACCCAGAGATTATCTGACAATTTCTTTCTCTCTAGGAGGGCAGTTATGATGCACAATGGAGACGTCGGCATTTGTTTCATGCGCATAGACACCACTCTTTCATTTCCTATCTCACCTAGAGGCTAAATTACTCCTTCAAGAGAGGAAAAGCACCACCTCATGGCCCAAAGCTCTGAACAGAGCTACCACAATTAGCAGAGCTAATTTACCGTTCGGGAACAGTTGAGGCTCTAGAATCACGGCTCATGATCGCAGATATTCTGAGAGTCCCAGTTCAGACAGGACTGAGATTCCTGCTCCAAACCTCTTGCTTGGAAAGCAGGGGCATTCATGGATGAAGATACTGCTCGCTGCCAACTATTATCTCTCTTCCTATCTTTTCGGACTCTCATCCTCTCATTTGCAAACACTCTGGAAGCTTCTCGTGTCCTCGTTCAGACACCAACTGTCTCCCTCCACCTACCACTGCATGGTGCTCAAGGTAGCCCTCACCCTCTGCTGCATCTCACCTGGTAGTCACCCGTCATTCTCTGGAAATCTCTTTCTGCATGCCCCATGAGACTAAAAGGTTCTGGGCAAGTCACTAATCCCTTGGCAAATCCAACAGGGTCTCACCCTACTTGGCCCACTTTGGTGTTCTCCACTTCGACCACCAGGCCCTCCTGGAAAGCTATTGCTCTCTTGGCTTCTCGACACTCCTCTCACTCTCCTGCCCTCCCTTCCCCCACCCCGCCCCAGTTCACTTTGGCTGACTCTTCTTCCTCTGCCCATTTCTGGGTGTGGGCTTTCTGAGTTTTTTCCCCATCTCCCCTTTTTCCATAACCCTCTTCCTAGGAGATACCACAGCAGCCCACCATGGTTCCAGATGCTTCCTACTTCCACAAGAATACAGAATCTTCCTTGGCTCTAGCTCAACTCTCTCTCTCTCTCTTGAACCTAAAACAGTAAAGCGAACCCCCTCATGGATCCCTGTAGGACCTGCTTGTCCTACACTGGCCTCAAACACAGATGTCCACACCTGAGCTTCCGACTTCCCCCATCAAAACCGATTCATCGCCAATGCTTGCTGCCTTGGTCAAAACCTCGGGCACTCTTGACTCCTCCTTTTCCCCCACTTGTACTGAGCTGTATCAGTTCCTCCCCTCCTTCCTAACTGCCCTGGCTCCTGACCAAAAACTCTTGCCTTCACTTTGTAACTAGTCTTTATAAAGCACAGAGAGTATTACCTTCAGAGCAAAGACACTCACTATGCCCCCTACCACACCATCTCCTTCACATGGCATCCAATACGCCTCCACAATATAGTGAAAACACATATTGGGGTCCGTCTCTCCTACTAGATCATAAATTCCTCAGCGGCTGTAACTGTTCCTTAGTGGCACTCGCTGGGCACTCAGTGGCTGAGTGCCTCTCGATATGCACACGGAGAAATGAATGAATCTTCAGGCTGTCAGCACTCCCAGCTTATCGAGCCCTGCTCTCCAAGATCAAAATGTCCTTCTCTGGTTACTTGAGGATTGAGAGCTCCTTCAGAGCAGTTATGTCAATTTCCCCAAAGTATCTCAAAATTTTTAGGAGAGATGAATGCCCTACTTTAACTTTCTACAGCATCGAGCTGCTTCTAACTGGTTATTTGTCCACATCAAGGAAAAAAAATAAAAAGTCTTCTCATTATGTATGGTGGATAACAAAATTGATTTCACCAAAGTTTTTGTTTCTGTTTTTACTCTGATTTAACTTGCTTTATCAGTCAGGGCCAATCAGAAGAAACAAAAAAATCACTCTACTTGATACATACAGAATTCAGTTAAAATAATTGATTATTTAGTAATCCAAGTGATGGAGAAATTGAGACATTTCAGCGGCTGATGGTGAGGTGACCCAGGAAGCAGGAAGCTGCTGCCACTTCCAGGCTAGAACAACAAAAGCAGGCCAGGGTCAGCCACCTAGCAGAAGCCTGAGCCTTGGCAGGGAGAGATTCATCAGGAAGCTAATAAGGCTATGCTTTGGGCCTCCTTGCCCTCCTCGGTCCCTTCTGAGGCTCTGGATCTAACTTTGTATTCTTCTTCTTTAAAAGGGCTCCCAAATTATATAAGCTTTCATCTTCACAAAGCTCAGATCCTCCACAAACCATAGAGGAAGTATCATCACTGCTGGAGAAGTTGCATAAGGCTGAGATGGGGAGAAATCCCCTAGATTTTCCCTTCTGTCCACTTTCCACTTTCCTGCCAGTACTTCCCAGTGGCCAGATTCAGCCATAACAACTTGCATGTGAGGCTGGGAAGCACAGACTTCAGGGTCTGCCTCCCTCCAACATGGAGCAGAGCAGGGGAGGGGCAAGGAATAGATCTGAGAGCAAACAATCCGGGAGTTAACATATCCGCCTCTCTGAGCCTCCCTCTGGTACCCAGTATTAAGGCTGAATAAAGGCATATAGAATTTAAGGGCATGACCAGGGAAGCGCTAACTGCCTCTCCCTCTCCCAAGATGTCCTATAGGATCGTGCACACACAACATAGATGTGTCTGCCTTCTGCACACTGAGACCCAATCTTGCCTCGTCCTAAAGGCAGTCGCATTCAGGAAGGACATATCACATCGCCCAAGCCTACAGAAGCTTGAAGCATGAGCCTAAAAACTAGTATGTCTATTTATAAGAAACATCCCTGTAATGTCGAGTGGCTTGCTTGGTACTGACAAGATTAGTTCAATTCCTGTGCTCACTATGTAGCCCACAATTACTGACGATTAACACCACGGCAGGTGGGCAATGGCGATACAAATGAATAGTGCCCAGCCCCACCCCAGGGGGGCCTGGTAATGAATTTATGGTAACACTGCAGACAAATCGAGATTGAAGAGGAAGTAAAATGCTTACTGAGCACAGACCCACAGCCAGTCTAGTCAGCATGATTTGAACACTTAATAACATGAGTCTCTGCCTTTACATAGACACCAGTCCCACAGGAAGTGTCAATAGTTGTTTGCTTGTCAGAGCACGGACGCCTCTGGAGACAGCCCCAGTCGGCCTCCTTGACACAGTTTTCCTGGGTCCCACGCTGACCACCACCTCTTCATCGGGCACATGAACGTGACACCTTCAGGTTACACTCGGGTTCAACAGACCTCGGAGCCCTCCGCCCTGTCTAGACCTGACACTATCGGTCAGGTCAACAGACAACTTAGCTTTAGAAAGAAGGAGGTTAAAAGTGCCTGCATTCTGGTTCCACCAATGTATGAAGTAAGTGTCTGCACGTGGAGCAGGGTTGGGAGGGGACTTAAAAACACGTGGTCAGGTTATTTATCAGGATGGAGAGATTTTAAGGTTATTTTTTGGTTTGTTCATTTCCATTTTGGGGGCAAAGAAAAACCATCACCATTGCTGTGCATGCATTTACAAAACAGTAATATGACAACATCCATTAGCCAGTTAATCTGGAGTCCGCCTGAAGCTGCTTGGGACTGTTAGCCATCTGGAGAAGCACCACGTGTTTCTGGCGCAGCCGGCATTATTGTCCATCTCTCCCAAAGGATTAGAAACCCGCAGCCCGTGTCGATTCTCTGGCCACCTGCAGCCTTTATTTTTTTTATTAGTTTTTTTTAAAGACTTTATGTACTTGTTTGAGAGAGAGAGAGAGAGAGCACACACAAGATGGGGCAGGGGCAGAGGGAGAAGGAGAAGCAGACTTCCTGCCGAGCAGGGAGCCAGACCTGAGGCTCCGTCCCAGGACCCTGGGATGAAGACCTGAGCCGAAGGCAGACGCCTTACCAGCTGAGCCACCCAGGTGCCCCACCTACAGCCTTTAAAGGATGGCAAAGAAATCATCATTATCTCCAGCCCCTCCAAACACATGCTGAGGATTTGCTGTGGGCCAGACACTATGCTTTATGTACGTCACATTACTCAAACCTCACAAGCTAGAAAAGTAGCTATTATTGTCCCCACTTCGAAGAGAAAGAACTGAGCCTCAGAGTGGTTAGTAGGTTCCTTAGCGTCACACAGCCAGTAAGTGGCAGAGTTGGAATTAAAACCTAGTTCCTCTGACACTAAAACCAATGCACTCTTCCTGTCACAGTCATGATTCTGGTCCAGTTGCAAATTTAGCGAAGATTATTTAAGAAAGGAAGAAGTGGCCTTTGTGACATGTATGAAAATCAAGACAAAGAGCTCGACTCTTTCACCTCCATGGGGAAATGCATTAAAGACAGATATTTGACATCAAATCATCATAATTCCTGATTGACATTATATATACATATATTTGAACCCACTTAGAGCATTGTTTGGCAGCCATCTTCCAAATCCCAGAGCCTTCCCACAATGCAGGCAGCCACACGCGGTGCTGAGGGCAAGGCAGAAGCCCAAGAACCCTGACGTGGAGGGCTCCCCCGCCCCAGCTCCTCATCGGCAGCTCCAAGTCGCTGGCTCCGAGCAGGAAAACATGCATTAGCTTTCAGTTACCAATTCAAACCAGGGACCTCCTCGTTCTGCCCACACAACTCCAGGGAAGTCTGGGACAGGAATGGAGAGACCAGATTGATGGGGCTAATCCAAAACACAAATAATGTCTTTCCTCCCAAATATGAAAACAACACTTGAAGCGGGGTATAATAATAGGTTTTCCCAGTACGACTGCTTCCGTAGAGAGTTACAAGTGCCCCTTGATTATACTTCTAAGAATATCGAGTCTGGATTTCTTCCTTCCTTTCCTTTTTTCTTGCTTTCCTTCCTTCCTCCTTTCCTCCTCCAACGGTCACATCCTGACCTCCCCCTCTGCCCTAGCCCCTGTGCTGGGAACTGGGGAGACTGAGATGAATGAAACCCAGAGCCTGTCTTGTCTTAAAGCCTGGTGGGAAAGACTGGCAAATGATCCCAAAGGTGTACGACAGGCACTGGCACGAACAGACTTATGCTACTGCCCCCTCAGAAAGATAAGAAACATTCAAAATAGGGTGGGGAAATCAGTCGTTTGTTTGAAATGCTGGAGGTCAGGGTCAAAAGAAGCATCTCGGTAGGTATGATGTTTGTGTACAACCCAACAAATCTGGGTCTCAAAACTTGTTAGGAAAATATGTCTTTGCAAACCATAAGGGACTCCTAGTCTCAGGAAACAAATGAGGGTTGCTGGTGTGGAGCGGGGCGGGGGGGATGGGGTGGCAGGGTGGTGGACAGTGGGGACGGTATGTGCTATGGTGAGCGCTGAGAATTGCGTAAGCCTGATGAATCACAGACCTGTACCCTGAAACCAATAATACATTCTATGTTAATATAAATAAATAAATAAATAAATAAATAAATAAATAAATAAATAAATAAAAATAAGCTGAAAAAGAAAAAAAGAAAGAACACATGTCTTTGATGGGATCCTATGGTACAAAATCCTAATAAAAAGAAATGAGAACAAAGCTATTTTCTTTTTCCCTTAGAGAGCAGACTGAGGAAAGATAAAGACTATGGTTAATGGGGGCGCCTGGGTGGCTCAGTCGTTGGGCGACTGCCTTTGGCCCAGGTCAGATCCCAGGGGCCTGGGATCGAGCCCCGCATCGGGCTCTCTGCTCTGTGGGAAGCCTGCTTCTCCCGCTACCATTCCCTCTGCTTGTGTTCCCTCTCTCGCTGTGTTTCTCTCTGTCAAATAAATAAAATCTTTAAAAAAAAAAAAAAAAAAAAAAAAGACTATGGTTAATGATTGCTGCTTTTCTTATTCATTAAGTTCATTAATATTTCTATTGCTTTAATTTTCCCATTACTTTTGAATGCATTATCTTAATTTTGCCTGACAACAGCCCCATGAGGTAGATATCACTACTTCCATCGAGCTGGTAAGAAAACAGAGGTGCAGAGAAGTAAATGGCTCTCTTAAAGGCTCACAGTTGGCCGAGAGAAGAACGGGCCTCTCAAAGCCACCTCTGTCTGCCTACAAAGCCCGTCCCCTTTCCTCTCGGCTGCAACGCCTCTATACGTGCCAGCAGTCCTGGGAAAGGAGGAATGTTATTCAACTACAGTCTCCCAGGCATCACATGTGGAGTAGAAGGTGTGTTCAAGAGGCTCTGGGGTGTTGAGAAGACAGTAAAGTGAGTTTTAATGGAAAAGATTGTTCTACTTATAGCGGCTCCAAAAAAAAAAAAAAAAAAGTGATTCACTCTTCAGGCCTGACATGTTTTGAGAGACAGACATGCCTATAAATTTGGCCAGACTCGTGGGTGCCAGATGATAATTGACAAAGACCCTAGGGCTTGGCGATCAAGCCAGGACTTCCTCATGTTCTTCCCTGGGCTCTCCAGGGGCCAAGTGCAGTGCATAATTAAGTCAGATGGTTGCAGAGGGGAAGAGATGGGTCATTTTCTCTATGGAGAAGTTTTCTTCTTGGCAAGATGCAGAATGACACACTTCAGGCAGCAGGAAGATCATTTCCATAAAAGTCAGCAAGGAGGGAGGGAAATCGCACAGTTACTGAAAGACAAACAAAGCCCAAATACCATAAACAGAGTATGGAGTTCCCAACCAGAGGCACAATTATCTCTTACCTCAAACTTGGACAGGACTCAAGCGAGCATTATAAGAGATTTTCTCATGCACATGAGTAATTGCCCCACTCATTAAAATGTTATAGATGAGCCTCACTTGGAAAGCAACAAAGTGTGAATTCCAATGCAGGACGTGGAGGAGGCTTAAAGGGGCCCAAGAAAGTCCTAGCGGGGAATTTCAAGGCAGCCCAACAATCTTCTAGGAGATAGAACAGTGGCCAAGGTGAGAAGAAAAGTGCAAAGAGAAAAGATATCACCCATGTGAACACCAATAGATGCCTGCCATTTCACTACCTCCTATTTAGTGAAAACACAAATCCATAAATAAACACGAGATTATTTACATCCCTTGCAATGAAGGAAAATGCATTTTCCAATCTCACTCAGTGTTTATTTAACCACTTGGGACTCTTTCTTCTTGGACCAAAGTCAATATGTGTTAAAAAGAAAGAACTGGGGGCACCTGGGTGGCTCAGTCGTTAAGCGGCTGCCTTCAGCTCAGGTCATGATCCCGGAGTCCTGGGATCGAGCCCCACATCAGGCTCCCTGCTCTGTGGGAAACCTGCTTCTCCCACTACCATTCCCTCTGCTTGTATTCCCTCTCTCGCTGTGTTTCTCTCTGTCAAATAAATAAAAAATCTTTAAAAAAAAAAAAAAAAAAGAAAGAACTGATGGGATCAATAATAATGTAATTTAAAGAAAATGTGATTCCTATGGCATTTAATAGCATGACAGAAGATCACACTGATATCCTTCACCCCCAAGTTTTGGGGTGCCATCTTTTCATCACAGATGTTTTTGTGATATTTGAGGCGGCCGAGCCACCAAAGAAGGGCACAAACATGAACTTCAAGTCTTAGAAGATCTATTTCAGTAGCTCAGTAGATGATATTGTGAGCTGATCCTGGCATTTAAATAATCAGATTTGAATTTTTAACTTTAGGTACCATCCTGGAAAGCACTGTGAGTTGGTTGATGATAGTAGCATTCACCGTGATAGGGGAAGAGTATCATGGATAGAGAGAAACAAAAATTACTGAGTTTAACAGAAGACCTGCAGGACCTGAGACACCCACTGGACATGTCCAGGTGGAGGGCCATTCCAATCCCAGAGATGACTGATTACCAGCATTTCAAAGAGCAGCAATGGAAAGAGTACTGTCCAAAATTACAGATAATAATTACTTTTGTCTGCTTTCCTATGTGAATGTGTCACTTGATCCCTGCTCCTTTGCTGTTGTATGTGCCATTTGTCATCAGATGTAGTAAGTTGACTCCTTTGTACCACAGCACAAAGACTTTTGAGTTGGAGCAAGTATCCTTCTTGGAAAATTTTAGGCATGTGACATAGATTCATCTTATCTTTAAAGGGCTAAACAAAGTAAATATTATAAAAAGGTAACATATCTCCATGGGATCCGGTGGGATAAGGGACATCCATTCATTTTGTATAAAGGACTGATGACCTTTAAGAACAGTGACAACTCACTTAAATACAAACCAAATATACCTATGGCAACCCTCAAACTATGACAGAATGCCCACAAGTGATCCTTCCAGATCACAGGTAGTTCTGTTTTGTTTTTTATCATGTTTCTTCTGGTTATAAAGTAATAATGTCCATTGTGTCATGTTTGGCAAATGTAAAAAGAACAACAAGAAAACAAAATTACCGTCAACCATACCAGAGATAACCATGTGTAATAATTGGCTGTATTTTCTCCCTGTTGATTTCCACTCATCATAAACATATGTATTTAGGGGTATATGACACCATTCTGTACATACTTCTTTATGTTGTTTTTTTTTTCTCCTTAGCATTATATATTGGGTATCATCCCCTGATATTAAATATTTTAATAACATGATTTTTATTGGCTAAATAACACCTTATGATATATCATCACTAATTTAGTCAATTTTTCAGCAATGGAAATTTGGTTTCCAGTTTTTTGTTACAAATAACAACAACCAAACAAAAACAAAAACAAATAAACCCTACTTAAATCTGGTTATGTATGCTCCTGTATTAAGTTGGACCCAGAGAGAATGGCCAATGCAAAAGGAGTTTTATGAAAAGAATATTTATAAAGGGATTGGTGAGTTTAAGGGAAACCAACAAAGATGGTGAGGCATAAAGGGCTGGAACCAAGCCACCAACCAACCAAGTCAAGCTTAACTAAGCAAAAAAAGAGGGTTCTAGAGCTACCAAACCCAGTCAGATCTGTAACAGAAGGAAGAGCCACCCGACAGGGGATGTGGCCGTGGGTGAGGAAGGCAGTCACTCCTAAACCATGTACCCGCCAGGAGGGAGCCCACCTATTCTCTCTTTCCACCTGCTCTCTGCCTGCCCTGGTTTGCCAACAGCAGAATCCAGCAAGCAGACAGAAGGCCAAGGAGCTGGGTTGATGTCCACTGAGTTCAACCTCTCTGGACAGAGAGCAGGGTGGAGAAGGTGTTGGACATAACCAAAGAGACAAATAGAGAATATCCAGCTCAACAACTCTGCTTACGCCTAAGTTAGAGCTGTGAAGGCTTGAAGGACAGACTATGTGGCCAGTACCTCTGAAGTCTCACAGTCTGGGTTCCAGAAGGGCTGCTAGGCTTCTGGTTGTGCCGAGTCTAGGACTGGGTCCACCCCTCCTCTAAGCCTTCTTCTGCTGCAGCCTCCGAGGAGTCTTCTAATACTTGGTCCCCAAGCCAGTGCTTAGGGGGGCAGTCAGTATACTAGCACATTCAGGAAGTTCTGGAATTAGGCTGCTGCCTAGGCCAATTACACAACGCATCTACGCTGACCCCATCACAATTATTACACAGTTTTGAAGCTGACCAAGCTTCTTGTCTGGGAGCCAATTTTTAGTGCACATTCCCTGTTATGGAGTGGAGCCCTTCTCTTAACACTAGCTAGTGGTCAGTGGCCTTGACGTCCTGCCTAATTTTGGCCAGTACCATCTTCCTGGAGGCTGGTCCCTGCTTCCTTTCTTAGCAGTTGGCTGATGTCCTGTCCCCGAAGAATCAAGAGACTACCCATAACCATAACTGTGCCCATGAACCAGTAAAATCACCACTTGCTACAAACACTTGCTGTTATGCTCTGCTACCGTGTTAAATATCTTTGGCTGTCAAGTCTAGCCCAGACGGAAGCAAGCTTAAATTATTTTTAGGCAACGTGTCTGGGGTCAGCGCTACAGTCTGCTTATGATTCTAGCCGTAGCTCAGCACAGCCTGACTCTTCTACCCACTGAGGTTCCAGTATGTCTGGTGGCCGATTGTGCAATAACTGGTTAAACTCTAAGGTTTACTAACTGTGAGAAAAGACAGTAAAAATCCAGGTAGTTTGGCTGCTGACTTTGGACAATGACGTCATCTCCTTTCCATGGCCTCTAACCCTCAGGTTCAGCAAATGGGGTTTGAAGGTTCTGCTTTAGGATCTGGCAAGTCATTTGGAAAATTGTCTTCTCATTGCAGAAAAATACTTCATTTTTCTCATCTGAGCTATAGCAATGAACTCTTTTCCTGGTTCCTTGGCCATGAAATATGCCTCCTGTATTATTATAGGAAGATCTGCCTCATTGGGGTCTACATCCTGATTGCCTTTGAAGTCAGCAACATCAGAAGTTAATTCCAAGCAGGTCCTCTAGGTCCTCTGCATGCTTTGGTGCTTTATAAATTGCATTAGAGGTTAGTTTAAGCTCTTGCAGCCCAAAAGACATTGTACTGTGTGCCTCTATTTCTTTGTCTCTTTATTTCCAACAGTACACGTTCAAGCCCTGTCTTTGTTTTGTCAGGTGGGTCCCATTAAAATCTTGTATTAAACTTTGCCTCTTTTGAAGTCCCAGACCTCATCCATCTGTTTTGTTTTTTTAATGATTTTGTTTAGAATTTTTTCAGAGTTAATGGAAATGTCTGAGGGATGGAAACTCTGGTTAATTGATCTTTCAGTTAACTGAAGGTTATTGTCAACCGGTATTTTTAGATTTTTTGTGTCTCATTTCATCTCACTTCAAATATTATTCCTGTTTGTTTCAGCTGTCCATCCTCCATTGAGCAAATTTCCAAATTTCTCTCTTTCTTAGACCCTATTTTAGTCCCTTCTGCTCCCAAAATTAGGATTAGATGCCCAAAAATTAGACTCCAAGGGGACTGTCTGAGGAATGTAAACTACAGAAGAGAGGCAAACAAGGAAAAACCCCAGAAAGAATGTATGCTCAAACCTGTGAATCACAACTGAAAATCAAGGACCACATATAAGCATCAAATCTGAAAGTGTACGAGTGAGATTATAAAGAAACAGCAGGAGTTTAAGGCTGAAGACAATGGATCATAGAGAAAGCAAATGGAAATGGCAAAAAAAACTCCAAAATATTGCTGCCAATGTTGATAGGTATTTGACCACCCTGACCAGGATGCTTCTCAAAGGTTACCTTGAACAAACAACACAAAACTTGCTGAATGTACTGAGAAATATCCTTTGCTCACAGTATTTTAAGCAATGCCCTTTGCCACTACATAATTTATCTAGAAAATGCCAATACCAGCATTTCTACTTAAAAAGAAATATTAAAGTATACATAAAAGAAACTTTTGGTAAGTTCCTAAACAGATGAAGTAGTGAAGTATAACTAGTTCCAGCATTTGAAGGTTGGAGGCACGGCTGGCGAAACCCAATTCCTGAAAATAATTTACTGAGTTCAGTGGGACCCCTGAATCAATACTAAACATGAACCAAAGTACATCCTAGCCTAAATCTGGAATGAAGTAATTTAAGAATAGTAATCATAAATTCAGATTGTCTAGGTGATGCTTAAAGTATGGAGGAACTATCAAGGTATTGGGGAATGCAAATGGGGGGAATGAATATTCAGTTCTAACTTGAGAGAGAGAGAGGAGTTTAACAAAAGGAATTTTAAAACCTCAATGTGATCAGAACAGAGATAATCCAGCCACCAAAGGAAAAAAGAAATTGAGGGTAGAAAGACAAAAGCAAACTTCATTAAGACATTGAAGATTAACAAAATAAAAGGGAGGGGAGGATGGGTTAAATAAGTGATGGGGATTAAGGAGTGCCCTTGCTGTGATGAGCAGGGGGTCATGGGTGATGTATGGAAGTGTGGAATCACTATATTGTACACCTGAAACTAATATAACACTGTGTGTTAACTAATTGGAATTTAAATAAAAATTTAAAAAAAAAAAAAAAGATAAAATGACTACAAATCCAAATGGTACAGACCAGAAGGGGTGAAACTAATCAACCTGGGACATGTTGGAGGGAAATCCAGATGAAACCAGAATAATTTCCTAAGTAACTGCAGTGCAAAAGAATCAAATGCATATTGAACCTCTGGGCTCTTTGAAGTATACTGATTGTATTCTGTATTTATGAACTGTCCTTATTTCAGAATGAAGGTTAAGTCATTGTCAACAAGTCTTTTTGTCTTCTTCATAAAGCACCTCTCTGAATATCATTTATGTACAGACACTTGAACAGGACACACCTGGCTATGATCATCAAGACTCTGGTGCTCAGGAAAGAACAAAACCAGATAAAGAACACTCGTTATAAAACGTTCTCTTAAGACTCTTATTTTCACATTAGTTAAATAAATTCTGTTTCAAGAGGGAAAATCAAGTGGGTTAAACATCCCTTCTTTCAGATCCTATGAGCAGTTAGAAGATCACATTCTCTCCTCTGTTCTTTCTAGATAGCTGGGAAATACAACCAGATGATTCGGTCTTGACAAATACATGTGTGTGCTTATCCACAAACTTGGGCATGAATGTGGTCACATGTTTACACCCCCAGTTAATTGTCTGAGCTCCACCTGCACTGGTTAGTACTAGTTCCAGCATCTACCACCACGGGGACCCAAACCATCATTCCCTTTCTCCCCCAGAGATCAACCCAAGCGATTGGGCAGTCTTTTCATGGAAACACCCAAAAAAAACACTCAAGATCACATTATTTTCCTTATTCCTAGATGGCCTTGTGAGGGAGGCTACCTCCTTCTAAGTAATACTTTCCCAGTAATTCCAATAGCAACCCTTCTAGAGGGACTATTCACAATGACTCACTAGAGGAAAAAAAAATACAAACATAATCTCTCGAAAACCCTCCTTTAAACACGACTCTGATTATGTCACTCGGCTTTAAAGGCTTCAGTGCCTCCCAGTTGTTTACAGAATACAGTTCACAATATTAGCTTGATGTACACACTCCTCTAACAGCCTGGTCCCTGTCTATCTTTTCAGGGACAGGTTCAGCCCCTCACACATAAGAAATCTTTGGTTGAACCATGCGGAACTTCTTGCAGGGCCTCAGAAGGAGAGGCTTTCTCATGCCTCTGTGTTTTTCTGCTTGGTGTTGCTTCTTAATAAAAATGCCTCCCCACCACCTTCTTACACCCCTACTACCATCTGCTGCTGCTTCTCCAACTGGAAATACCTATTCGTCCTTCAAGGCTGAGTTAAGATCAGCTTAGGAAGTGTTTCCTGGTCATCGGGGGCAGAGTCTACATGATATACAACTATTACACAATTCAGTATCATATTTATTCTACTTATCGTAAGCACTACAGGTTTTAATATTGTGTAACTGAAGCCCAGTGGAATGCCTGATCCAAAGACTATGTTCCATCAGGATCTGGCAAGTGAAAGGATTCTGGAAATAATGACCTATGAAAAAGAAGTGAAGAAAGAAGTGGGCCTGCAGAAAACTCAAGGAAGACATCAAAGCTGTTACTAACACAAACAATAACCGCAGGTAGGCTACTATTTGGGTGTCTGATATGTGTTAGGCACCCTACTAGCTATTTCAGAAGCATCTCATTTAATTCCCTACAAGTCCCCTGTGAAAGAGATGTTTATCATCCTCATCGCCATCTCAAAGAGGTAGAGGAAACTAGTCAAAATCACAGAGCTTATCACTTGCAAGCTAGTGTTTGAAGCTCAATGCCTGTTGCCAAAGTTCAGTTGCTTCACAGGGTAGCATCCTGACCCACTTCCCAACTTTATGATCACTGGTCTCGGCCTCTTTGTTCTGCTTTGCAATTAGCTAGCTATGTGGTGGTAGATAACTCATTTCCCCTCTACCTGGATCTCTTCACCACTTTTCTTTTTTTTTTTTTTTTTTAAGATTTTATTATTAATTTGACCGAGAGAGAGAGAGATCACAAGTAGGCAAAGAGGCAGGCAGAGAGAGAGGGGGAAGCAGGCTCCCAGCCAAGCAGAGAGCCCGATGTGGGGCTTGATCCCAGGACCCTGAGATCATGACCTGAGCCAAAAGCAGAGGCTTTAACCCACTGAGCCACCCAGGTGCCCCTTCACCACTCCTTTCTTAAAACCCTCTCTTACCCTAGAGAGCCAATCTACAACAAGTTTTACTTCTACCTCCTGACTGTATCTCAGATCTGACCAGTCCTCTCCATCCCCATTACCAAAACCCTAGTCCTCTCACCTGAACTTGCGCCATAAATTCTTAATTCATTACTGGTGTCCACACACACTCACTCAGACTGGCCTCTGATCCAAGAATTGTGCTACAGCCAGATTGAGCCTTAAAAACAACAAGCTTATCGTGGCCCCCATCCGTCCTTCCGATGAAACCAAATCCTTACCATGGCACACCAGGCCCCTGGCCCCCACTCTAACTTCATCCTACTCCCCTCCACACTCCCTGAGCTCCAGCCTTTCATTTTCTCAAACTCCTGCCCTTCCTATTCAGAGCCTTTGCAGGTGTTGTTCCTCAGCCTGAGAGGCTCCTCCCTCCCCTATCCGCTCTCAACTCTTGATCATCTCAGAGACTGCTTCACTGGGGAAGCTTTCCTTGACCCCCAGATTAGACAGGCCCCCATCACGCTTCTTCACTGTCCACTCTTCTCCTCCATGGCATGTATCAAGGTGTTGATAAATGTCACATCGCTGTGATAATGTAAGCAGGATCTGTCTCCCTCCCTCACAGGTTGTAACCTCTAGGATGGCACCGTCCATTTTTGTTCCTCTGTCCCCAGTGCATGGTATGGGGCTTGCCAAAGATTAGGTGCACAATAGAAGTTTGTTAGCTGAATGTTGAAAAAACTGTATGTCAGTTTCCTTCCTTGAACAATGAGAAAATTCAACCACGTGATCTCTAAGGTCCCTCCGGCCAGGACAGCCAACTCCCTAGGACACTATATCACATTCTTTGTTGCTCTGTACGGTCCTAACTAGACCAAGATGGAGGGAGATTTTAGCTCAGGAGAAGAAAGTGCTTTCCAAGAGGAGGAACAGCCCAGCAACGGAATAATTCCCCACAAAGTAATGAGGCTAATCAATTAATAGACCCTCTACCAGGGATACTGATAATTACCGTGTCCAGTGAGAATGAGAGTAAATGACCTCAGCATGCCTTTTAACCCAGAGTCTGTGACTTTGTACCTGTGTGAAACAACCAGACCCAATTCTACATCCCAGGTGATTAAATAGTAAGCTCTTTAAGATGAAATAGTAATATCATTTAACCAACCAGGTGATTAAATAGTAAGATATATTCTACAAGATCCTCATATATTAAAATGAGGATCTTAACCTCATAGGGAACTGACGCATTCTATTTTAACATGCAGTAAACCACCTTGGGCACTTGGTAAGAACACAAGTTCTCAGACTCCCAATGTACAGATTTTGATGCCACAAGTCTGGCTATTTTTAATAAGAGTACCCAGGTGAGTCAGGTGAGTTAGAAAATTCTTGCATAATGAAAAGAGCCCTGAGATTGAAGTTAGAAGACCAAGGTTCCAACCAGAGTTGACAACTAATTAGCTCTGGGACCCCGGAGAGCTATGTGACCTTTCTAAGTCCCATAACTTCAGCATCATCTCAGAAAGAGGAGCAATATTTTTAAATGGCCTAACGGGAGTTCACATGGAAACAGATTCTTAATGATAGCATATGCTCCACATTGAACCTAACCTCACTAGCTCTGCAAAGGATTCTAAAACCCTTGTCTCAAAAGCTTAGAATGAATCCATTTAATGTCTGGCTTCCTTCAGAGAATGGAAGCATATTTTACTTCCCTCAAAAATTATGAGAATTTTGGTAAAGATAAACTCAGCCACCTTAGTGACCAACTGTCAAAACAAGGTTTCAGGAATTCAAAAGCTTCTCCCCACAAATGAGCCTCTCAGAACAGATGTGGGATTATAAATGACATCCATTTAAGGTAAAAACCTGCCTTTATTTTCCCTTCCAGTCACTATTTTGTTCAAGAGTCTATCACCGTTGGGAAATGCACTTAAGAAACATTCTTAAAGTAGGAATGCAGGAGCCTATCAAAATCATCTTACTCTGCTTCTCTTCTGGAAGTTTGTACATTTGATACATTTGGGGACACAGAAAGGGAGTGAAAGTTGCCATTTTTCTTGTAAAGCCAAAGCACTGGGAGGGGCACTTGGTGGCTCAGTTGGTTAAGTGTCGGACTCTTGGTTCTGGCTCAGGTCATGACCCCGCATCCTGAGATCATGCCCCACATTGGGCTCTGCACTCAGTCAGAGTCAGCTTGTCCCTCTCCCTCTACTCCTCCCCCTACTTGCG
>CM053615.1:57343759-57417457 GCA_028646535.1 Procyon lotor
TTGTATACCTGCGCCCTCCACTCAACCTCCTTGCTAGGTTAATTACACTCTCCAATCTTTCTCCAGAGGATAGGGACTGACACCCGTAGCACACAGAGCAGACAGCAGGTTAGTCGCCCGAACACTCCACCAGTCTGCTGCTGGCTTACCAAGAGTCATTTGGATTGACATCCGAGTGTGTTTATGCCAATTGTACTTACCAGTAAAATGACATAATTGAATTATTTGGGGGAATCTCATAAAATATGAATACATAGTTGTTTTTACGAAAAATAATTTGAATACTTTGAAAAGACTCAGTAAGAATGAGTCACTAAGTCAGTGGCTTTGGAAATAGGTGTTGGTGAGATGACAATAATCGGGGTAAAAATCCTAACAGTCTAGAAAGATTTTATGCCCAAGTTGCTTCACAAATGTTTTTAAGTTCTTACTCCAGGTTAAAGAAAGCAGAAGTGCAATTGTAGATTAGGTATCACCGCTGCGGTTTATGAAAGACAAACGACTAGTCAGTGAACCATCCCCCTGCCAAAAAAGAGCTTTGGCCTAACATCAAAAGACTGGCAAAGGCATGCACATGTAGGTTGTCTACGTTAAAATAAAATGTTTATGGTATACGGGTATCACCTTATCCCTGCTTTAGCCGACTTTTCAAAAACACCAACCGTTGGTCTCAGTCATATCTGATAAGAGGACTTCTACTTTATTACAAGAGCAGAATTGTTTTGTTTTGTTTTTGAGGGGTTAGAGTTTTATGAAGATCGCAAGATATTTGTTGAGTATGGCCAAGCCTAGGCTCTGAAATGAGCTACACTGGTTGCTGTATTAAAACGGGACATATCATAGGTCCCCAAAGCCCTTACATAGGGCTCAAGAGACCCCCACCCTGACATCACAGTGTCTACACTGCTGTGCTCTGTAGGTTCAGACGCTCTTCCGTGTCAGCTCTTTGGCTGACATTGATTGTGGCTCTCACATGATTTGACCTAGGTTGGAGGAGTTTTCTTTAATCTCTAGGACTCTCACTTCTAAGTCTTACTGCTAATACTCTTGATCAAATTATTGAGTCCTTACAATTGATTTCTATGATGGCAACAGTTCCCTCTAAATTGCTGTTTAAAAAAAAAAAAAAAAAAAAAACTGCTGGCAGCAGGTCTCACTCCAAAGTGGCCCCTAATGAGCAATAAATGAACTGTTTCTACTTGGCAAGTATGAAACTATTCCACAGATTTTCATATCCACGTACATCTAAGGACTACTTGTTACTTTCTAAGCTATGAAAGATTTCTAAAATTGAGTTTAAAAAATTAATACATTGCTAAAATGTACTGAACTCTTTGATTCAGTGGCTACCAAAGAAGTCTGGCTATTCTACAAAACACAAAGCTCTTACTGTATGTGCACAATCCCCAATGGCTGGAATTCTAGAAATTTTCAGAAAGAATGCATTGTTCCTGGAGCTTTATCATTGGGGTCTTAGGTTAAATATGGTCGAGTTGCCTCTGCTCTTGTATTAACTAACAGATACACAGATCCGCCGTTAGGTTTCATTCCTGCCACTTGGCTCTTGAGACACCAGTTGCCCTGTTACCCTGTTGACGATTTTTATCAAGTTTTTACTGTTGATGTCAAGCCAAGTTTTGAGAACCACTGCTCGGCTTGTTAATCAGAATGGCTGGGTGAAGCTAGAGCCTGCTCTGTGTCTCTCTCACCTGAGAATTCTATATTCTTGTTCTTCATAGAGCAGCTACCATCTCTACCCTCATCTGTGCTCTCTACACTGTGGATGATGTGTGGGAGCTGAACCCCCTTTGCCTCCTACTCAGAGTCCAAATTGAAAAAGATCCCTATTCACAGCTCCGTAATATTTCCTGGGTCTCACCATTATCCTTAATAGTGCCATGCCCCGTATTTAATGGTCTGTGTGTATATAAACAAAAATTGCAATACCCTACAAAATATTACGTTGGGATTAATTTTACTATTATCTTTTTATAGATAGATTTTCTTACTGAGACAACACACTCAACAATACTCTCCATGCTTTTGGTCTCCCTTGACCTGAGGGAGACGCCCACTGAACTACCAGATTTGATCATTTCATTCTCCTGCTACAAACAGAAATAGATAAACCAATTAAGTAATGCATCTTACATGTATATCTGTTATAAACAGAGTAAAATGGAAGGGTTTTGTTGTTGTTGTTCTGTATCAGTACGCCTCCATCCATGATGTAAACCCAACCAAATTTTTTTTTTTTGTGGTACCCAACCAAATATTCTCACCTTACTTTCCCCCCATGCCCTTTTTTACAGTCTTTAACAAAATTGAACTGCTCCTAGCACCTGATTTTAAGTTGTCCTGCCTTGCTTTTGGTGATCTGTCTGTCAGCCCTGACCCCTGCTGTGTATGGGCTCCCATCCTACCAAAGTTAGTCCTAAGGCTGCCTCCTATAAGAAACTCATCCAAAATACCATAAACAGGAAGCAGTCTCTCTTGCCAAATCCCAGTGATGCATCCCCGATGAGTCCCTCAAACTCTGCACTTGCAGCCTGGAATCTCAATGCACTGCATCTGCCCTTGGGAGCTCAAACTTCTTTTTTCCCCTCCTCCCACGTTTTCATTTAAATTTCAGTTCGTTAACATACAAGCATTTTTGTTCTTTTTTATTTTTTTTTTTTAACTTTATTTATTTTTTAAGTAAACTGTACGTCCAGCCTGGGGCTTAAACTCTCAACCCTGAGATTAAAGGTTGCATGCTCTATCAACTGAGCCAGTCAGGTGCCCCCCACCCTCCCCAATAAGCTTCTTGATGACAGGACTTGTGCGGTGTTCAACTTCTTATATTCCCACCCTCGTATCTGCCACTGGGCTTTGCAAATAGTAAGTAATCAGTAAATGAGAAGATGAATGAAATAAATGAATGAATGAATCATCAATCCAACAAATGTCTAACCAATGGTTCTCTCCTACTATAGCTTCATTTCTTGACCTTTATTCTTAGATGAATTGGCCTTGCTAAGAATATCCTAGGCCGGGCTCAGCACATTAGCAGGGAGTCTCTCTCCTGCTTTTGAGGCAGAAGAGTACAGTCTGGTTGTAGGGACAGAGCTAGAATGTAAACATGTGTTCCAAGGAAATCCTTCCTACCTACACCTGCAAAGGAAGAAAGGCAGGATTTTACCCAACCAAGGTCTTCACCCTCACACAGGATGACCATATAATCTGTATTCCAAATTTTTTTTTTTGGGGGGGGGGACATGTATTAATGATTCTCCTGAGACAATAGGTATTACCCGGGACTGTCCCAAGGAATAAAGACAAAAGATCACCCCACAGCTGGATATGTTTCATCACCTATCAAGTTGGGATAGTAATGCTAACTCGGAGTTTTCCGCAAGACGAAAGGTGACCATAGAAGTGAAGCCCCCAGGATGACATCTGACACACCAATGGCAGACAATAAAGAACCGCTCCCTCCCCCACTGCTCAAGAAAAGCACTCTATCTTACATGACACTTTTTATATTCGCTGACCTATGTAATCCACTTGATGAACCTTTGCGGTAGCCAAGGTAGACACCACCCTCTCCTTTTACTGAAAAGCATGCCCACGCAGAAGTCAAGTGAGTACCCACTGGAAGCCCAGGTCATTCGTGATGCAGCTGAGACTTCAACGCAGGCGCACCTGTCTCCACACTGAAACTCTTTCTACTGCAACCCCCAGGCTTTACGGGGCTTCACAGATAAGACTTTAAATCTGACCGGACACCTTGGGACATGTGGCTGAAATCATGGGACAGTGGGAAGAGGGCTCAGAAGAGGACTGGAAGTCCACACTCTTCTCAGTCCTAGGGGAGACGGAGATCTAGTCTGGAAACACCCGTTTCATCAGCCTCGTCCTTTCCAGAAGGAGACAATTTCCTGGCTCTGTCATAAGCAGTTTCATGCTACATCTCAGAAGTGACTGCATTTCAGTAGAGGGTGGGAAGAGAGCCGGAATACGCCACAGTGGTCCAGACAGATTAGGAGCCCGAGATTGATCAGGGAATGGTAATGATCTGGCAGGAGGCAGTTTTCTGGTAGGTTTAACAAGCATGCAAAAGCATCAGATATGTGTACACATCCATAAGCAACCTGGCTAAAGACCAACTACCCACTTCTGTTCCCAAATGAGACAAAACAATTAGAAAAGCCAGGCATTATCCCTTCTGTTCACGCTTCACTTCCAAAAGACAAATGGTGATTTGTCTAACTCATATATTATTCCTTATCTTTATGTTCTTATGTGAAAGCATTGTCTGATGTTGAGTCCTCCATGAGTGATGCAAAACTTATTAAAGTCTGACCCAATTTGTCAATGAATATTTCCTACTTCAGAGAGAATATGAAAAGCTTTCAACACTAGTACCATATGCCCCTCCTCCTCTAAATTCAAGAGTACTCATTCTTTCTTATTTCCTTTGCTCACATGTCTTTCTCCTTACCTCCAAAGCTAGCCCATTGCCCTGTGGACCTGATTTCTTCCCCCTCATCTCCTTTCAAGACTGTGCTACATCAGTCACCCAATACCTGTTCTCAATTACCTCCACTCTGTCTTCTTCCCTCAGCCTACAAATAAGCATAAGTCTTAAAGATCCTTAAAAACAAACAAACAAACAAACTGCTCATCTCTCCTTCCAATTCCCACCTAACCTCTTGGTTTTTCTCTTCATCAAATATATTGACAGGGTAACCTACACTAATTGTCTATACTAGCCCAATCCCCATTCATCTTCAAAGCATTACAATATGGCTACACTAAAAAGTCCACTGAAACATCACCACTGAAATACAGCTTGGCAATAAAAACTAACACCTCACTAGCTATATGAGTAAACTTGTCAAATACAGTACACTCACTTCTTTCTCTCCTTCCCCCAGCATTACAGCCAGAAGCATGGGGGCTATCCTCAGGGTGTTCTCATCACCCCCATAGCCAATCAATCACAGATCTTATATGAAAAGAACCCTACAAGGAGAATGAAAGAGTCTGAGTCCCAGCCTAGGACTTCCTATCAATTTGTTTTATGATTTTATATTAGCCACTGCCATATCCAAGCCTCAGCATCCTCAACTGTACAATTAAGGATTAAAAGTGAGTGAGCTCAACCCTTCCTTTGGGTACAATCCACTAAGCCATGGCCTTCCAGGCCCTATTTGCCTATTGAGTGCCCAAGGAGGTTACTTAAGAATCTCATTCCCCTCCAAACATTGTCCATCTCACCTCTCCCTACAATTCTTTTGAACTACTGATGGCACAACTGAATCCATCCATCATGCTCCCCACAGCCCCAGTTCTGAATGTTCCCAACTGGCAGAGAACTGGGGTTTCCATTTCATCAAAGCCTGTTTTCTTTAACAATTCAATTATCATTGCATTACTGAGCCCTTGTTCTGCTATGGACGAGTGAAATCATAACATTGAGCAGTTTCCCAACAACGAGCCCAAAAAACGCAAAGGAAATAATATCTGATGACATCTAGTGATTGAGAAGAAACTAAACAACTTTAGAAACGACATTCAGTCAAGACCTGGTACCAAGCTGCAGCTAAACCAAGGTCCAGGTTTCTAGCCCCTCGTCTTCCTACCTGGCTAGAAGGAGGAGAGATGGCCAACATGGGACAAGCTCCATTTAGGGCAGCTTGCATTCATCACACCATACACGGGGCTTGGTGTCAGGTAATGTGCTTGAGGGATATAAAGGGAGGAAGACACAATCCTTGTCACCAGAGCCCTTATAGTCAAAGAAGCAACAACCCATCTTTTCTTCTGGATGATGGTAACAAGGATTAATGTGTTGGAACAACAAGGGTTTTGGTCTCAAGTAGACCTGGTTCAAAATTCTGATAACTACATTACTTAGTCATGGGTACTGAGAAAAATTAATTAACCTGTCTAAGCCTCACTTTTTCCATCTGTAAAATGGGCTTAATACCTTACAGGCTTGCTAAGAGGCTAGAGTTAATATTTAAAAAAAAAAAAAAAAAAAGCTTAGCCTGCTGCTTAGAACATGGCCAGCACTATGGAAATGATAATAATTAAAAGTACTAGCAGGAAAGTAGTCATCGGCTAGACATGTGAGATTAAACAAATTATTTTGCCTCTCTTCCCTTCAGCAAGTTTACCTTAAAAAGGAGCTAACAAAACACAGCTCACAGAATTCTGTGCAGGTCAAATTCTATAATGCACATAAAATTATTTGATAAGCCATCAAATACCCAGGCCCTATGAAATGCTGTTACTGATAACAAAAATAGGGTAAGGAATAAGGACATTCCAATCTCACAGACCCATGCATCATCTTCTCTTCTAGCAAAAACTTTCATTTTTATTTTATTTTTTTTTAAAGATTTTATTTATTTATTTGACACAGAGAGAGAGAGATCACAAGTAGGCAGAGAGGCAGGCAGAGAGAGGGGGGGAAGCAGGCTCCCTGCTGAGCAGAGAGCCCAATGCGGGGCTCAATTCTAGGACCCTGGGATCACGACCTGAGCCGAAGGCAGAGGCTTTAACTCACTGAGCCACCCAGGTGCCCCAAAACTTTCATTTTTAAACAAACATTCATACACTACTTAACATGTGCTAGTTACTGTCCTAGTGTTTCATAATAGCAATCTCTCTGGTCTTCATAACAAACCTTTGAGGGTGGGTACTTTTACCATCCCCATTTATCATGGGGAGACAGAGGCTTAAAGAAGCTAAGTTGTAAAGATGGTGGATACGCTTATATACTCTGCTTTACTGACCACTGAATTATCTCTAAAACCCACACTGTTCCTTCAGTGACATGTCCAAATTTGGGGCTTCTAAGTAAATTTCACCCAAAGGATCCAAAAGCTAGCTACATGGTCCTGTTCTATGTCTCAGTTTCCTTCTCTATAAAAATCATAGAGAAATGCTAGGCAGATGGTTCTGCCTATGGTACACCAGCTTTTGAAGATTAAGTCTACACAAACCAGTAACATTTCCAACTAGCTTCATTATTTTAATGAAGACGTTTCCTACACAGTTCCCTGTTAATTGCTATTAATTTTTATAAACCACTGGGTCAGAAGAGAGAGCATTTTGACAAGTGCAGTGATGATCAACAAAAGGTAAAGGGCATAAGTTCCATTAGTATAGATAAAGAACACAATAAAAATAAGCATATGAAGACAGCTGCATGATGCAGGAAGCTCACCTTCATCATTCCCACTAGAGGAGTTTCCCCAGCCTTTGAGTCTCCATAAAGCTGTTGGCAATAGTACCTGACTGAACTGCCCTTCCGGAAGTTCCCACTGGCATTCCTATATGTGGGTTGAGGTCCACTATGGCCCTCTCTGCGGTCTGGGAGACTCTGGCTCCTTGTCTGCCTGCTCACCTGTGCAGGGAACTGGTAAAAGCAGCCCACCTGCTCTGTACCCACCCCAAGTCTAGGGGAGAGGAAGGTCAATTTCCAGATACGTCAGTCTTAACTCTCTTCCTGAGGTAGGTAGGGAATGAGACCTATTGTGCAGCTGAGGAAACCAAGCATCCTCAGAACGGAGTGACCAAGAAGATGGACCAACAAGGTCAGGTGGAAAAATACAGTCGGGTCGCCCAAATAATCAGGACCAAATTCCGCCCATACTTTGGCTAAGAACGTAGACAGGTGACTGGTTAAGGTAACCTCCCTGAACCTGGGTCCTTACTTGCAAAATGTAAAGAATATCAGCCTCCTCACAGGGTTGCTGTGAAGGCAGAAATAAGATACTGTATACAAAAGCCCTAGTATTGTATCCAGCACATAATAAGCCCCCACAAAAATGTTATTCCCCTTCCTCACTCCTTTCCCCAAATCGTGTCATTTGGGGAACAGTTGAAGAAGCGTTAAGTCTGGAAAAATGAAGCCTCAGAAAAGAACAGAAATACGGTGAGCAGAGGAGAGGGGAGAAGAAGATTTGTTTTAGGTGGTCCACAAAAGACAACTAAAATTGGATGGATAAAAGTTCTGGGTCGGGGGATCAGAGCAAGTATGGGGTGGTATCAAAGGTGACTCATCATAGTAGCAAACTTCCTGGCATTCAGCTGCTCTGCAAGTTCTCTGAGAAAAATCATTCTTCATCTACAAGTCATGACCTCATGAACAATTTTGTTCATTAGCATGAACAGAAAAATGTGATCATTTCAAAAGGACAACTCGAAACCCTTGTGCAGGCACAACCGGCACCAAGAACCAACGCAGAGGCAGACTGTAAGCCTGGAGATAGTCTCTTTCCCAAATGCCTCACAAAGGCTTGTTCTAATTAAAGGGCAAGCTTTTACCTTTCAAGAGAGACAAACATCTCCAGGAACCTGCGTGGAGTGTAGAGTCTTCCCTTTATCCCCAGGACTGGCACATACAGGGGCCTATTAAATGATGAGTGAGTGAAGGAGCTGAATAGCCAAGTGAATGGTCACTTGTTTCTGCCACTGGTGACATGCATTCTGTGCAGGCTGCTTCCATCCATTCTCAAAATCACTTGCAAGTTTCCTTGGCAAACATGCCAGTCACTTCCCAAAATCTGTTCTCCTCCCATCTCCTTAGTAACAAAACCCTGAATTCCTGAACTTACTCAGAGAGATCACGTACCCAGTTAAAGGAGTCTATTTCCCAGCCTCCCTTCGAGGTAGGTATGGCCTTGCGACTAAGGCTGACCAATAACATTTAAGAACTGCGTGGTACTTCCAGCAGGATTCTTTTAAAAGCAAGAAGAAAGGGCTTTCTTCTGTCCTCCCTCCTTCCATTTTTGGAAGGGAGAGGGAGAGCTGCAGCCGCCATCTTGGACTGCTGATACAAGACTTGGGATGCAGGTGCTTAGCGCCAGCAGGGTCCAAGTTCCTGATGACTTTTGGGGGCTGCCATCCAGCCCTCGGCAGCCTATTCCCAGACTTCTTTTACACAAGAAAATAAACTCTTGAGTGTTTGAGATCTTTTATAGAGTTTCTACGAATTCTAAGGGATCCTGCTCCTAAAGGATAAAAGCCCATTCTGGTTTTTCTGGTTGGAACAACCCAATCCCCCATGACTCACAGTGCTGCCTCTACCCGTACGTCTGGACAAACAGACAACCTTCCCATGAATAATTAGTAGCTTGATACCTTAACCACAAAGCTGATGCTTTCTGCAAGGCCATCTTTTGACTTTTATGGCTTTTTAAATATTTCTCTCCAACAAAGCCTACCCATTAACCCTTTTCTGACCCCTATTCAAGAGCTGCTTTTCACTTCCAGAACATAACTCAGCAAGGTGTCTGCATTCCCACTGGAGTCATCTCCAGTTCAAAGGCCCTCCTCTCTTTATTTACCCACCTCAGCCACTGTTTCTAGTTGGAAAATCTCACAAATAACCAGTTCACACTTGCTTCTGATTCTGAGCACCCCCCCACCACCACCACACACACAAAATGCCACAGTTCTTGGACGGGAGAGTCACCATGACAGTGACTCAATCCAAACTCGAAAGCAGACTTCTACTGCCACAAGACCAAACTTGATGAGAATTTGGGGTGTTGGCCTGACATACCAACCCCAGGAACGTGACTTTTTACTCAGGCCTAATCACTAACATCACGCACAAGACACCAAAACAGTTTCATGAGGTCCCCAACTATTTATGGTGAGGTGTAATAAGTGACATTCCAGAAAATCTCTGTCCCACATCTTGGTGCTTGACTTTGTTTTTAAATGAAAGCTGCAGGAGACATTTCACATGCTGGGAAGCTCACATGCCTGCAGATCCCAGAAACCACATGGTTTGTGGGTCTGACTTCTCACTTGGGTACAAATCCATATAAGGTTCTTGGCTTTTCTAAAAGTCAGAAAAGTGTCTTACTCGTGGAATCTCTAAAGACTAATTCTGTCTCTAGTCACTACATTCCGTCTGGTATGTGTGTACCTGTCTATTGGCTTCCACAGACCACTCTGCCACCCCAACCCCAACCCCACAGTCCCAGACCACAAGAGCCCTCAGGGGAGGAACTCACCTTTTTCCATCTCTGTGATGTGTGCATAGTAGGAGTTCAACTCACATTATTTATTTATTTTAATGATTCAAGTTCTTTACTTTGGAAGGAGTATAAAGATTAAAAGGTTAACCTAATTATAAGATTACATATACCATGGTATTATTACATATATAAATAAAAAATTAATCTAAGGTGCTAGGAAACCTCTGATGTAAAATCTTCCAGAAAATCCCACCTCATTTTAGGAAAGAATACACACACACACACACACACACACACACGCACACACACGCACGCACACATCCAGCCATAAATTTCATTTTATCTTCTTTTTTTTTTTAAACATTTTCCCTTTCATAAACTCACTTTTGCTTCCTTAATTCTTAGCAGTAGAAATGTGAAGGTCAAGCTACAGTCGACTTAAACAAGAAGGAGTCTTCCTTAGGCCCCTTTCCTGGGAGGGCAGGAGGGCACCAGGGATAAGGGATGACAAATGATTTTGCATCATGCTCAGTTCAGGACCCGTCCTTATGAGTTGATGAAGGAGGCTTTTATTCAGGACTTTTAAAAACGAGTGGGAATTCAAGAGAAAAGAACCTCATCCTCATCCTATACAATAAATTGTGTACAGCTCATTATGTCCTTAAGCATAAAAACCAGAAAACAAGTCGCAAATAATTTACCAGTCAAGTCACACTGTCGTTCTAGCATTACCTATCAATCCCTCCTTATTAGAAAATTTAGGAAGCCCTTAGTTAGCCCTGGCTTTGCTTCTCCACTGAGTCCTGTGTCTTTTCCTTCTGCTGCCTCCCCCTTCGCCCTCCGCTGCTAGACTTCCAGACAGCCTGCCTCCTTGCAGTACAGCTGAGAGAGAAGTAGAGAAGAGAAGTCCGTCTCCTGTCCGCAGTTGTGTGCCGCTCAGTCTCTCTCTACCTCTCCCACCTCCCACTCTCTTTCTCTTTTTTAATAACTCAGTAATTCGGCCATAGCATTTTCTGGGCTCCTCGATATCAACTGTTCACTGAACCACGGACCGCAAATATCTCCAGGCAGTAAAAGGGACATTCACAGGGCCCGGCTCATTTGCTTCTCATCTCTTAGGGATACTTCATTGCCTAACGTCTGATGTCTTGAAACTGTTGTTTCATACAGTTTGTCTGGTTTGGGAGGATGTATCTAGTCCTTTTACCCTACTGTGGCGAGAAGCAGAAGCCCTGGGGCACCTGGGTGGCTCAGTCGGGTAAGTGTCTGTCTTAGGCTCAGGTCATGGTCCTGGGGTCCTGGGATCAAGCCCCGCACTGGGCTCCCTGCTTAGTGGGCAGTCTGCTTCTGCCTCTGTCCCTCCCCTCCGCTCATGCTCTCTCTCTGGTGCGCTCTCTCTCTCTCTCAAGTAAATAAATAAATAAAATCTTTAAAAAAAAAAAAAAATAGGTGGCAGCAGCAGAAGCCCTGTGTTCACTTTCAAAAATCAAGTCCCAAACAAGATAAAACTAAACAAATAAACTACATGTTTAGTTGACAGATAAACAGGCAGACAGACAGACTGGTAGAACTGAGATCAGATAAACTTGCCAAGATATTCTTAGAACATATTTTGGTGTTAATTTGGGCAAAGAATTACTAGGTCACTTTTTGCTGGAAACCAGCTCCTTCCTTGAATACAAGCCTCAATTGTTTAACAAAGTAAATCACCCTTAAGTCTGTTGTCTTGCAGTTGACAGTTAACATTCAGCCAACTTTTCCAACCTGAGCAAGTCACCCACCTCCTCACCAAGGCCAAATATAACTGCATCCGCTCTGTGTGGTTGTTTCCCCTAATCCTCCTCTCCTCCTCCTCCTTTTGGGTGCTCCGCTTCCCTGGCAGGGAATAACCGCTTCTAAGACCGATTGTAAGGGTGAGTCTTCTTGGTTTCGGTTTTCCTTTCAGGTTTTTACTTGGGAAATACTTGTTATCATCCTACCTTTGCTTGTGTCCTGGCTCTACTTGAACAGTAACTGTGTGTCCTTAATTGTATTGATATAAGTCCCTCTTACGCAGAAGAGTGCAAATGTCACCATGCTATTGATCCTATCATCTCAGCTCTCCCTTTCCTGTGCCCACTCCTTAGGAGGTCTTATACTGCTTCCTTCTCGGGCAAATTGTCTTCATCCACCTCTGGTTGGTGTGTGAAGTCCTTGGCTCTAGGACGACTCAGGAAATCTCTAAATCCCCAAGTGGGCAAAGGAGCTCAAAAGGAGTAGAGAAGGGAGCACAGGGGAGTAGAGCGATCTCAAAAGGCTGGGCCTTTGCGGCTCTACTTTGAATCAAAGTTCACCACTTAAATTAGTCTGTAGTCCTAACTATTTCTTTTTCCTGTCCACTGCTGCACTGACCCTTGCAAATGCTAAAGACACAGCAAATATATTTTACCTTCTAGACCACAGACAGCTCTTCAAAATGCCTTCAAGTCTTCTAGGTAAAAGGGTTATATTACTCCCCAGATTTTGAAGGAAATAGATGTAACAGAACGGCCACCGGTCCTGGTTTGCCCGGGACTAAAAAGGTACCTGCCTTGCTGTGGGACTTCTAGTTTTAATACTAGGCAGATATAACAAGGATGTTAGTCTATCTGGCACTTTCTGGTTGAAGGCCACGTCACTTCTGGCTCACCTTAACAACTCTTCCCAGCTATAAGATGATTTAAAAGGAGATCAATGCAAAAGCAATAAACAATCATGTTCAAAAGTAAGTATCTCCAATCACTGATCCTCCAAGTAGTGACAGTTCGATGCACAATATGGCAGTTTGGCAAATATTTAAGGTGTCTTTAAACATATTTATCTGCTTTTGAAATGTCCCATAGTTTCAAAAAATAGTTTCTTGCTCTGTTTATTTATATTTCTTTTTTTTAAGATTTTTATTTATTTACTTTAGAGAGAGAGAGCATGAGTGGGAGAGGCAGAGGGAGAGGGAGAGAGAATCCCGAGCAGACTCCACACTGAGGGCAAAGCCTGACATGGGGCTCAATCTCATGACCCTGAGACCATGACCTGAGCTGAAATCAAGAGTCTGACACTTACCCGACTGAGCCATCCAGGCACCCCTATTCCTATTTCATTTTTAAGTATTACACCTCTCCTTCCATGATTTTAAGAAACTATGGAGTCACTTTAATGGCTAATGTGATGAAACACTTAAAAAAACTATCATCTGAATTACAAACATTTTTTGCTTTATACCAAAATGGCATAAATCCCTTGTGGAAAAAAATCCCAACATATACATGTTACTTGGAAAAACGTTTATATGCTTCTATGTACATGTGTGTAGATGTTTGTAGTTTTCTAAATAACAAATGTAATCCTTGTTGGCATTCTTCTCCAGAAAGGATTTATGTTTGGCAGTGACTTTTTTTTGTGGACAGTGTAAAGGACATTTAATTTATTTCAGTTAATCTCCTATTTTTGCCACTTAGGTTCTTCCAGCCAATCCTCTATTACTGGTTACTTAATTTTTCCAATGAGTCACCTATTATCAAGCATACAGGTATTTCAGTTCTTCTTTGTCACAAACAGGGAAGCACGGGAAGTACAAAATCACCCTCAGTAAGCACCAATGTTAGACTTATTTGGAAAAAAAAAAGTGATGGTAAAATTTTCATTTCTATTTTTTTTAATTTTTTTTTTAGATTTTTTTTTAATTTCTTTATTTGACAGAGAGAGAGAGAGATCACAAGCAGGCAGAGAGGCAGGCAGAGGGAGAGGGACTGAGCAGAGAGCCTGATGCGGGGCTCAATCCCAGGACCCTGAGATCATGACCTGAGCCGAAGGCAGAGGCTTTAACCCACTGAGCCACCCAGGCGCCCCGTAAAATTTTCATTTCTTATTAAAATCATCATTTCAGCCACATCATCATACAGCCCAGGTCTTCTTCATCAAGCTGCTTTGGCCAAAATGTTTTCAGCCATATCATCCAGGATCCTAAAGTATGAGTTACGCGCTCATTTTGAGGAGAAAACCAGAGACCAGGATAAAGGGCTTGGAGAGGGAAAGAACAGGGATGTGTTGAGATGACTGTTACTTTAAAGCCCTCTGAACTTACTGTCGGCATTCTTGAGGGTGTGAAGGACTGTGACCATTACAGAGAAGTCCCCACAATCTCACTGCCCTCCCCTTTCACCTCCCCCTTTCTAGACAGCATCCCAGATAAAAACGGATACCATTATGTCCCCCAACATCCTACAGACTTAGAACATTTACTTCTCGTTTTTATGTTAAAAGTTTATAAATGTCAAACATTTTCTCCATTATACTGAAGTGCCCATTCAACCAGTTACGAAGCTTTTAGCTGCCTGTTACCCTGACTCAAATTGGCTCAAGCGATATGGAAACTGTCTATTTCCCATAACAAAGTCCAGAAGTCATGCAGACTTCTGGGTTCCTTGATTCAAGGACAAGTCTGTGCCATCAAGGGCTTCCTTCTATCTCCTCACTCTGCAGCCTCAATATGGAGCTTTGTGCAGAGATTGTCGGTCTGCGTGGTCAAAAAATGGCTGCCATTACTGCCAGGAACATTTCCATGTTCACACCCAAGGAAAGAGAAGCAGAGGGCTGCCCTCCCAGCCATGAAATATAAGGCTTCCATTTAGTCTGATGTGGCCAATTTAGGATACACATTCTACCCTGGGAAAGTGGCATCTGAATAAAATCAGGTTCTCTTAGGAAAATGCAAGAGAAGGGAACCAATTGTATTTTCCTTATATGATCCCTTCATTCCCCATTGATTACACTGCCCGGTCAGCTGCTGCCTCTCCACCCCTCTGGGTTTTGTAGCTGAATTACAGTATGGAGGTGAAGAACTCTAGAATCCCAAAGTCATGGTTCACCCTCCAGCTCTGCTACTTTCCTCCTTTGTGAAGGAGCTTTATAAGCTTTAGAACATTATTTGATTTCTCTGCACTTCTTCCTACTACTGTAAAAGGGGATAACCATGAGTGCTATTTGTAGAGCTGTTAGATTCCATAAGAAGGCCCATGTACTACCTTACGTATAGTGACACGGCAAATGTTAGCTTTTCTGATGAATATCGGTAAGCTAATTAGATGTAAACTGTTCATCCTTCCTATGTCATTCTCAAAGCATGTTCCTGAACCAGCAGCATCAGTATCACCTGGGAACTTACAAAAATTCAAGTGTTCAGGACTCACAGCAAACCAACTGCATCAGAACCTCTGGGGGTGGGGGCCCAGCAGCTGGGTTTTAACCAGGTCTCCTGGTGATTCAAAGCACACTCGAGCTTGAGGATCCTGGCTCTACATCATCACTACCTCCAGCCAAACTACACCATTCACAGAAAGTGCTTCCCAATCATTACTCAATAAATCTTCACTCTCGCTATTCCCTTTCCCGCCTATGCTCCCTCCACTGTATCTCTATCTTCAAGGTTCAGCCCAAATGTTCCCTACACTGCTGTTACCTCTGCCTAGAATGAATGCTTTTCCTTTAAACCTCGCAGGGCTGAGTCCTTTTCATTTCTGAGGCCTCGGATCAAATGGCCCTTCCCTTTAGAGAAACCTTCCCAGACCCCTGAGTCACCACATCACCCTGTTGTTTTTTCCATAGCACTTATGGCTCTCTGAATTTTTTATTTATTTCTTTGTTAATTAAGTGGCCTCCACTCACAGACATAAGAGCAGTAGAGGCAGGGGCCTTGTCTACTCACCACGACATAGGTTCTTAGCACCTAAAATAGCACCTGGAAAGCAGCAGGCACTCAGTGAACATTTGTTGCATGAATGAAGAAATGAAACGACAGTGAGCTTTTTGTAACACCAACAGAAGGGCTGAGCTATGTTTGGGTTCTCACACGATTCAAGTTGTCCCGTTATGATGCTACCCAGTAGATGCAGAAGTCTGTGTTGTGAGGGCAGAGAATGACAGCTCCCACACAGCACAGAGGGCAGGAGGCCACAAGTTCCTTCCCTTCTCCACGTGAGCAGGTAGGAAACTGGCCAGACAGTTGTACTCATTCTTATCTGTAAAGCTTTCAAGCCTTTCCTCATGGTCTTTGTGGTTTATTTGTTTAATTACCCTGACAACTCAGAAAGTTCTTCTGCCTCCACATTAAGCCCTATTTCCTGACCTCCTGATGTTTCTGGAGATGGAGAGCAGTTTGTCCATCTCTACCTCATAACAACCCCTTGTGGCTGTAAAGCGAGTAATGAAATCAATCCTTAGCTTTCTCTTTTCCAAAATGAATGAGTCCAGCTCCCCTCAGTGCTCCTCTCAGGGCCCATTTTAAAATGTCCGATGCTTTTCTGTGGAGCCTCTCCAGATTTTTTCCATTATTTATAAAATGAGGACATCCAAATGGGGAGCAATGATAAGAAAGATTCTGAACATTTCTTTTTCATCAAATTAGAGGTGCGTGTGAAGTCTGCCCCGCGGTGACAAAGGCTGGAAATACTGTGGTCCGGGTTCAAGTCCTCACTTAGCTACTTGCGAGCCTTGTGCTTTGGACACAATGTTTAACCTTTTGATCCATATTTTGATCCCTTTAAAATGGGAATTCTTGCTCCTCAAGGCTTTTGTAACAATTATGTGAGAAAACATATATTTGAAGTGTGTAAAATGTGAAGTGTTTTACAAGCAGAAGTAATTGTTTAAAGAGAGAGTGCTTTTCATTTCTCTAAAAAGTCAATGGAAGGGGGCACCTGAGTGGCTCAGTCATTAAGCATCTGTCTTCAGCTCAGGTCATGAGCCTGGGGTCCTGGGACTGAGCCCTACATCGGGCTCCCTGCTCAGTGAGGAGCCTGCTTCTCCCCCTCTGGCTCTTTCTCCCCTCTCCCTCTCTCTCTCAAATAAATAAATGAACCTTAAAAAAAAAAAAGTCAATGAATGCAGAGGTCACTATCAATAAATTCTATTTTGTATCAAGAAAGAAAAGGAAAAAAAAAGAAAGAAAGAAAACTTACCAGCTCTAAAAGACAACGCTAACCCCATCCCCCTTGGCTCTTCCAAGGATTCACAGGATAAAACCAGTCCCCATGTTCATGAGTCCCTTTAGCTCATTATCAGAGCACCACATGCTAGTTTTGACCTTCACTGGAGGACCAGCTGCATCAGGCTTGTTAAAAAGAGCTCTCTTACTAAGAGAGTAATATGCTTAATATTAAGCATATTAAGAGGAATCAGAATAAACAGTTTTAGGTGCAAGCAAATTTTCTCCTATTTAGAAAACAGATTCTTCCTCAAGGTCAACGTGGCGGTTGTGAGAATGTAGCGGCTACAAGGAGCAGAACTCACCAGCATCCTCAGTGGTCACACTGACATCCAGCATTTCTTTGTGCTGAGGCCACACCCCTCAGCGAGCTCTCCCCAGCCAATTGCTGAGCTCACAGGAATACAGCTGGAACTGCCTACCCCACTCCCAAAAGACACAACATGCAGGACTGCTTTACTGACTGACTGACTTTGGTTCAGGGTTGTCCCCCCTTGCCAAACCTTCCTTGAATGGCAGAGCTTCCACCCAATGACCCCACCTCTTTCCGCCCCTCAGGTCAGACCGCCGTGGTGGTCAGCGGGCTCTGTCGGCTTCTCTAGCTCCCACCCCATTCTTCTCTCACAAGTATTTCCCATAGTAAAATCCTTGGCATCTCTTTCTTGGAGGGTCCAGACTAACATTGTAAACAAAGCAAAAAAAAAAGTTTTCAAAGAATTGGATTTCAAAATTTCAAAGAAATTTTGCATCCATAATCACATCTATTCCTTATAAATATCCAATAAATTACACAAAAAGGAAATTGTAGTCCCTGCTGGATTAGGAAATGGGTTAAGCGACTTGGTCAAGATCAATTGCCTCATTTTTTTCAGTAGATTCCCTATAACCCAGTCTTCCATGCTCCGTGTTCAGAAAAGAACTTTGAATTTTCTTTCCCTTTTGATTATATTCCTCCTACGAAGGGCACCTACAATTTATTAAGGAGACGCTGTATAAGTACTTCACACATATTCCAGTTTTCATTTAATCTCACAACTCAAGAAGGTATGTACTTTCTCCTTTACACACGTGAGGAAACAGCTCCACAAGGTAACCTGTCCAAGGTCACTCACCTACTAAGTAGAAGACGCAGGACCAGCGTGTGAATCTAAATCTAGTGCTACTAGAGGAATCTGGGGGTGGCTCAGTCGGTTAGGCATCTGCTTTGGCTCAGGTCATGATCCCAGAGTCCCCAGATCAAGCCCTGCGTGGGGCTCCCTGCTCAGCGGGGAGTATTCTTTTCCCTCTCCCTCTGCCCATCCCCTGCTTGTAGACACACTCTTACTCTCTCTCTCTCTCTCACTCATCCTCTCATTCTCAAATAAATAAAATCTTAAAAAAAAAATCGAGCGTTATTAGCACTAACAGTAAATACTTCATATCTGTGGGTATTTCACAAGCACGTGTACATGCATTAGAAGGTGGGATGGGCACCCAGCAGTAACTCTCCCTGCAGAAGTCTAGAGAAGGCAAGAGCTAGGGAAAGGAGCAGGGAGAGACAGGAGCTGACAAGGTACTGGCAGGCGTGAAGATGATTAACCTTCTCTCAACTGCTTTATCTCAGGTTTCAAAAGAGTCATTCGTGGCCACCTCTATTCTAAGGGCCCTATTTCAATGAAAGTATGGAGTGGGGAATAAGATTTTAGTTAAGAGACTGCCAGCAAATATTTTCCCAAATAACTATCCTAAAATCATTAAGAGATGGAACCCAGCTCCCTCCTACCCACCAGCAATGTAATGGGGAAGAATGCATTAGGCATTCAAGGTTCTCCACGATCTAATTCTTAGCCTTTTCTCCAGTTTCACTTCTTCTCACGCTCTCTTTTACGTGATGCCTCAACACAACAGTGTCCATCCTATATAGTCCTACACCTCTGTACATTTGGCCATGCAGTCCACGGTCGAGTTCACCCTTCCTTCCCTTTCTCCAGCGAACTCTCACTCTTCAATGACTCAGCTTAGCCACCATGCAGCAAGGTCCTGACCTTAAAAGGGGGGGGGTCCAAACTCCCCCTTTTGCCCTTGCTCACTAACTGTCGTACCACCGTGTGTGTTCAGATCCATTACTGTATCAAATCTTTCATGTGTTCACATTCATTTCCTCAGTGCTAGCAGAGTTGTTCCTTTTTATTCTCCAAATCTTTGCCTGAATGCTGCCTTCTTACAGGCACCTTCTACCTCCACCCCTAGGATCATCATTATTCTCTCCCACTCTTCTCTATTTCTTTTCTTTGTTGCAGTCTCAGAATTTCACGAGTAAGGGTATTTATTTATCCATTTCTTTGTTTCTTATTTAAATATTGAATTTAATGAAATCGCATCTTCAATTCCTTATGCTACTTGAGAGCAAGGATCCAGGCTTACTAAACTGCATCCTTTGGGTGTTTGGTGTACTAGTAGGTCCTCAAATTTGTTGAATAAATTAATAAACAAGTATAAAGTTCAGAAAGCACACAAAAAAGGCAGGGAATTATGAAATAGAGTTTTGGGGCACCTGGCTGGCTCAGTTAGTGGAGCATGTGACTCTTGATCTCAGGATTGTGGGTTTGAGCCCCCCATTAGGTATAGAAATTACTTAAAAAAAAAATAAAACCTTCATAAAAAAAATAGCGGAGGGGCGCCTGGATGGTTCAGTGGGTTAAAGCCTCTGCCTTTGGCTCAGGTCATGATCTCAGGGTTCTGGGATCGAGCCCCACATCGGACTCTCTGCTCAGTGGGGAGCCCTGGTTCCCCCTCTCTCTGCCTACCTCTCTGCCTACTTGTGATTTCTCTCTCTCTGTCAAATAAAAAAATAAAATCTTAAAAAATTTTTTTAAAAAATAGTGGAGATTTATTTAAAAAATTAAATATTACTGTTAGTTTCCATAATTATTTATGTCGAGGGAACTCTAAGTGCTTTATAAACATTAATTTACACTTTATTCACAGGAAGAACTCATTATCTCTAACTTACAAGCAAAGAAAGTAAAGCCAAGTAAAGTGACTTTACCAAAAACAATATAATGAGTTAAATAGCGAGGTTGGTCTTGACTCTGACTAGCTTTATTTTATAACCTGTCTTGTTCCCAAAGGATTTGAGGTGGCTTTGAAAGACACAGACAGTTACACAATTTAGAGTATCCACAAAAACAAAACAAGCCAGTTGCTCAGGAGAAATACAACTATTTCTGGTACAAGGACTGAAAGAAACTTCTCCCCTGGGTCCTCACAAAGGGTAGCAAACCACATCCTCAAACACATCCTCCTGGACATACAGCAGTGGAGCTTGCGGGGTTGTTTGCTAGCATTCCTCAGTGTGGGCTGATGGCACAAGGCCAAGGCTCAGATCCACAGAGCAATTCTCCAAGAAGCCAAATCAAGACAGGCCAGGTGTGCAATTCTCCAATGGTCTGTCTAAATCCAAAAAGGACATCTGGAGATTCTGGAGGAATCATTTAACTGCACACCCTTCATATGCTGGGCTCTGTAGATTTTACTTCTCATGGGAAAATGTCTAATAAATATTAAATAATAGTGAATTGAAAGTGACAAGCATCCGGAACACAGTCAACACTGTGGACCTATGAAGAGTTCCATATGATTTATCAGTCAGGTGACCTATGGGAGTATATATTAGTTAGAATGTAGGTTCAGCTGCTGTAACAAAGAGGCCCCAGTATATAAATGACTTAGATAAAACCAGAGTTTATTTGGTCTAGGTACAGGAGGTAACAGTCTAGATATAGGAGGATCGTCCAAGGTAGGTGGGCGGCTCTGCTCCACAAGGTCACGTAGGGACCCAGGCTGGGAGCATACCCCTACCATCTTCAACAAGCAGCTTCCTCTGAGACGAAGGCAGCCACTCTGGCTATCACCATTTGAAAGCCAAAGGAAAGAAAGGAAGAGAGTGCAAGGCAAACAACTTCCTCATAAAAATGTAATCTAAAAGCTTCACATACCAATTCCGTTTGCATCCCACTGACCAAAATTTAGTGATCTGGACAAACCTAGGTACAAGGAAGACTGGGAATGGAATTTTCTTGGGCAGCTTCAAATCTGCCCAAAACTCAAGGAGAATAATATCACTTCCAGGAAGAATGGAGGAGTGGACAGGTGCCTGGGTGGCTCAGTGCCTTCAGCTCCGGTCATGATCCCAGGGTTCTGGGATCGAGCCCCCATCAGCAGGCTCTCTGCTCAGTGGGGAGCCTGCTTCCCCCTCTCTCTGCCTGTCTCTCTGCCTACTGTGATCTCTCTCTCTCTCTCTGTCAAATAAATAAATAAAAACTCTTTAAATAAATAAATAAATAATTTAAAAAAGAATGGAAGAGTGGATAAGGGAAACCATATAAATCTGCAAAAGGGAATTCATATCTGCATAAATAGAAGTATCCCCTGGATTAAAGGCCAACGTACTACTCGCCAGAGGAAAATACCAATAGACCCTATTACAGGTTCAAGTTTTCTGCATTCACAGGTTCTGTCCAGTGCACAAGGAAGGATAACAACCCCAAAGTTCTACATCATGATTATGCTCATTTTATCCAGAAAAAGTTTTAAAGTTGTTTCCAAATGCCAACTAGGATCATAAAAGAATCAAGAGAGCTTCTGTATAATATCAGGTACTAAGAAATGTCATTTCCTTGCTCATTACCCTCCAGGATAAACTAGCTGCAAACTGTGAGTGAAGGTAAACAACACAATAATAATTGTACAGAATTCATTCATAACTCTAAGCCAGTTAAATGTCAGAGGTTTGGGGACTAGTTGACATTCAGTGATCTCTTCCTGGGAGGCCTTAGATGATAGCATCAGCTTGTCTTGTTGAGGCATTCTTACTTTGAAACAATAAAAACCATGATGAAATCAGGATATTGTTATTCTCTCTGTCAAGGGAGGTAGAAAGCACATGACCCTGTCACCCAAGTGCCATGTCACATTATCACCGTACAAGTTTGTAAAAATGGGGCAGCAAGATCTATTACCTAGCCTATGAGAGCTCATCTCCTCCCTCAGGAGACCCCTATCTCTGCTAACGTCCATGGTAGTATCAAAATTTAGATTCTATATTAGCATTAGGCTACTGGGCACATAGATTTTCTCCCATAAGCAACTCTTTCTCCGTGGAGTGAAAGTTTAAGAAAAAATCAGTGAAAAGTAAAACCCTTAGTTTGTTCTAGTTTTCTCCACAAGTTGATAAAAATGTAACATTTTCAACAGTGTTTAAAGCTGACCTACTCGGGGCACCTGAGTGGCTCAGTCAGTTAAGCATGTGCCTTCAGCTCAGGTCATGATCTCAGGGTTGTGGGATCGAGCCCCATGGCAAGCTCCCTGCTGAGCCAGGAGTCCACTTCTCCCTCTCCCTCTGACCCTCCTCCTGACTTGTGCTCTCTCCCTCTCTCCCTCTCTCTCTCTCTGCCTCAAATAAATAAATGAAATTAAAAAAAAAAAAAAAAGCTGACCTACTCCTCAGGTAATAGATTTGGTCAAAGACATCACAGGTACTTAGCGTAGACATCAGGTTGGTAAACATCACAGTATGTGCTTGCGCTATTTAACACGGAGGGGACCACACACCATCAGTAGGCACACCTCCAAGCATGCCTTCTTTACTAGAACGAACAGCCAATGTCAACCCTGAGCAATATGCCTTAAGCATCAGTCAATGAATGTCCTTCCAGCTACGGCTGTGTCCACATGTACAGATGTATGTGTGTGTATGTGTAAAGAACAATGAACCAAATAGGGCTTGGTTCATTCAGGCAAGATTTGGTAAGAGAAGAAGGAAAAGGGCTAACACCTGTTGAGCACCTCTTTGTGCCAGCAATACTGCTATATCCTTTTCTTTGGTTTTATTTTTATTTCTCACAAGAATGCTGTGAGGCAGGGATTGCTATCCCCATTCTAGAGGTGAAGAACGTGAATCACAGACATGTGAAATGACCGGCACAAAGTCACACACCTCATGCATGGAGGAGCTGGAAATTCAAGCCAGTCTGACTGTACAGTGCATGCTCTTCCAAATAAACCACACTGCTGATCTGAGATTCCACATACTCCCCACTTACCATGGACACCACAATGCTAACCATAAATGGGGCTTGGGTCTCCCCAGTTCATGTAGTGATACCTAAAAGGCACTTTTAATTCCACCAGAAGTTTGCTAGTAGGCTCTCTGAGAATAAAGACCTCATTTCTCTTATTTACTGCAATATACATCACCTAAAATGGTGACTGTAACCTTCTCTCAAAAGACATTTTTTATTTTATTATTTTTTAAGATGTTATTTATTTAAAGAGACAGAGAGAGAGAGAACACAAGCAGGGGGTAGGACAGAGGGATTCTCAAGCAGACTCCATGCTGAGTGTGGAGCCCGACACGGGGCTCGATCCCACAACCCTGAGATCATGACCTGAGTCGAAATCAAGAGTCGGACACTTAATGACTGGGCCACCCAGGTGCTCCAAGACATTTTTTAAACGAATGAATGTCACTTCCCTGTAACAAGGACGGCATACTATATCCAGAAATGTTTCAGTGTCTCTACCTATAATTGCTTGTATCTCAGCTTGGATCTTTTTTTTTTAAAGATTTTTTTTTTTTTTTTTTGACAGAGAGAAACACAGCGAGAGAGGAAACACAAGCAGAGGTAATGAGAGAGGGAGAAGCAGGTTTCCCACCAAGCAGGAAGCCCGATGTGGGGGCTCGATCCCAGGACCCTGGGATCACGACCTGAGCCAAAGGCAGACGCTTAACGACTGAGCCACCCAGGGACCCCTCAGCTTGGATCTCTTTAATATGCAAAGCCTTTCTGCAGTGAATTTCATAAAATGCAATAGCTATTTCTATTATTATTATCATTATTATTATCAAACTGTCATTTATTGAGCATTTGCTACATTCCTGTTATTGTTCTAGGTGGTTACGGGCATTATCCCACTTAATCTCACAATAACTCTACAAAGGCTATGCCTTTTTCATTCATGAGAATGTTTAGGTTTAAAATGATTCAGTGACTCAACAGGACTTGACCCAAAATTGCCCAATTCAGTGGGGGACCTAGAAATTGTAACATCTAAAACTGATAATGGTTTAAAACTGCCACTTTTCAAGGTCTATAGAATACTTCGCATGTGCATCAGAACTTGCACTTAACCAACAAAAATACTTACCTAGCAAGCTCATACATGGTCTCACCATTTTAAATTTTAAGCCCAGAGAAAACCTCTCAGGGGTCGCAGAGACTAACAGGAACGGAACTTACATTCTATCTCTTCATCTTCATGAGCAGTGTGCTATCACCACTCATTTCAAGTCTTCAGTTTAAACACAAGCGAAGGTGTGCTACATGTGTTGGAGATGCAAAGTGGGTACGGAAGGAGCAGTCCAAATTCCAAACCATTCCGAACTGATCCTCCAAACCAACCATGTAGCCAAGTCCACAGGTACCGTGCACTAGCTCTGTAACAGCGGGGTTCCTGAAATAACGTCCATGTCCAAGACAATGTCATTAAAGGATAAAGTACTAAAAATAGGCTTACATTTTTACATTTACAATGAAGCTTACATGTACATTATTAATAGTTACTTTTGTAACTGTTCTAAAACTTTGAACAGAAGATTTTCTCAAGGTATCTTATCACTGGCCTCTTTGGGAATCACGAGAGCATGTAATAATTAAAAGAAACCCCACTTTTAGTTCTTTCTATCATTTTTTTAAGATCTCTGGATTTTTTTTTTTTACATTATGCTAGTCACCATAAGGTACTTCATTAGTTTTTGATGTAGTTATCATTGTTTTTCAATTCTCTATAGGTAATACACCTCAAGTCTCCTGCCTCCGAGGCTGTCCCCTCCCAGCTGCACCCACAGCCGGGTGGATAACCCACCCCGGTGAAGCCACTCCCAAAGGCCGCTCGCTCTCAGACTCCCAGCCACCTTTGTACTCGCTATGTATTACTCGAGCTCAGTGAGGCTCTTTCCGAGTCATCCTTTAAATTCATGCAAATCTCTGCAGTGTAGGAAGACCAGCTCTTCTTCAACGCAGAGCCTCATGAAGACCTCTCTGCTTTTACAAGAATAAAAGAGGTCCTAGTCCCAACTTTCTTCAAGATGCACCTGTTACTCAGGAAAGTTCCCTGTTGCATTGCTTCCTGTGAGCCACTTAGAAAAAACTGCCTCCTTGGGGCACCTGGGTGGTATAGGTTGGTTGAGTGTCCAACTACGTTTCAGCTGCTCAGGTCGTGATCTCAGGGTTGTAAGATCAAGCCCCATGTTGGGCTCCATGCTCAGCATGGAGTCTGCTTGAAGCTCTCTCTCCCTCTGCCCCTCCCACTCATGTTCGCTCTCTCTCTCTATCTCAAATAAATAAATAAATCTTTAAAAAAAGAAGAAAGAAAAAAACTGCCTCCTTATAGCCACTAGAGTGACAACCTCTTCCTGTCTTTTCAGTGTTCTCTGTTTCATGCCCTCTTTCTTGTAAGTTATGTGCATCAACTAGCACAATCTGGAAAAGTGTAAAATCATTACAGTTGCTGTTGATTTAGTAAAACAAGATTATCATCTTTAGTGTCCCTTTCCAATTGCTGAACATATCCAAGAATCCCTCTGAAAATAGAGCCCAAAATAAAACACTAACTGGACTGTAAGTTGAAGGTAAGGTGGGGGGGGGGATAAGAATAAGAGATTTGGAATAATTCTGATTGAGTCAGAAAGATTTTGGGGGGAAAAACAATTTTGTTTAATTATTTTTTGTGCATTGTACACAGCTATATACGTATACTGCATATGTGAGAGGAAATTCTTACTGTTGATATCATCTCAATAGACATTTCACGAATGAATCAGTTTGTAAAATAATTGTTATTTATACTGAGTCAGAATATTTTGTCATCTGTAGCTGTTTCTCCTAAAATGATTCACCTACACTGCAGCCAAATTATTTGTCCTTAGGGAAATTTAATCTCTTGACAATTCTTCTTTACAAATCTTCATTAATCCTATGGTACATTGAGATAGTCAACAATAGGTCATTAATGTCCCTACTTTGGTCATGGGGATATGGAGACATGGTGACAGAGAATAATTCCCTTGAGGGCCCCCGGGGTGGGTGACAAGAAAGGAGGTAAGGGTGGGTTCCTGAGACTTGTTGTCACCAACTAGGACTAAAGCTCCCGGAAGAGTCACGGAATCTCAGGGGTGGAAGGCGCCTCAAAGACCATCTCCTCCCTCTGTTACCCCAGCCTCAGCCAATACTATGTCACCACTAGAGCCTTCAGCTTCTCAAAGGTGGGCAATGCCTCCAAGAACAGTGAGCTCACCACCTCCTGAGCTGAACCCTCCTGCTTTGGGACATCTGTGACTGTTAAAAAGACTCTTCCTCATTTTGGGCTGAACTCTGTCACTTGGTATCTTCTACTTATTGTCCTGAGGCTGAGCAGAACAAGTCTACTCTTTCTTCCGCTCGACCTACCTTCAAAACTATGAAGGCAGCAAGCATTTCACAGTCAATTGACCCAGTTCTTTCCATCAGTCCTGGCGGGATGCAGTCTCAAGGCTTGTCACAACCCTAGTCACTGGCCTTGTACTAACCTGCCCAGGCAGGAGGGAAGCCTTTGTGGCCACCAGCATATCTCCTGCAAAACTGGACTCTGCTAACTCACCCTCTCTCTTCTTTGTTTATTTCCATAGTCAGAAGTGAAGAAAATACATGACATCAGAGAGTTTCTGCTCTAAATCTTTCCAACCATGCCAATTTCCAAATCGTTTTCTAAGCAACCAAAGTGATCTTGTGGTTAAGGCTCCACTGATTTAGATAGTGTCCTGCAGAGCATAAAATATAACGTGACTCTTCGGGTAGTGAAGGGTCAAACTTCAGTCAGAGGACACTGCCTTACTGAAGAGAAGAGACCAATTTTCTTTTTTATATAAAAACATTTTGTGTGACTACTTATTTTATAAATGACCCTAGAGAGGTGGTAAGAAAAATGAAAATGAAAAAAATACACACAGAATTTCATCAGTCACCCAAAGTTCTTCATTTTTCTGTTTTGTCCACCAATTCCTGTCCACATGCATAAATATATATACAGTTTTGTAATCATAACAGAAATGCAATTTTGGATTCAGCAAGTTAAATCTGACATTGTCTTCATTGTGATTGCAATGATGCATCCCGTATCCTTCAGAAGAGACAGTAATTTACCTAACTCGCTCTCTGTTATAAGGCATTCTAAGTGATTTCCAAAATATTCTTATTACAAATAATAACACCACAAACTTCTTAATCCTTATAGCCCTTTTGTTTTTTTAGTATCATTTAGTATCATTGTCCCCATTTGACATGTTACGAGATCAAAAAACAGAAGCATTTTATGGCTCAACAAAATTAGGCTGACTATGAAATTTATTTTTCAGTGGACTAGTTAGCCCTATGAGGTAAGAATACCTATCCTCTACTGGGGGTCTAGTATACACAGATCCCTCTGAGGGATTTGAGAAGAGACTTCAGTTTAACCTTCAGTGGAACTTAAGGCAAAGGCTCTGCTTCATGCTGGCGGTAGAAATGAGGAAACAGAGGTTTCTAGAAATTATGCAATTTGTCTAAGGTCATGTAGCTAAAACAGTGAGGGACAGAATCATCAACTTAGAGACTGAGGGTCTGAACTCAAATCTTTCTGGCTTTAAAACCCATGCACTCCACACCTCAGTTTGTTCATCTGTAAAACAGGGGGGTGAACTAAATGTTCTCTCAAAGCTGTTGTATCTGAAGTCAATTTCTGACAGCTTCAGATCACCAGGCCCCCCTCTGAGCACTAACACTCTGGTAACAGAAATTTCCCTCCCGGATCAGGTGGCAGCTGTTTTAGCTCTTCTTTGCTTATAAAAGGTGCTGATCGCAGGTATTTGCAACTGAAGCGACCTCATTAGCAGTGGTAGCCCCAGGTGTTACCTTCACAGCAAGAACTCTTTATAATGATTGCTTATATTTTGTGAATTCCTTCCTTTGATTAATGCATGATAATCTTACAATTTTCCTCAGTCACTATTCAGTCTCTTGACAAAGTACTTCACTTTTTGAAACATACCTACACTATCTTCCTAATTCTGCCAGGAACTTATTTTTGCTTTGGTTTGGTTTGGTTTCTAAATGCTCTCCTGTCATCAAATAAGTTTTCCTTAAGCATCTGTGTATACTACATAGCATTTACTCTTTAATCATTCATGGAAATAATCTATAAGACATGAGATTTTTTTTTTTCTCAGTGCAATCTATAGTCTCAGATTAGTGGTTTGGAGGAACAGACTTCCTACCTTGTAACTTTTGCTGTGGTTGACCATTCATCTAATGTCACACAGCCATGTATTTAAAACCCATACTCTTAACCACCATCCCAAGCTCTCTTCCTGGGTGAACTGCCACTCATCAGAAGTATCCAGAAATGGTAGAAATGACCATCAGTCCAGTAAACTAGAGAGGGAATAACAGTACAAGTATTTCCTGTATCACAGGGTTTGATAAACACTGGTTAGACTGAAAAAAAGTGGGAGTTCCAATTCTTTAGACCCCTTTGATCCCTTTCAACCTAGTTTCTCTAGTCCTTGCTACTTGCACTTTCAATCCATAATTGATATTATTGAGGGTTTTTTTTTTGATGATTCTGCATGTCACAAGCAAGGTGTTAAATCTAGTGCTCTGGAACAAACCAGAGAGGATATACAAAAGCCAGGAGATGGAGGTGGGGAGGAGTGGGGAGGGCACATTCCCATCCTACCTTTAAGCTTACTTCTACCTGCTTTCTTTTCCCACAGAATCCTTTGCTGACACAGAGTGTTCTGACTATGAGGAAAGGAGGCCAGGAAATGGAGTGGGGGGAGGAGGAAATGGCTGTGTATTTGCTTAAACTGACTATAAACCAGGTGTGCAATATCTTTGCATAACCCCGTTACTAATAATCATATAAGCAATCAGATTGCATCCGGGATTCTGCAAAATAGAACAACAGAGACAGTTCCTGCCCTCAAGGGGCTCCTGGTCTGAATTCTACCGAAACAATGCAAACCTGGCTAGAGAGCATAATTTAAAATAGCCAAGATATGGAAACAACCTAAGTGTCCACTGATACATGAATGGATGAAGAAGATGTGGTAAATGTTATGTATGTGTACACATGTATGTACACACACACACACACACACACACACAGGAATATTAAGCAGCCACAAAAAATGACGAGATCTTGCCATTTATAACAACATAGATGGACCTAGAAGATATTATGCTAAGTGAAGCGAGTCAGACTGAAAAAGACAAAGACTGTGATTTCACTCATATGTGGATCTTAAAAACAAAACAAATAAAAAAGGAGAAGCAGACCTAAAAATAATAGAGAAAAAAACTGCTGGTTGCCAGAGGAAGGAGGTGGCGTGGGAGGACGGGAAAAGTGGGTGAATGGGAGTGGGGGATGCAGGCTTCCAGATACGGAATGAGTAAGTCATGGGGATGAAAGGTACGGCATAGGAAATACAGTCAAAGCTATTGTAATAGCTTTGCGTGGTGACAGATAGTGGTTACACTTGCGGTAATGTAGCGAGATGTTGAATCACTGCATTGCACACCCGACACTGATGTAACACTGTGTGACAACGACAATCAAATAAAAAAATTTTAAATTGAATAATTATAAGTGGGCTGGAGAGGCAAGCCTGCCCATGACCAGAGGAGAAGGTCCCTCAGGAAGCTCAGGGTCTGCCCCTGAAAGGAAAGTTTGGAAAGCCCCAAACTTCTATCCAGCCCCGCACCTGACTCCCATCTGTAAAACAGAACTACCTTTAACCGCTAGGCAAGACCGTGCTGACTGAGAATTGGGTGAAATAAAGTATGGAGACCACCACCTGAAGCATGAAAGCAGAATTGCTGTGAAAATGGCATGTTTGGTCTATGGATTGATAATCCTCACAACTTCCTTTGCCTTCCCAGCGAACTGTATATCAATACTCATCACACATCTCCCTACCTGCCACCCACATGTACGTGAATTAACTCTGACCTTCCCCCAGACCTGCCTGGTAACTACCATTATTCTCAACTTACAGAGAAGGAAACATGAGCTGATGAAGAAGATAAAAGATTTTTTATCTGAATTTGTTTTACCATCTAATCATCTTTCCACAACTGTCTTAGTCTGTTCTTAGTACTTCTTTCAACATATTTCCACCATAAAATCAAGTTTGGACTTCAAGATCCTAGTCCCATCCAACAATTCATTTTCTCTTATTATCTCATTTTGTCTCATTCATACAGGCAACATTCATGGAGTCCCTACCAGATATGAGGGACTGCCCCCAGGTCCTGCAGTTACTGTGTTAAACAGAAAAGAGAAGGGCTCTGCTTTCTTCACAGGTCATATTCTAGAGGGAGGAGATGGATTATAAATAGGTACACAAATACATCAGCACAATATTCTCACATACTGACAGGTGCTCTGAAAAACATTTACCCAGACATTTGAACAATGACTAAATGAACAAACAAAACTGTCATTTGCCCTATTAAAAAGCTTATATTTCCCTCTGCAAAACATCAAATGGTGCCATCATCTATCTTGTTCTTCTGCCAAAGACTAATGATCCGAGATAAGAGCTTCCTGTTACCAATAGACAGGTATCAATAGAGAGGAGCTGGGTGCCCCGGAGGGGTGCAATTTCATCCAAGAATCCTCTTTGAAAGAGCCTGAGCTATTTACACCTTCTTTCAGGCTGCCCAGCAGCCCAAGGCTGTGGAATAAAATGGAGATGCCTCTGCTGAAGACACTCCTGTCTGAACATTCCACAGCTCCACTGTGGTAGTAGTCCATTCTCTTCAGGCCTCACGGAATCCTGAATTTGCTTGTCGCCTATGAGGTGCGCAGAGGAGGGAGGTACTGCTAATGTCAGAAATAAAACTAGGGGCCCTTTAAGCCCATATGAGAGGGGGAGAAAGACCACTTAAGAACAATCCAAGGAAGTGTCCTACAAAATCCATATGGACTCTTGGTCAAGGCTTCTTAGTTTATTACCACCAAAATTTAGTCGGGATTCGTTAATTACATCGTAAATCAAAATATGTACCACAATCCCGTGGTTTTCTAATGATTAGAATAAATCCCCAAACATCCAGCCTAGCTCCTGGGCTATGACATATGCAAATCTTCCTGGTATACTGCCAATGAAGTGCCCCCGACAATGTGATTAGTGCCTTCAACAAGAATAATTCAACTTGCTTGTTTTTTTTTAATTTTTTTTTAAAGATTTTATTTATTTGACAGAGAGAGATAGATACCACAAGTAGGCAGAGAGGCAGGCAGAGAGAGAGGGGGAAGCAGGCTCCCCACTGAGCAGAGAGCCTGATGTGGGGCTCGATCCCAGGACCCCTGAGATCATGACCTGAGCCAAAGACAGAGGGTTTAACCCACTGAGCCACCCAGGTGCCCCAACTTCCTCCTTTTAAAAAGCACTCATGATAAGTAACCCTTATTGACAGTTTACTGCTCCCTGGGTGGAGGAGTAGAACAGCAAGAGCATAATATTTGGAGATTAGTACCTAGTTTGAGACATATCTCTGCTATTTCCTGGGTGAGTCACCTTCTATAAGCTACTTACCCTCTCTGAGACTGTTTCCTTATCTGTAAAATGAGGATAGCAATACCCATCAATCAACATTTTTGTGAGGATTAAGTAAAAGAATGTGCACACACACATATCGTAAAGGGCAAGACATCATGTACCTGGTTATGGGTATTCCTCGGGAGCCCTGCTACAACCCAGATAAGATAAGACATGTGCCAATCCGGAGCCTCAGCAACTATTCGTAAATTTTTTTCATCATGAAAAAGAAGGTTATTTAGGTCTTCTAATATTAAAATATATAGCAGAAGTAACAGTGCCTTATCTGAACTCTGTCATGTCCCTGTTACTGAGGGCATCTCAACTCCAAGTTAGGTGTTGTAAGAATCATAAGCACTGAGCAAATATTTCATTTATCTCCTCATTCATTCATTCATTTCCCATCCATCATTAAACATCAGACATTCATTCGACAAGTCTGTTGTGAGCCCAGCGGGTTGGGGGGTTGGGAGCTGTTGGATGGCTGTGTTCACAGTGCAGGAGGTAGGCAAGTCCGTCAGTGATCCCACCATACTGTGATGAGGGCAGTAACTGCTACAACAACAATAAAAAATATTTTGAAGATTTTATTCATTTATTTGACAGAGAGAGAGACAGTGAGAGAGGGAACACAAGTAGGGGGAGAGGGACAGGGAGAAGCAGGCTTCCCGCTGAGCAGGGAGACACAGGGCTCAACCCCAGGACCCTGGGATCATGACCCGAGCCAAAGGCAGATGCTTAATGACTGAGCCACCCAGGCGCCCCAAACAACAATAAAACTTAATTCTGCTGATCAAGCTTCTGATTGTAAGCAGCCAACACCAACTCTGGCTTATTTAAGCAGAAAGAATTTATTGGGGTGAGGGGAGCAGGGAACTGCTCACAGAATTTCTGGGAAGTTTGGTGAACCAGATGCTAAAAACGGACAGAAACTAGAAGAGGCCGCACAACAGGACCACAGCCAAAACCCCACCGCAGGGGGGATTCAGTGAGGACTCAGCGGCCGGTCCTGTTTCCACAGGTACTCTGGAAAACAGGCCATGCTTGCAGCTGCCAAATTCAACAGGATAAACCTCCACATAACGTGGGGAGATGCAGCACTAACTCTGAGGCTAGGGTGTCCAGCGAACCAGACCCAATGGAGAGGGAAAAGCGGCAGCTGGTCATTCAGCTTTAAAGGTGGATGCAGATGGATACAGTCTTTCCAGGACTCATCCTAAGAGAATCCTCCTCATACAAGGATGGTTTTCAGATGGCAGGTCGCCAAATGTTTACTGAGAACTTCCAATGTGCCAGACACTGGGCTAAGCAACTCAGATGCGATATCTCATCTAATCCTCACAGCGGTCCTATAAGACAGGTCCCTTACTATCAAAATCATTGATCAGCTGAGGCTTGACAAGGGGAAGAAACCTGCCAAGGTCATTTGGGCTAAAGAGGGGCAGAGCCCTGACTCAGACGTGGTTTTTGACAACCGCACTATACAACAAGAGAGAAAGAAGTACAAAGGTTCTCGGGGTCATAGACCAGAAGCCCCTGAGCTGGACTGGGAATTGAGGGAAGGCACCCCAGAGGAACAGAGGTTGCAATGGGATTTAACAAATAAGTTGGTTCAATATTGCAGGGAGGTGTGTGGGAACCTAGGGTAGGGATGGTATGAGTTAAGAGACCCCAAGGAGAGGGAACAAGGTATAAAAATAAAAATGGTATGAAACAAATTTAGATTTCTTGGAACCAAAGGTTTTTTTTTTTTTTTTTTATGCAGTACAGTTAAAGAAACAAGTACAAAAGGAGGGGATGTAAATGAAAAACGTGGTGCCCCAACCTCAGGTATGTTTGTCCCTATAATAGAATGCCAGAAGAGATTCCAGATTATTCCATTACTAAAGAGCGGCCATTTCTAAATTCAGGTATTAGAGAATGACACTGGGATTGTTTAATTCCTTTTGTCTTCACTGAAGAAGTAGAGGGAATGAAGTGAGAACACCCTGAAAACTCTCAGCACCACTTTTCTGAAGTGATCCCTCCATCCCAACTCTACAATCCACAGAGCAAGAAATTTTCCAAGATTTCCAAAGAGAGAGTGCTCAAGTTGGGGTGATCCTGAAGACTAGGTCGTGGTCGAGGTATGTGCTGAGAGTGCTGAGTGACCAAGCCAAGGTCATTTGGCTGAGCCAAGTGTCAGGATTTTGTGAGTCCTTCCCCCAGGCAAGGTCAGCAAGGTGTAATGCTTCATGCCTTACTCACTCAGCCCGGGCCATTGCCCCAGAGTCTCATCTCACAATTAGCATTTGTGCCGACTCAGTGGGAAGGTGTGACTGGTTCAAAGGTGCTTCATCAGACTAAATTTTCAAGCACTTCACTTTTTCCAAACAGAGAAAGTTATATTTTTAATTTTATGTAGGAAGGTATATCAGCAACTGTTAAACATCCCAAAATCCATTCTTTCCTTCTTCTACTTAGTATAAGAATACGCACATGCATGCATACACATACTTCTACCCTGAGTTTTAGCAGAATACATCCAGAAATGCATTCCCCAGACTCCCCTGCGGCAAGGTGTCCCCATGTGACTATGTTTTCCAGACGGTATGTGGGCAGGAAGTGATCACTTCGGGTCACTTTCTTCACAGTAAATTTTTTGCCTTCCTATCCTTTCTCCCTTCCCAAAGGTTAAAACATGGACATGTTGTTGGCAAAAAATTTACTATGAAGATAAAGAAAGCTTTCTAGGAGATAGTGCAGCAGCAATAACAAAGGAACCTAGGTCCCCGAATGACCTCATGGAGCTGCCCAGACATCCTAGGCCCTCCATCTACAATAGAGCTGTTACAGGAAAGAGAAGTAAGCTTCTATTTTATTTAATAGTATATTAATAACATATATTATTAGTGTATTATATATTAGTACACGTAATATATAATAAAGTGTATTTGTATATAGTATATTAATAGTACAATATATTAATACTTATATAGTATATTAACAGTATATATAAATAATACATAATTATATATAGTATATTAATAGTATAAAGAAATAATACATGTCTATTTAATCCACTGTGTATTTGGATACTGTGTTACAGCTTAGCCTTTTCTTAACTATAGAGGTTTCATGTGAAGGTAAAACCAGAAAGCATGTGTGTTTTTTGAAGGCATACAGATCTAGGTTCTAATTCTACCTTTACCAATAATTAATCATCTACTGTCAATCATCCTAAGTCTCATTTTTCTCACATGAAAAAAAGGCAAATAATATCAAATCTCAGACTATTAAAAGGATTATAAATAAAGGACCTTGTATGATTCTGGTACACAATGAGTGCTACAACCGTTACTATTTTTCTCATCTTATTTCAGAACACTGATAAGGCCTGTTGCAAATCCCCACAATGCCCTGAGGCATCCAACTCAGAACCTCCTAAAGACGTTAGAATTCTCAGGCTTCAATATCCTATGAACAATTTTATCTGATGGAATATGATATGAATTCTATCAACTGGTCCTGGACCTCATCCCACTTCTGAACATCTACAGCCTTTCAACTTGACACTTTGCACGTCAACTCAGCAACTAGAATGTGAGGGCAGCCTCCACAACTGGGCAGTAGAGAGCGGGTCTACACCGACTGAACCCCTGCACGTGGGCAGGTACTCTGTCCTCAGTCCGTATTTTAGTTAGAAGCTGGCTGCTCCTTTCATTTCTATGATATGACTGATTCCATCTCATCATATGCGGCTTTCTGAGACCAGCTGAAGTGGTAAACTTGGGTCACCATTGGCTCTACTGCCTTCTCGCATTTTATCAAAGGAGTTTCCAGACTTGCAGCATGGAAGCAACGATTACCCCTTGCAATACCAGCAGCACGCCCTGGCCGAGTTGTTAATTCCATTCATGAAAGTAAAGCTCTGAACCATGTCCGTGCTGAGGAGAAGTGGTAAGTGCCAGTTCTTCAGAGTTGTCCAAGTATCCTCCTATTGTGTAGAGCACGAGCAGCGGGAAGGCATCTTCTGGATTCCCTCACCCACCCACTCCCAGAGCGACAACCGACTCTTCCATCTGGAGCCCTCCGTCTGTCAGGTTGGGTTTCTTTTGTAACCACTTTATTGAGGTGTGATTGACATACAAAAAGTCGTACATATTTAATATATATAACTTGATGAGTTTAGAGAGATAAGTAGAAATGCATGACATCAGCCTTAAAAAGGAACAAATTCTCCTCGGCTTAACAATCCCAGGTAACTTCCTAACTGAAATGAATTTTATCTTTGGACCTCAGAGAAGCCGGCCGTGTCTACTCCGATGCCAGGAAAGATATGGTAGCTCCTTGCCTGCCGTGGGTTCCCCAGAGTCCTCTCATGCTGCCTATTGTTGGCCAACATTTTAAGCAAAACTTCCTTGATTTCCTGGCTACAAAATTATTGCGCTGCATATCAAGACCCAGGCAAGGCTGTAGGCAAGATTTCAACAAAGGTGCAACAGCCCTTTTACAGCTGAAAACACTATCCTGATTCAACTGCACTCTCTATTGCTGAAGGCTGAAAGAACGTGAGTTTACGGAGAAACAAAATCCCAAATCCAGCAAGCAGAGCGGTACCCTCCTGCTGGGCCACCACCTTACTTTTTCTTTTCTCTTTTATACAGAAAAAGACCCAAAGGTCCTTCCCCGGAGCCTCCCTAGCAGGTTAGTGGAAGCCAGGATCTTGCAGTCTACCATCAAAGTGGCCAGTGTGCCCGGGTTTTCACTGCTCTGGCTCGCACGTTCTCTGTCATGTTCCTCCCTGGCTCGTGCACTTTTAGGGGCCAGAACTAGATCTTCCACGCAAAGCGTAAGAAATGCCAGCTCCCATGAAAGAAGAAACACTGCACAAAACCTAGCTCTCCCCAGAGTCGTGCGTGCCATGAGGTCAGGGGCCAGGAGTCTTCTCGGGAAGGTGTGCTTTCCGTATGGAATGTCTCAACTTGCCAGCTCTCAGGGAAGTTGGACTTCTACCAAGGAGATTTTTGCCCTGACTCTTGATAACTGTCAGCACGTCTCACAAAGACAGGAACTCCTGAGACCGAGATGCCAAGCAGCCGGGAACCATTAAGAAGAAAACCTGAGCTGCTGCAGGAAACTGGAAACCGCTTGATCCCTCTTCCCAGGGCTGCAACCGGCAAGCTTTAAGAATGAAGTGCCATTTGTCGTGGACCTGCTCTGGGCCTGGCTCTCGGCACACTTGTCTTCACTGAGGCAAGGTGGGTTGAGCAAGGCTTCTCCACCAACACACTGAAGAGTCCTCTGTCATGGGGGGCCGTCTCACCAGCAGCCCTGCTCTCCACACACTGGGTGCCGGCGGCACTTCCCCTCACCCCTTGTGACAAGCCAGATTGTCTCCTGACGTTGCCACGTGTCCCGAGAGGCAAGGTCACCCCAGGTTAAAAACCACCGCTACAGTGTGTAATTCTGTAGGCCGTGGAATCAGACGGCCAGGATCCAAATCGTGACACTCTCGCCCCATTTATCAGGCAACCTGAGAAAATTCCACACCACAGCTTCTCTCTCTGTTCCTCAGTGCTCTTTACCAAAAATAGAGTAAACGTTAAGTCCCACACACGGTAGTTATGAAGATGAAGTGAGACATCACACATGAAGCACGACATGAAGCATGGACGATCAGGCCTGGCCCAGAGAAAGCCAACATTCAGCTACACGTTACCATCCTCATTTTTCAGAAAAGGAGAGCGAGGCTCAGGGAAGTGACTGAGAGACCCCAGGGCCAGCCAGCTGCCCCGCGAGGACGCCCACACAGGCATCTCCTCACGAGTTCAGTGACCATCAAGCGGGCTGCTGTCACACAGCTGGCCCTGTTCTGGGCTCTGCAGCTGAAGCAGAAACCAGAGATTATTCCTGTGTTTGAGAACTCCAAGTCCAGCAGAGGAGGCAGACAGAGGGCCTGGCCATTTCAGTAATGCCTACGGTAGGCCGCAGTAGAAGAGCAGAGAAGCCCAAGGGTTGCTTGTGTGCAGGGGTGAGGCACCTGACTCAGCCCTGGTCCTGGAGGAGGTGATACCCAAAGGGATCCTGAAAGCCTCCAAAACTCTTGCCACCTGCCCACACTGCTGATTTCATCAGATGATAGATGGCTCTCCCGAGGGACCACGGTCGTACTTCTGAAGGGCGAAGTGTGCGGTGCGTCCAGTCAGGAATGCCAGCCTCTGAGTACTTGTGGAAAGGGAAGCAAGCAGTGTCTCGGAGACTGACTGGGACCTCCTCCCTCAGGACTGTGCGGTGGGTCGGCCGAAAGCCGCCCCTCGCAGGGAGCCCGTGTGTGCTCGAGCAGCTCCGGGAGGGAAGCCAGCGCAGCCCAGTCACCTGCGCGGGGCTCTTTGCTCAATTCCGAAGACAATTAAAACTTACTCAGCATGAACAGGCAGCGGCGATGAGTAAGTAAGAACCCATATTGCACGAGAGCAGGTCCTTTTCCTTGAAGAAGCTGATTGCATAAAACGTGACCATGATCCTTGTCATAGACAGAAGGGTTTCACAAGCAGAAATACTTGAAGAGCCCTGTATTTCATTTAATGAGCTGACTGCTGAAGGTGCACATTCACATTTCCACTCATTGGCTTCCACACCTGCATCGTGGCTGTGTTATCAGAGGCCGGTAGAGAAGCCTGTCCCACGTGACAGCCCCGGGCCCCTGCTGGGAAGGTGGGGAGGGCCAAACCCCTTGGCAGTCCTGTGAGAACAGGCTCCAACAGACTGACAGACCGGGAGGAAGATGCCCCAGGGCAGTGCTCCCCCGAGTGTGGCCCTGACAGCAGCCGCACCAGGGAGCCTGTGACAGACGCACATTCTCGGGCTCTGCCCCATACCTACCAAATCAGACTCTTTGGGGGTGGGAATCCGTATCTCAACCGGCTCTTCACATGATTCTTTTGTTAAAGCTTGAGTACGCATTCCACAGACCACCTACCTGCCCTTTTATTAATCCATCCAACAGATATGTATTGGGTATCTACTTTTTAATAACCTTGCAACTAGATGCTGGGTTTATAGTACTGGGTAAAATTGACATGGTTTTTGCACTTGCAGAATTTAAATTCTCCCCCTGGGGAACATTTGGGAGTTGGTGGCTACTTTTGATGAGAAACCCACCAAGAAGTTAAAAACAAACTCTTATTCCTAACAGACAGTCAAGTACAGTCATTTCACATCATAAACGTGAGCAGGCTGACCCAGAGTGAATACCTAATAGGCATCAGAGTTGGGTGAAAAAAAAAATGACAAAAACAATGAATGAGATTAGGCTATCCCTACTCTGCCTTTCTGCAGCCCCCTTGCCTACACCGTCCTAGGACTCTGCACTCAGCTGCTTACTTAAATTTCTATTCCTCCTACAAGAGTCTGAGTCCCTTTAGAATGGACCAATATGCCATTCAGCCTGGTTTCCCCCAGGGTTCAGCATGGTACCCAGAAGTCACTCAGTATCTGCTGAATGAATAAGGAAAAGAACAAACCCCAATTAGCCTGGGGGGTTGCTCAGTGCCTCTGGTGTTCTAGAAACCCCCAAGACAGCCCGCAGCCTACCCTGCAAGCTAGGAAAGCCACCAGGAACTTGCATGTCCACCAAAATTCTGCCACCTGGACCCTCACTCTATTCACAAGCCAGGTCCCCGCCTAGAGGGTTGTGGGGCAGGGCTTCCTCCAGGAAGTCAGATCTCTCTGGAAGCACCTCCCTCTGTGCTGAGACTGTAAGACAGACTGAGAAGGAAGAGCTGAGTGATGGGCATCCCCGGGGAGCTCTCCCTAGGGCAAAATTAGAAATAAGCCTGGGGGGGGGTGGGGCAGGACACAGGGAGACACTGTCCCCTATCCAGCCTTCCTGGGAAATAGGAACATCACCCAGTTAACAGCAACAAAGGGCAGTTCAGATCTCAGAGATTGCATTCAACTGGAAATCCTTAGGCAAGCTCGTAGTGGCAGATTTTTGCCTCATTTGGGTACTTGATGGACTTAAGCCAGTCTGTGTATTTATTTAGGAAGGAGAAGAATAAAACATTCAAACATACTCTTCACACTAAAATTGCATTATCCAAAAGCAAGGTAAAAAACAAAACAAACAAAAAACCCCAAGTTTTCATATCATTTTCCAGCTCTCCAGGAATAAAATCCCCTCTGAGTATGTAGATGTATGTTTGGGTTTGATTCATGCACTTTCTTAGAAGAACGTGATATATGTAAGTGGGAGCTTTCATACCTAATGAAAGTAAAGACACTCGGGGGCGACAGGATAGAAGAGTGAGAGGTGGGGGGAGCTGACAGCCTCCATGGCCGAGGCCTCCAGGGAGCAGCAGTTAGAGGGAGGGGGCTTTCCTGCTCATCAGCTCGTGCCCCAGCAGGATCCTCCTCTGGCTTAAAAGAGGAGGCCAGAAGTTGATACAAATCTTGCTCACGGCTCAGGTGTGATGGGAGAGGGCTCAAGCCAGGCTGACTCTTACCCTCAGTGGACAGAAGCTACGAAGGCAAAGCATGAGCACAAGGATTCGGATCTTCCTCTTCATAGGCAGAAGGAAAGGACTGGAAGATGAGGAAGGGAGGGGGAGGGAGGGCCCCCAGCCAACCCCCTACTACTGCCTGGGGCAGGAGTCCTGGGTCTGAGTTCACAGCAGGGGTGCTCAGGAGGGCTCTGGGAAGAGAGTCCCTGGGCCAGGCTGGAGATGACACCAAGGCCCAGGCGGCTCCCACAGGCCTGGGGGACGTGGGTCTCCTAGGGGAGCCTCAAGGCCCCATGGGCCCGGGGCAGGTGCCTGAGACCCTTCTACCTCTCTGGCACCATTCTCCCATAGAGTGTGGACTCCCTGAACCAGGACCCAGAAGGGGAGGAAAAGAAAAAAGGGCTGAGAGTGAGAACAGGGGAATAAATGAGACCCAAAGACAGAGAGGGGAGCTAGATGGCAAAAGAAAAGTAAAAACAAGAGTTACCAGGGTTGACTGAACACTTTTTTAAGAGCTTCACATATATTAACTCATTTAATTCCTTACAACACTGTCTGGTGCAGGCATTATTATCCACCATTTTATACATGAAGAAAGCGAGGTTTAAAGCTAGAAAATGAAATGAAGATTCAAACCTAAATAGTCTGGAAAGAGAAGCGATGGGAAGGGACGAGAACAGAAGGGAGGGAGGGAAAGAAAATCTTAATATGGAAGATGTTTCATTCAGTGGATGGATGGATGGACAGATGGATGGACGGATGGATGGACAGTAGGAAATGGAGAGATAAGCAGGGCAAGTCCATCATCTTCGCTATTAAATCTGAGCAGCGTGATTCTGAAAACTACCAGTCATGGCACAGAGGCTGCTCCCAGGTTGGTCTAGCTTTCTTTCTACTCTGCCCAGGGTCTACTGTTTCACAAATTTCATCCCCCAAATCAAACATTTCCCAAAAGTAGGAACTGGCAGAACGAACACAGGTAGCCTACAAGGGGGCAGTTAGTACTACCCTCCAAGAAAGGAGTCTGCAAGTGTGTTCTCTAGATTTTTGCACTCGGAGAAAGTTAAATGACTCAATGTCTTTTAAATTCTGCTCAACAGACGGTTGCTGCTTGTTCCTCCAGGGTCCTCAGGCAGGAGAGAAGAACGCAGAGGGCTCTAGGCTTGCTGGTGGCTCGACAGCTGCCTCCACAGCCCCCAGCAGATGCCGTGAGTCCTACGTGCATCCTTCGAGTAAAGCTCACATGAGCACAGAGCAGGGGAGCAAACGACTTTGCCTGAGAGGGCTGAGGAAAGCTTCAGAGAAGTGGCATCTGAGCCAGACCTTGAAGATGAACTGGAGTTTCCCCGGGGAGGAAGAAGACAGCAGGTAGGAACAGCAGAGGAAACCACAGAAGTGTAGGCTGGGTAGTGAAAGTACAAAGAATCATCCAGAAAATTGTCAGAAGTTCCGAACAACAGCACTGAACAGGGAGGAAGTAGCGGGGAATAACCTCAGTGACAAAGGCTGACAATGTTGAGTCTTAACTGCCTCTCTAAGGCGTGTGTACGTTAGCCTTTGAAGTCAGGGACCCTTTCAGAACCCGGCCAAGCTCTGCATCCTCTCCCCAGAACATACACTCACGCAAATGCAAAGTTTTACACTGAGCATCACAGTGTGCTCGCATCTGGGGTTAGATACCCTCGCTGTACACAATACAGAGCTACAGACTGCTTTCGGCAAGGCAGTGATATGATCAGATCCCTGTGTTAAGGGATGGCAGGACAATGGAAAGGTAAAGCCCCCATTGTAGGGTCAAACAGACCTAGATTTGAGACCCTGCCCTGCCCCTTCCAAACTGGAAGACCTCAGGCATGCTGATTTCAGAGGTAGCCACTCCACTTCTCATTATAAAATGGTCATAGTTCTAGTTCCTCCTTCATAAGGCTGTAGACAAGACTGAAAGAAAGTACTTCAGGTGCTCACCACAGAGCCCAGGGCACAAGGTGAGCACTGGCCCCAAAGAAGCTTTTTATACAATGAACACGGTTCTGGTAAGGGAGGTGGGAGGCCCCCAGGGAATGAGCCCGGGAAACCAGCTCACCCGCCGCCCCTGGGGCTGCCCGGGCCCAGGTCCCTGCTGTATGGATGCCTGGCCGTGTCGTGCACATTCAGAATGGGTTCTGGACAGAGCAGGCCCACAGGTGTGTGCTACTACTTTCTCTGTGAACAGAGGGTCCCTGAGCCTCCTGGAGCCAGAAACACGGGACTGGAGAATGACTGAGCAGAGGAACTCACTCATGGTGTTTCCAAACAGATTTCATAACCAGATCATGCCTAAGATTTGAACTTGGCAACCACAGGTCTATTCTTCAGATTGCGAAACCAATAGTCACAAAGCTGATGAGGCAGATTCCCAATCACATCACACGGGTGCCATTGAAGATGCCGACCACAGATACGCAGGGGCACCTCACTCTGGCTCATTCAGCAGGAAGGGCACAAGCCATTGGCGAGAACTCTGCTTACAGAGCACCAGTGGTTCCCGGCACACAGCAGGCACTCAAATATATGCTAAATGAACGAATGAAACTAACATTACCGCTGGACTTTCCAAAGTGAAGGAGAACATACTAGAAATAGGGCCTGAGGGCTGGTCCAGCTGGTCCAGGCTCCCATTCTACAGGCATGGAAAGGGACGCACGGAGAGGTAGAGTCGTGTTCCCAGTGACACAACATGTGTTATGAGTCGAATTGTGTCCCCCCAAAATGCCATATACTGAAGTCCTAGCCCCCAGTTTCTCAGTGTGACCTCATTTGGGTCTTTACAGAGGTAATCAAGTTAAAATGAAGTCATGAAGTTAGGCCCTCGTCCAATATGACGAGTGCCCTGCTAAAAAAAGAAAAGTTGGACACAAACACAGGAAGAACACCACGTAAAAATAAAGTCAGAGACTGGCTTCTACAGGCCGAAGAGCTCCAAAGTTTGCCAGCAAGCCACCAGCAGCCAGGAGAAGAGCGTGGAACAGATTCTCTCTCACAGCCTTTACAGAAAACCAACCTTGCCGACACCCTGCTCTCAGGTTTCCAGTCTCTGGAACCGTGAGGTGACACATTTCTGTTGCTGAAGCCACTCAGTTTGTGAGACTGTTGCAACAGCCCTTAGCAAGGCAACATGGCACGCGCTCTCCTCCAGATCCATAGCGCCGAAGAAAATGGGAGGCCATTTCAGCTGACTCCTAACGGACAAGCCTAACATCCTGCTTCTCTACAAGGCAATCAGAAGGCCAGTGAACTAGAAGCTAGGGATTTGATTATTCATCCATGTGATGAGTATTTCCTGAGCACACCCCAGGTGGCACCATCAGTGCAGCTCCGTCCCTGCCGCTGGGGAGCACACGCGTGAGCCACAGAGGTGAGCTTAACAATGGGCAACTGAAACACTGCACACTCTGGCTCAGAAGATGCCACGCAGCCGGGGACAACTCACTCCCTCTGTCTCGGATGTCACTGAGAACGTGACTTTTGAGAAGGCCTTAAGTGAGGCATTTCCCACACAGAAAAGGTGGACAGGGACCTTCTGAAAAACCAAACCGCAGAAGCAAAACTCTGGCATGCCCACAGCAGGGTTATGGGGAGGCTTCGGTAAGAAGGGGCTCTTGCATGAAGAGGAGGCGGGAAGGGGGCCCAGGACATCACAAAGGGCTGAGGGAGAGTTGATACCTTGTGTGCAGAGAACGTGGTACCATCACACCGCTCCTCAGGATGTTCACTCCACGCCGAGAGTCCAGAGGCCAGGAGAGCCAATGGCAAGAGGCTCTTGTCACAGGCCTGGTGAGAGAGAAAAATGCAGAGGGGACACGTGGATCGCCAGGCCACTCCTGAGGCCAAACGAGCAGACTGTGTTGACCCAGGCTCCACAGGATACAAGGCTGCCAGCAGAAGGTGACCCTGGCCTGTGATGGACGGTGTCCAATGTCTTCTTCCTCCCTTCAGGAAGGGGAAAGGTGCCCACGGGTTCTCAGATCTCACACTTTTCTTAATGACTCAAGGAAGAAACTCATAAGGAAAACGTCCAGAATAGAGGAGCCCAGTGAGGGCAAAAGGTAATGTGGGTGCTGTTTCCCTTCAGAGCTCGTGCACACCGAGCTAAATCTGCATCCACTCTGGCAGGTGGTGGTCCCCCAGAGCTCTCGGCCACACCAGAGGTGCTGCAGATTAACTGACCCTGTTAGACCCTGGCCTCACCGAAGGAGGCAGCCCCATGCTTGCAGAAAGAGCAGGAGATGTCCGAACTCCAAGCAGGACTCCATGAGGGAGTCACAGGGGATCAGGTGGAACTGGAGTCCTCCCAGTCAATATCCCGCCCTGTCCTGCAGCTCAGAATACTGGAATTCAAGGGGGCTTGGCAGCCTTCAGGCCTGGTGGGCCTCTAGAGCCTTCCATTAGCGGTTTGCCTACCGCTCACTTAAAACCCTCCAGCAATGGGAAAGCCTGGCTCTCACGGGCCAGCCAATCTTTAGAGAGCTGTGCCTATTTCCCTCATATTGAGCCCATGAGACCTCCCTGACTTACCCCCGAGTGCCCCATCTGCTTAACTGTCTGAGCATCCGAAGATACCATTCGGGTCCCACCCCCTCTTCTCCTGGCTAAAGCCATCCAGGGCTGCAGCCTCTCCCCACAGAGTCACTCCGCACGCGCCCGCGCTCTGCTCATGCTCATGACCTCTGGCCAAGGCCAGATCACTTCCAGTTTGCCACTGGAGATTTTGACATTGAAAGAAATCTTATTTCAAAGATCTCTCCTCACTTCCCTGGCACCCAAGATCACAACTACCTCTTCCGCGTATCACCACACCTCAGTGCGTTCCAAAGACATCTCTGGTCTTTGAAGATAAAATGCACAAAGGATGCAGAGTAGAAGACAGATGAAGCCATGGGAAAAAGGAAAGTTAGGGTATATGTGCGAAGAAAGCAAATGAAGGGTGGGGAATGGGGCTGGTGGGTCGAGATGACCCCCCTTTTCTCTGCTCGGAATCTTCTGAGTGCATACCCAGGCGTGTCACTGTCGTTCTCTAAGAAAGCTGGAAAATAGTAAATTTAAGCTTGGTGCTAGGGTGACCATAACTGGGAGTTCAGTTCCTTCACACAGAGATTTGCTTTGTTTAGCAGAAGGACATTGCACAGTTTGAATTCTGGGGGTAAACACCTCCAGGTGGTGTGCAAGGCACTCCAGGTGGACATGTTAGCATTTGAACTTCTGATTAATTTATCTCATAACATTTCTGATTTTTGCATATGCTAAATTATACATTATATAATTTATAAGTAAATAAATATGCCTGTGTTAGAGATGCCTGCTCAATACGTTTTTACTGAGACACTTGCATAATCAAAAAGATTTAAAGAACGCTGCTCAGGATCGCAGTCAGTTGGCCCACCAATGCCTTCTACTGGCCTCAGGGTGGGCAGATGAGAGTATGGCTACTCATAGCAAGGCATCGGCACTGTTGTTAGAACAAGTCATTCTGCACAGGACCTACTGACTTTGAACAGATACATCATTAAGAGGGCATCATTTAAGCTACATTAATAGTAGTAGCATATCCAGAATGAGTGAGGGGGACAGTCACATTCAACCTTACTTGTCCAGACTACGCATGGAGGATTATGTTCCATGCTGGGGCCTAGATATTTATTTTATGTTCTTTTTATTATTTGGGGGGAAGGGCAGAGGGGGAGAGAGAGAGAATATTAAGCAGGCTCCATGCCCAGCATGGAGCTCGATGCAGGGCTTGATCTCACAACCCTGAGATGATGACCTGAGTGGAAATCAGGTCATTTGAGTCAGACGCTCAAATGACTGAGCCACTCAGCCACCCCTGGAAGTTATATTTTTAAAAATAACTCCAAAATTAAATTTCCATCAGAGAACATATTACAAAATATGTCAAGAACACTTGAAGCCACGTCGTCTGTATGGAACTGGATGGAAATTGTGTCCCTGGATAGACCTGTGGCTGGACTGTGGCGTCTCTGAGAGCCAGCTCGTATTTCTAAAGAGCTGTGCAGGGATGTGAGAATAGACACAGCGTACGTGACTCAAAAATTAAAGCCAATGGGCAGAATTACAAGTAAGAAATTTGGGGTACAAGCCACAGAAGAACCTTCTGTTATCATTGCCCCAAGAGAGTGAGCTGCCTATTACTAGAGATATGCAAACAGACGCAAGAGGACTACTTATTGAAGACATTACAGAGCAGACTCTGTCTTCAGATGGGGGTGGGGGGGCATCTGAAACACAGGTTTCTAACAAAGTCAGTGCATGGACATCTGGTAGTCCATGGGGTGATTTTAGGTAGCACATGAACAGGTATTTTTTATTTTAACAGTCATAAGGTGATCTCATACATATCTTTGATTTACATGAGATTGGATTTATTGAAGTCAGTCAATTAATGTAAAGAACTCCCATACTCACCCTCCAACCAGGGACTGCTTTTGATTTCTGCCATTCCCCTTCCAGTAAAGTGCAGGCCCCAAGGCTCGAGTCACCAGAGCCCTTGTGCTCACCTGGCCTCCCAGAACATCCGGCCTTGGCAACCCTTCCCTTCCTAAACCTGTCCTGGATCCTGAACAACCTGCTTTCCTGTTAGAAGACCAGATGAAACTGACAAATGGGCCCCCACTTATGCCCAGGCTGCCCTCCCTCCCCCTTCGCAGGGAATCCAGGCTTATTTGAGCAATGGGCTCCTATACGGTATATTTGAGCCCTGAGAAGAAACTCCAGAGTCAAGGGGGGTAATCATTAAGAGAGCTTTGAGGACAATGATTTTTTTAGTGCAAAAGGATTCCCTCCGTCCCATTATGTACTTACAATCACATTAGAATCCTGCACACCTGCTTCAGTTTCTGGGCAAAGGGGAAACATACACTTTTCTTTTAAGTAGTAATTATCTCCATTCTAGAGCAGACCAATGACTTTGTCTTTTTTGGAAAAGTGAAATTATCTTCCAAATAAACCCTTGACTTATCTGTTCCTCGTGCGGGAAAAAAAAAAAGAATCATGCACTCAGCTCTTCACAGTTTACAAAGCATTTCCCACATTGATTTTTCATCTGATCCTTACAAGAGTCTGGTGAGGTATGGATTATAGTGATTATCCCCATCTGGGGACAAGGAAAATGAGGCTCAGAGAGGTTGCTTAAGTTGCTCAAGGCCACGCAGCTTTCAAACCCACACCCAAATCCTCCTATGCCAAATCCCAAGCTCAAACCACTATACCACACTGCCCTCCAGTGTCCCAGAAGAGGGATTCTAGGCCATCTACAAAGTCAATAAGAGCAGCTGCCATCCTTACGTTCCCAACAAATAAGGGCTCTTTTTAGTTTACGGACTGTCTGGATTGTGATGTGGGTCAGCCTCAGAATGATTCTGGCATAGCTCATTTCTACCCCTCAAAGAGCCAGGCAATTTCCTCACCTGCTTAATATGTGACTGATACCTACCTGTCTCCTAGCATGGTTCTAAATGGGATAACGTAAGGGAAAGGGTCTGGTATACAGTAGGGGCTCAGTAACTGCACACTGGGTGTGTTGGCACTCCTTTTCTACCTGAGATTCTGGTTAGAAGAAGCAGTCTGAAATTAGCAAAACCCATAAGCTAAACTGGAACTGAAACCCCACACTTTCATATCACACATTTCCATTCAAACTAAATGCATGCCTCTTCTTGTCTGGCCTGCAGGAATTTTATAAAATGAATCATTTCAGCAAAATGCATCTTCATATTAGGGAAGGCAGAAACCCAGGAATTTGGGGGGAAAGGCAATAAAATGAATACTATTACATTCCACTGACTTGGTGCACAGGGCGCCTTAAGCACATTTTTACCACTTATCCCAGATTTTCCAAGATGGTCCCCCTCTCAGATGCTCTGGGCCTTGGCTCAGACCACGTGGTGCACACTGTGCCAGGCCACGTGGCTCAATTTGGGGTTAGGAAAAGAGGGTCAGCGTCAGGGCACGCCAGACTGCAGCCCTCTCGGCGCTCACGGTCTAGAAGAGAAGGTGATGGGGAAAGAAGGGACCAGTGTGTGAAACGACGCAGTAGAGGACGGAACTGAGGGAGGCCAGCAATTCGGAGCACGCCTTAGAAGTCTGAGAAGGTTTTGCAAGGAAGGGGCATTCCACTTGGATCCTGAAAGCTGACTAGGAGTTCAGCCACGGAGAAGAGGTAAAATGTAGCCATCTGTGACCCGCTCTGCCTGCAATTCCTCGCCCGCCTGCGGGAACCTTCCCCTCCTTGTCTGAGTCTAGCCGCTCACGTTTCCCACCCAGTCCCCCACATCGCCCGCCTCCCTCTCTTCCCCTCTGATTCCCATCCAACCCAGGTCTCCTTTCTCCTCCGCATCTTCCTTTCACCGTGAATCAAGAGGCCCACTCAGGCCTTCCTTCCCTCCGAGAGACTCAAAATGGCTTATTTATCTGAGTCTCTTCCTCCACCCCCGGGCCTCTGTCCTCCTGGGACAGCAAAGTGAGGAAGGAACACGCCAGACCCCACAGAGAACAGAGTGTGGAGGTGCTACTGCTCGTGACTCATGATTCAGCAGAGATGAGTGAGAGGCTGTGGTGGGTGTGGGAGCAGCAAAGGCACAAAGACAAGGAGAAGGATTAATTGAACCAAGCCAAGCTCAATCTTAAAGATCCTGGTTTGGTTTGTTCCCAAAAATAGGGCTGAGCTTACGGCTGGTTCTTACTTGTTAGTAACCAGTTCACCCATCCCTTCTCTTAAGTCCTTCTTCATTAATCTTCTTAAAGAAAGCAACTTGACTCTGTTGGGTTTACTGGCTGTGTGTCAAAAACCTGTTCTTCCACTAAGAGATCTCCGAGGTGAAGTACGCACACAGAAATCTGCCGAAAACTTCCACATGGTAGGAACATCATTCTCCTGACCCAGCGTCATGAGCTACATACTGGTGAGGAGCCATATGCTTAAACACCAAGGAGCTGCATTTACTTACTCGCTCACTCATTCATTTATTCATTTATTTAAAAATATGTATTGACTGTGATCCAGACATGAACTAGCTATTGTGAACATGAGCAACAATGAACAAATCAGGTGTGGTCTCTGTCCTCACAGAAGGATGAGGAAGTTAGACGTACAAATAGCTATGGCACATTGTAACCGGTGGTGTGATAGAGACCCTAAGAGCATGCTTTGGTTATTACCAAAGGGATTAAAGATATTTTCACAGAGAAAGTAGTACTTGCGGTCTCTTTGAGGTCAAGGATGGTATCCCACTCATCGCTGTGCCCCCTAGGCATAGCACAGGGTTTTGCCCATCAGAGATGCTCAGAGATGTGTGCCAAGTAAATAATCAAGATCTCAAAGAACAAGTAGGAGTCATTAGACAAAAGAGAGGAAGGAGGTACAGCAGGGAGAGCAGGCACCATGATGAAGAGGCTCACTGTGCGGGCCTTTGCGGGAAGGACAAGGCTTTCAGCATGGGTGTGGCGTTGCTCACAGCGTAAGACGAGGCTAGAAAACGAAGCTGAGCTCAAATTGGGAAATGCTCAGTATGCCATGCAAAGAAGCTGGAACTTCCTCCTGGGAACAGAGGGTCTATTTATTAGTGTGGGCTTGCCACGGGTATATCCATGTGGACATATTTTCTCAACAAAAAACACTGTGCCTTGGACTTCAGCAAATCGGAGGCTGGTTTTCTTTTCTTTCTTTTTTTTTTTAAGATTCCATTCATTTATTAGAGACAGACAGTCAGAGAATGAGCAGGACAGGGGTGGGCAGAGGGAGAGGGAGAAGTGGACTCCCTGCTGAGGAGGGAGCTCGACATGGGGCTCGATCCCAGGACCCTGAGATCATGACCTGAGCCGAAGGCAGACACCCAACCAACTGAGCCACCCAGATGTCCCGTTTTTGTTTTTGTTTTTTTCTTTAACAGCAAAGGCATTCATTTGGTAGCTGTGGCATAGCCCGGCAAGTGAATGCTTAAGGATGTCAATCCAAGGATCTGCCTGATCTCTCTCACCCGGAGGCCCCCTTCACACAGAGGGTCCAAATCCTCCACCTCACCCTTCAAATGTGTCAGAAGTGTCCCTGCCCACTGGCCGCTGCTCCTCTGAATCAGAGCAGGCAACAGAGGGAGAGAACAAGGACACGTGGACACTCCCAAGCGCCAAAAAGACTACAAGTTACAAATCAGCATTCGCTAATGCTTCAGCCATTTAAAAAAAAAGTTTGCTCATTTTTCTTTTTCTCTTTTTACTTTGTTTTTAGACAACCTGTGTATGTGTGTAGCCATTGGGAAACCCGGGTACAATCCTAGCTCTCCGACTCACTGTAAGACTGCGGCTCTCAGTGACGTCATCTATGCATGAGAGTAACGCACTCACACAGCTACCGTGCGGACTGGCAGAAGGTCTCTAAAGCCCCTGTCCAAGGGGCAGGTGCTTAGGATGCACACACACACCACCCCCCCCAAGACACCTGCCACCCCTCCCCACGCCTCCTGGTAGAGCAGCACGTCACGCCGGGGTTACGGTGCTCAGTTTTGCCTCCCTCAGAACTTCAGGCTGCAGGTATCCCAAAAGGAAAGCCTCACAGCTGTCTGCTTTACCAGGTAATGATGTGTCATTCCCTAGGGACTAGGAAGCGGTAAATCAATAACCAGGAAATTGATATGCATCAAGACTGTAAGACTGTGCTCCTCAGCTGGCTTCCCGGGGTCACTGTATGCTTCCTCTGCCCTTTGAACCAATGTCAGCTGCCCCCCCAGCCCACACTCACGTGCCTGCGGCCTGGAGACACCGCATGTACCCCAGGGCCCCGCTGTTCCTCGCGCTGGGCTCTCACCCGGGAACGTCCTTCCTCCCTGGCCTCTGCCGAACTGACTCCTCAGCATTAAAGTCTCAGCTCAGGGGCCGGATCCTTTAGGAAGCCCTGCGTGAGCTCCTCTAGTAGAATGAGCACCCCTTCCCCGTGCTCCTTTCTCACCCTGGGCTCGCTATCTCACCATACACCCCATCACACTGAAAATCCCTGCTTTTGAGTCTGTCACCCCGAAGAGCCTCCGAGACCCTCAAAAACAGGAGTCATGACTTAGGCTTCATTTTACCCAGTGTCCCTCACAGAAATGGGGACAAAGTGAGCACAAAGGAGAGTCACTGAAAGGAGCTGACGATAAGCATAAAAGGACCCTTGGAACACTGTTTCCACGAGTACCCTGTCAACGAACCTCTGGTTTGCAAAGGCGACACCCCCCTCCCCTAATGAACCAGATCTCCCTGTATGGTGCCTGTGCCACAGTCCTTTCCACTTGAATCTGGGGTGGCCTTGGGGCTCCCATTGGACCGGCAGAATGCGGACAGCGCCTCTGCCTAACTTCTAAGGCAACTTCCACCTGGGTTTCTTGAACTACTAGGGCAGCGGTTCTTGGCCCAAGGCGATTTTGTTTCCCGGATGACAGCTGGCCAGGTCTGGAGACACATTTTGGTTGTCACAGACTGGCAGGGGGAAGGGGAGTTGCTACTAGCACCTAACGGACAGGGGTCAGGAATGTTGCTAAACATCCCACAACGCACAGACAGCCCCCGCAGCAGAACGGCCCAAAACGTGACTAGTGCCAAGGCAGAGAAACCCTGCTCTAAGGGAAGTCAGATGCCATGTAGGAAGGCCCACCTCCCTCAGACTGCCAGGCTAGAAAGAAGTCCCAGGGAGCCAAGTGGAGACACAGAGAGAGACCTGGACAGCCTCTGGACAGCCGTGCAGCTGGATGTTTTAGACGTATGCATATTCCCTGACGGTTGCTCTGATCCTACCAGTCGGAGCAGCAGGGATCCTGTAACGCTTTGTAAATGGGGAACCGAGGCCATTTTCATTTCACTGGGCACCTTCTCCCCAGGAAGAGGAGGACAGGAAAAGTCAGGCAGCTGCTGCTGTAGTTCGCCCACATGACAGGCCTCAGGGATGACACTGACCAAGGTGAGAAGGTTCTGCTGGTGAAACAGGAGTGAGCGCTGGCTGAGCACGAGAGTCAGTATACAGGGGAATCCGTGTGTAGTGTCATCAGGAAGGACACGCTGCGGTATCCTCAGCTTCCAAACCCAACTCATTTACCCCCAACTCAACTCAGCAGCATTTATTGCACACCTTCTGGGTGTAGAAAATGAGCTTACTCGGAAGATGCAGAGATAAGGTGATCAAGTTCCTGCACAAAGAAGTTGATATTTTAGTCAAAGGGACTAACATAGCAACAGCAAGCTATGAAACAAAATGGCAAAATGAAATCGATGCTCAGATGAGATGCGAGCAGGTGAAGGGACTGTGGGTTCACACTACAATGCTAACGAAGGGACACTCACTTCCCCTACCATTTGCCAAGCATCAATATATTCTAGGCACAATACTACAACCAAAAGCCAACAGTCAGAGGTTTACGACCCAATGTAAACTTATCATCCACACCTTCAGATGAATATGTAGTCTTGGTCATTTACTAAATAAATACCTGGGAAAAGAGTGACACGCTCCAAAAATTTCGCAAGTGACAGGTTGGTTTTAATCTGTATATTGAGACTCTAAATCTGAGGATGACTCACAAATGTCATACTATCTGCTTTTTAAAGATTAAAAAAATCTAAAAATAAAGATTAAGGATAATAATCTTTCTGGGAAAGTGGGGGGGGCAGTATTTGAATTTTTTCATTTCTCATCTGTGTTCCTCATCTTCCAAAATGTGTGATTCTAAACAAGATACTCAAGGACACACTTTCAAAATGGAAGGCGGGATCCCCTTCAGAAACTTGGTGGGCACTGAGAGGGAGGCGAAGAATGTCAGCTGGGTGGGCTAGGTCATACAACGATGACAGACTCTCACCGGCTAGTAACAACAGCATTTATTTCTTATTTACCCAGCCGAGCTGACACTTCTACATGCCCACAGCAAAGCCATGTGGCCAACTGCACACGGGTCAGACCCCGGTCAGGCTAGTCACGTGGCGGGTCACACCGGGCTTCAGGCAGACAGACATGCAGTCCTACTGTAAGCCCAAAGGAAGATGGACCAATAAATACTGGATGAGCAGCACTAATAGCTATCATAAGGACTCATAAATTCAGAGGAGCACCTTCCCAGAACATCAGTCCTACTTAAAGATTGATGATTCAAAACACTGGCTGAATATTAAAACAAACACAGACCTGTAATGGGCTGACATTCAGGACATGTATAGATCTTCAAGTTAAAATACAAAATTTAGAAGAGAATTCAAGCTTCTGGATTTTAAAGACAAAATCTCCAAATCTCCATCACTACACTTGGCTATTTTTAGTGGTTCTGTTAAAAAATTCAGAAGCACTAGTGGAGGATAAATATTCCATTTGAAGGAAATGGAAGAAATAGATGCTTCGAAGCACTCAAGATAGGCAATGGGTAATGTTCTAGATTTCCTGACAGTCCAGGCAGAAAGAAAACATAGTAACATCACTCATTTTTGTCAAAAGAAAACAAACATATCCACAGAGGAAAAGGAACATATCCTCTGGGCGGGCACCACCTGGGTAATGAAGCCATCTCCAACTGTCTGTAAAAGAAGAGAAGTGCTTTCCTTGCATCAGCTGCTAACAACTAAAGGACTCACGACAGACAGGTCAGTGAAAGTCAGTTGCTCTCTGTAGATCAGATCTGATTCAGAGCTAGGCTGGGGGGGCGGTGGGACTCAAAAAATGGATAACAGCTACACACACAGAGGGCTTATAATGTGCACTGTTCTAAGCCACTGTGTGTAATAGCTAATCAAATACTCAAAAAAGCCCTATGCAGTAGGTGCTATTATCCCCATTTTACAGGTAAGGAAACTGAGGCACAAAGATATTAACATGCCGAAAGTTGCAGAGCTTAGAAGTAGTGGAGCTGGATTCTCACCCAGGTGGTCTGACTTCAAACCCTCACTCTTTCTCACACATCAGGCGATTCCACCTCAACTGACTGGCCCACTGGGCATCTTCTGTGTTCAGTGAGCTCTGGCCAAGCGCTGGAACTCACCCGGCTCTGTATGAGGTCACCTTAGCGGAAGCGGGGTAGACAGGCTGTGCTCTCAGTTACAACGCACGCAGTGGGCCTTCCTCCTTATTGATCCCAGGGAAGGCCTGCCTCCTCCAAGGACCCTTCCAGACCAGATTCCGCTGCCACCCCTACCCGAAGCAGTCCAAGTCAGGCCTAGCACGGACCTCCAAGGCCAATGTAGCGAGTTTTCTGGAGGGAGATTGATGTTTTCTCCAGCTCACTTCCCAGTGATTGATGGAGACCCTAAAGCTCCCACACTACATTAAATGGAAGGGATGACCTCAGCATGGAAACATTTTAGAGGATATAATACCAGCTACCCACCTTTTCCTTTAGAGAACTACTGAAAGTGAACTGAATCTAGCCCTAGGAATGCTCCTCACTTTGAAAAGAAGAAGGGGGAAAAAAAAAAACCTTTTCTAAATTGGAGCTCTTGGAAGAGACCAGCTTCAGAATATTTTTCTTCTTTGTGGGCCACAGTGACCGAGTGTCTAATGTGTGCCAGGCCTGTGCTCTACAATGTCCCGACCACCATCACCACCACCACTATCGTCTCTGCCCCCAAAAAACCTCCAGAACTATCCCAGAATTTGTGCTTGCCACAAGTAATTTGGGTCTTTTCAGTCCCCAGCCGACAGTCAGCCCACGGGCTTGAACAAACTGTAGCAGGGAGCGTGGGGGCCACGGGCGCTGGGTCCGAAGAGACCCGGAGAGTTGTGTCACTCGAGTGTGGGCCCGGCCAGAGGCAGGCAGTGTACCTGTAAGTGCCCTGGAAAGGGCACCGCGTGTGGAAACCGAGAATCTGAGCCCAGAGGACATGCTCAGCGGGGCACGGGTTAGGCCTTGAGGACAGGGCGACTGCAAGGAGCGGGGAAGCGCACGCGCCGTCTAACGGCGCCCCCACCCCACCTTGTCTTTCTCAATGAACAAGAGGCAGCATGTGTGGAGGCAGAACTGGTCTGTGAGCTGCCTGCCGGGGACCTCTGTTCCATGTGAGACGCCAGCACTGAGGGCTCCGGGGGTGCTGGCCATGGGGCTTCTCTGAAGTTAAGACTTCCTTGTCGCTCAATGAAGAAAAATAATTCGTTCCAAGGGGGTGATCTGGAGAACTCTGTAATGGTAATGATGTTCCCCCCACCCACTCAGTTCTGGGCTCCTTGGAGGTAGTGACTTTTCCACCACCAGCCTGCGGCATGACTTCCCGTACGTCGTAGGTGAGTGCCGACACTCTGAGTGAATGAAACTCGTGCCTACTGTGTGCCAAACATTGCCCTGGACGCCCTTCCACAGTCCTGTTAAAAAGAAAGGGGCCCAGGGGCAAGCCTATCAGTCGCACACCCCCATCTGGGAAGGCACTCCTGGTCTCTTCTTCACCACGCAAGTATCTGGTTCCTTTGAGGCAGGATTTGCCTAAGACGGCAACGGGGCTGGGACCGTGGCTTATTTTAATCAGCTTTTCTGCCCTTGTACCAATTGCATGGCCAGCCTCGCTCGCTTATCCATTTATCCACCTCAGATTCCCTGAGCCCTTCCTTTGCGCTGTGCCCCGTGCTGAGCCAGGGGACAAGGAAGCTGTGCCCTCCATCCTGCCCACCAGGAGCTCACCTTCTCGGGGCTGCGTTTGCAGTACTCTGGACAAGAACACTGCAGCCTATACCAGGCCTCCAAATTACGGCAATGTTCTAAGGAGCAGCTGTGGTTTTATTTTTTATTTCCTCAGCACACCCGTCTCTCCACATTTAGTTGATATGCTCCAAAGAACAGGCTCTGACACCTGGGGGTATGTTTCTGAGAAATGTGTGGACCATATGCATACCTAACATGCAACGGGGCCATGGAGAAATTGGTACAATGCGGCTTGGCACCAGGCAGGTTATTTTTTTTTTTTTAATTCCTTAACATCTTGCCTACAAATTGCATCCTCAAGCACTTCAGAGAGTTGAATAACCCCCAAATGCTTATAGCTTATTTCATTATGCTTTATTTGGGGCTTTAAAGGAGGGGGGACCAGAGAATGTCAGGAACAGTTTAGCAGCATCAGGGCTGATTAGGTTGAAGAGCATTCAAAGAAATTTATTTCTGTATTCCTTTTGTTACCGAGATCATGTGTTTCGCTGAAAGCGATCTTGTGATTGCCTCACAAGTATGCTTCCTAACCTCTCACGAGCCCATTAGCCATTGCTTGGCTGCCTTTTATTAATTTTTTTTAAAAAGAAAAGGGGGCAGGGGGCGAGGGGCAGGACCAGAGAGCACTCTGGGGGCAGCAGCCAGAGGGAAACAGGCCACGTTCTGGGAATGGGGAAATCCAGCTTCTAGGCCCCTCTACTGCTTCTAATGCTGTGTGGGCTCATGCCAACCACTGCACTCCTCTGGGCTTTAGTTACCTCCCTTGTCTGAAGGCAACAGAAGGGATGGTGTCCATCTCTTTAGGACTGTGCTGCTTCCAAAACATTGCCTTAAGCACTGTCTCAGGGGCATCATGTCAGGCGGGCACGGAATCCCTCCTCAAACCTGTGAGCCGGGTGGCCTTAGACAAGTTAACTAACCTGTCTGAACCTCAGTTTCCTTGTAAAATAGGGGAAAAAACAGAAGAGTCGGTGTGAGGCTCAAATTAAACAGGGGATCCAAGATTTCTCTTTTTTTTTTTTTTATTTTACCATAGTTTATTTAGAAAGTGGTTAATTGTGCATGAGTCATAATCACCATCGTTGATTTGCCTATGTTAAATTTATGATCAGACTTAGTAGCTAAATGTTCAACAAATAATAGAAGCAGCAGCACAAACATCTATGTAGCATTTGCCAGATTTTGCGCTGGGATGTTGACACACAGTTGCATTTTAAGAAGTTATATAAACATTTAGACTCAACTCTCCCTGGGCCCCACCTTCCTCTCCACTACCTTCACTAGTATTTCCCCTAGCTGCCCCAAACGAACAAATGCATGATGCATGTAAACACAGCATTCGGCCATGCAAGGGGAGCTTCCAACAGGTCTCTTAGCATCTCCTTCCAGTCCAATTGCTCTCTTCAATTCCTCCTAGATAGGAACTGCCACTTAGAGTTATGCCACTGTTGTCATACTCATCCTCCTCCTCCTCCTCCTCATCATCATCACCCTCTGTATGATACACCCAGTTATTCTAGATCCTCATGACTTTGCGATTTAAAGATGTCTTTTGATCATAACCATAGGGAGGTTCTAACTCAGGTGGGCTGTAACAGGACAGAGCATCCCAGTAAATAGCTAACACTGACACAGTCATCTACAAGAACTTACATATGCATTCATTATCCCACCCGTAACAGCCTTATGTTATGTTTTATCTTGTTACACCCATTTTACAGATAATGAAACAAGTTCAGAGAGAGAAAGTGACTTGCTCCAAGTCACGCAGGGCGTAAGGAACAGGTTGCAGATGAGGGCCTAGGTTTTTAGATTCTGAATCTGGTAACTGCCCACTTCTCCACTCTTCCTCTGGTAATACTGAAAAGGTACCTGCTCTCATTCCAACAGTCTCACTTGAGGTGGGGGATCCCGCACAATTAGCACTTTGCTTCTCTTCCCTGGAAAAGGAAGAGATGGAGGGAAGTGGGATGGTTCTGGCTAGTTTTCTGTGTGCCCTTCCCCCTTATTTTTTTTTCTCACGACCACTTAAAACAGTTTTTTGACCTACACTGGCAGAATGGCCCTAACATTTATATATATGGAAGCGTTTTGCTTCCTCCTTGTTTTTTTAAGAGGTGTGTTTCTCTTTAGACCAACTTCTAAAGCTGGGCACAAGGCCATTTACTCTTCGTTGTCAGACACAAGATTGATCCGCACTTCTCCCTTTCTGAAGCTCAATGGCCACAGCCCGGGCAAACACACAAAACCCACCTCCGTTTTTTATATATCGCTATCAGGAACCAAAATTGCTATTAGGATCACTGGAAAGGCCGTTTTAAACAATGTTGTACACAAGGAAAGGAAGGATCCAATTTACTGAACCCATCCCGTGTCCAGCCTCAGTAAGAGGTCATGAGTCCTTACAACAGAAGAGAAAAAGACCATTACCCCATTTTACAGATGAGGAGAATCACTCAGAGAAGCTTGCCCAGAGTCCCACGGGAAGAGGAGCACAGAATTTGAAGCCAGATTTGGGCGAGTCTGAAACCTAAGCTCTGCAACAAATGCATGCACCCTGGCTGCGTGCTTCTCCCAAAGACATCTCCCCTTTGAGCTGGTTATCCCTAAGAGAGGAAGGAAGCATTCTGTTTCCTGGTAAAGACAGTTTAGTTAAGAACTGGGGAGTTGAGGGGCGCCTGGGTGGCTCAATGGGTTAAAGCCTCTGCCTTCGGCCCAGGTCATGATCTCAGGGTCCTGGGATCAAGCCCCGCATCGGGCTCTCTGCTCAGCAGGAAGCCTGCTTCCACCTCTCTTTCTGCCTGCCTCTCTGCCTACTTGTGCTCTCTCTGTCAAATAAATAAATCTTTAAAATTAAAAAAAAAAAAAAAAAAAGAACTGGGGAGGTGAATGGGTGAGAGAGGTCAAGGAAGCCACAGAAATCTCACTAGATCAAGCCACAAATACCATCTGGAAGGTATGGTAGAGGTTAAACTGAAGAAGAGAGTGAAGGCCCCAGCAGTGGCTTCTCTCCAACCCCACTGAAAAGCACAGTCATCACTCCTATTGCAACTCCTGCTGCTGGGCAGAAGTGCGGGACAGTGGCCAGCAAGTCCCGGGATATCCCCTTAGACTTTCCCAGGCTCGGCCCTCCTTCCCACTACCCTGACTGTAAAACCCAGGGTCTTCCCCCTCCCCGCCCAGCCTTCCAAGGGCATGTGTCACAAGATGTTAATTTAGCTGGTCTTTTATAATGTTTTCATCCAGAGAGATGCCCTGGAAAGCATCTCTTGTCCCTATGTCCTTGTACCTCTGAGAGATGACCTGGTGATCATGAAAAGATGCATCTCCTAGTAATGCCTCCTGTCAGTTTGAAATGAGTGTCACTATTTTACTATGTCCTGTTGGAGTACATTGTACTTAGAAACAGTAGTTTCTAAGTAGCAACTGTGTCCCAAGCATGATGTTTTTAGGCACAATTTCATTTTCACCATGTTATAAAAGTACTATTAGGAGTGTCATTCCCCTTCTACAGATGAGATCAATGAGGCCAAGAGACTGTGACTCGTCTGAGGTCATGCAGGTAATACAAAGATTCTACCTGGGGTCTCCCAGATCTAATAGTCTCTCCAGACGCCCCGTGCCATTCCTGGACTGGTCAGAGAGAGAAGGACCGTATTCAAAGATACAGCACTGAATCATGCTGCAGGCTTATGTCAATGATAATGACTGTCTTGGTCTGGGCCATCTTCCCAGATGGGATTAAATGCACCAAAAAGGCACCGTGAGAAATGGTTGCTGAGTGAAAGATGACAAGGGAGTCAGAGGAGGCTGGGAGAGCCGGCTGATCACGTAAGAGGTCCGACCCTGAGTGGGGGAGACAGGGAAGGAAGGCAAGAAGGAAAGCTGGGTAGAAGCATCTCAGAATGCCACTCAGGCCCAAGGGAAGGTTGGCCACACCACTGGGGGCACTCCTTGGACAAAGTGGCCCATCAGAGAGCACCCCTCTGCACAGAACAGGCCTCCTTCAGGATCCCCACCAGACTCCTCCCGTGCCAAGAGTAACTGCGGGAAGTGTGGTTTGGGTGTGACCACAGGGATAAACTTCGGGGCAGCCAGGGGCTTGACTGGTCAGGCTCCCTGCAGTCAGCGAGGGGCACCCTCAGAGCTGCCATGGTACTTTTGTACGGACTCGGGTAAAAACATTTAGAACTCTTTTGAACACTTTTTTTTGTTTGCAACCCCAGTTGAACATTTTGCAACTTTTTTTTCCCTAAATACAAAAATGGCCAATATAATTTTTAAAAAGTCTTTTTTAAAAGACATGGACTCAGCATGTAACAAAGCTCAGACACCTTGTTTATGATGAAATTTAATTCTCCCAAGAATGTAGCGTATAGAGGATAATAGAGTTCTGTGACGGACGGGTGCCTCCTTTCCCATCCTACCAAGCTCAAGGCAGTATTCATGTTTCTGGTGCACCTGAAAGGCCAGTTCAATGGACAAAATCACAAAGGGTCATGATGGCAGGCAGACCCTAAAGTGATTCCCAACTTCTGGTGTTCACACTCACGCGTAATCCCCATAAGCATGAGCAGGATCTGTGACTTGCTTCTCACCAAGAGAATACAGCCACAGTGACGTCACTCCCACAAATACACTGCATTATACAAACTCTGTCTCCCCAGAGTCACTCTTGTCCTCCTGAAGAAGAAAGCTGCTATGCTGTAAAAAACTTCCAATGGAGAGGGCCACGTGGTAGGGAACTGTAGGCAGCCCATAGAATTGAGGGCCTCGGCTCCTACAGGCCACAAGGAAATTAATTCTGTCAACAACTGGATTATCTGGGAAGCAAATTCTTCCACAGTTGGGACTCCAGATGAGAATTCAGCCCATCAACAACCTTGACTGCAGCTTTATAAAACTCTGAACCAGCTAAGCCAGGGCCAGACGGGTGGCCTACATAAATCGTGAGATAACAAATGTATGTATTTTAAGCCACTAAGTTTGTGGTAATTTGTTACACAGCAATACATAATTAATAAAGTCCTAAACATGCTGTAAGTTGGGCACTGTTCCAGGCACAATTGTCGTATTACCTTGATTAGGCCACAGGTACAGTGTTCGGTGGGAAGAGTGGGAGGTAAACTACTAAACAAACACGGTGGTTTGTACAATGCAATTCACAAAATACTATAACAGACATATAAACAGATTTCCGAGTGTGTGCAGCTATAGAAGCAATTATTTCTGCCCTGGGAAGCTAGAGAAAGCTTTCTAAATACAACATTTGGACTTGGAAGTAAATTTTAACACAGTGAAATCATTTCACATTCACAGAAATTTCTACACTTTGGATTAAAATGATAGTACCCTTGACACGATGGATGTTCCTTTTTTTTCTTTTTTTTTTTAATGTCCACTTAAATTTTAACCAAGAGAAATAACAGCTTCTCCATCATGGAAAAATGCCGTGATTAGGAGCATTTTTAAGCAGGACTTTCTCCTGTATACTTCTCTAGCTTAGCAAAAGACACACCTGGGCTTCCCTCCCACAGAGGGTGCAAAAGAACTGCTGGCTCGCAAGACCCAGAGGAATAAAACAGCTGCTGACCACGTCACTGAGGAGGGCTGCCCTCCCCCAACCTTCAGTCTCCATGGCAACTGCCAGCCACGGCCTACAAACAGTTACCTCGATTGCATTACACATCCCTGCAGAACTCCCAAGGAGGGAATCCTTGTTGATCTCTCGGTCACCATGGTTTCAGTCCCCACCATGCTGCTAGGTGTTCTCTAAGCATGTGTGTGCATGCGTGTATATACGTCCATGTGTGTCATGAAGCTTAGTGCATGCTGCCCTTTGCTCTTGGTGGAAGCCAAATCATGCTTGCAGAGTGACTAGTGTAATCTCTGTTATGAAAACGACAGCGTGATCCTTGCCCCAGTAAAAGGTTTGTGGTTGCTCAGAGGATTGGCCGAAAAATTCTTTCAGACTGACTGATGGGAATGTACTGTGATCGGGTCTCCCTAGAGAAGAGTACATCTGCAGGCACTAAAACTACTTTTTAATTTTGGACTTGTTAGAAAATAACTCACCACTGATGGGTCATTTTAACTCCGGTTCCAAAGACAGTCAACGCTGGATTGGAAGTTAGTGTGCATGTTCATGATACTCATTCTAAAGGACTGACATCTACAGTCTCAGCGGTGCCGCCACCTCACCCAGGCTACCGGAAGCGTGAACAAAAGAGAGTCTTCGTCGGAATGATTTCTAAATGCTACATTTGTATTTCTACGCTGAGGCTGAAGAACCTGCACCGTTGTGATTTGGGAACCATCAGCGCTTCTCAGACTCTAAGGCTGAGTGTAAATCCCCCGTAAGTTCTTGTGAAAATGCCTTCTGCTTCGACGGGTGAGGCCGGAGATTTGCTAGTTCTACCACACCCCCGGGGAGTGCTGCTCCATGGCCCGCTGCTGCGAGGCCGTCAGGAGTCCTCGCTGTCACCGGAGCCCCCAGGATTACAGTGAGGATTCTCAGTAATGACATCATTTACGTGAAATGCCACACAGCCCCTTACGGGGAACAGATACTCAATAAATGTCGTTTCTCCTCCCTGCAAAGTGCTCCCATTCTCATTAGCGCACTGGACTGTCAGCACAACCCTGCAGTGCAGTTGGGGCAGAAATCGGGGTGTAATCCTCATTTTAAGGATGAGGAAACTGAAGCTTAGGGAGCTGACACAATTTGCCTAAACTTACAGAGTGAATGAGACAGAGGCAGGAATTAAACCTTGATCCTTTAAGCCCCAGTCTTGTGTTCTTTCCATCACACCATCTTGAGAGCCTACATGTCCATGTTAGGAATGTCACTTAATTGATTCAAGATGAAGACCATCCTATTATATTTTTGAAAGCTAGAAAAACCCTGAAATCAAAACCTGGCACAGACACTCCTCTCAAAAACTCTATAGACCAAGCTCAAAAACATAGAAGCAAAACTCCTAAATAAAATATTATCAAATCAAATCCAGCCGTGCATTTGAAGAATAATACAGAATGACTAAGTACAGTTTATTCCAGGAATGTAGGATAGTTTAATATGAAGAAATCTATTAACATAATTCATCACATCTATAGGTCAAAGGAGAAAAACCATATGATCATTGTAAAAGATGCCAAAAAGACATTTGATAAAATTCAACAATCATTCAAGGTTTAAAAAACAACAACAATAACAACTGAGAATTGAAACTTACTTTTTTTAACATGAGAAAGGATAACTATCTGAAAGCACCAGCCAGTAACCTACTTAACTGGGAAATACTCAGGATAAGATAGAACTGCCAACTCTCACTCCTATTTTTAAACCTTGTTTGAGAAGTTTTAATCAATGCAATAAGACAGGAAAAATAAATAAGAGGTAGAAAAGAGTTGGAAGGAGAAAATCAGGTTATAATTATTTTCAGATGCTAAGATTTTCTTCCCAGAAAAATCAAGAGAATTTATTTTAGAACCACTAAAAAGAGTTCAGAGGGATCAGTGATAACCAGTTTTTAAAAAAGGATTTTAAAAAAGTCTCAATCAAAATAAGGAACCAAAAAAAATTAAAATACCAACTAACAAACTTAAGTAGTATTCATTAAACTTCAAAATAAGGCATAGACAAAGAATTCAAATCAGTGGAGAAAAATTCCATATTTCTGAACAGGAAGACATAATTTGTAAAGGTGGTAAGCCTTCACAGTAATTTGCAAACTTACTATTTTTTCAATCAAAATTACAACGTATTCTTGGAACTTGAGAAAGTAATTTCTAATTCAGCTAGAAAAATAAATGCATGAGAACCATCAAGAAAATATTGAAAAAGAAGAATAATGTGGCTAAGCTTGCTTTACCAGATTTTAAAATATACTATAAACTTACAATAAATAAAATATTGCTGTACAGGTGCCAGAAGAGAAAGATCAAAGCAGCAGAGCAGAAAGTTCAGAAATGGGTCCAAGTATAACTATACAAGAATTTATTAAATGACAAAGATAGCATTTATGTTCCATGGGATATGTGGTTGAACTCACGGATTAACTATGTAAAAGTAAATTAAGTCACACTTTTACTTACATCAAAGTCCAAAATAAACCATAGTTGGACTGCAGAGTAAATGTTTTTAACTAAATCATAAAAGAAATAGAAATATATATGTATATATTTTATGTACATATACTCCTCTTAAACATAACAACAAAGTCAGAAAACTTAAAGGGAAATATGGTTATATTGAATAATCTGAAAATAAAGACTTTTCATACTATCGAGGGGAAAAAAACAAATACACTACAAAACTTAAAACATATATGATAGGTAAGGAATTAATATCTTTAATACATAAAAGAGATTTTACAACTCAATGATAAAAAGATTACTACATTATAAAAATGGGGAAACTATATAGAGTCAGTTTCCAAAGGAAGAAGTACAATTGACAAATATATGAACAAATGTTCAACTTTACTATTAATCAAAACCATTCAAATTAAAAGTTTAAGATGAGTTATGCTTCCCATGAAGTTAGCAAGGACTGTAACTCACTGAGGGTGTTTGGACATTGACACTCTTCTATACAGCTCAGAACACAAATTGGTACACACTTTAAGAAAGGCAACTAGCAATATATCTCAGAAACCCAAAAATGTGTGTACAATTCAACCAAGCAATTCTACCTGTACAGATTCATTACTCCCTTACCCCCCAAAAAAGTATAAAAAAGACATGTGTACAAGACTATGTGCAGGAATATATTTTATAATGTTATTTATAACAGAAAATAATCAATGCTTTATAATAGGGAATTATGTCAATTACAGTAAATCTAGTCAATGGCTGTAATGAAGCCATCGTTTCATTAAACTAGTTTACTTAATGTCCCGACAAAATGTTCAGAATATATTACTAAAGGAAAAAGCTAGGTATGGAACAGTACACAATGTTTGACAGCATTTTTAACAAAATACAGAGGCACAGAAAAAATGGAAATGTTTACAGCGATCATCATAAAGGGATTGGGTAATAGGTGATCTGGGTTTTTTGTTTTGTTTTCCATTCACTTTTCTGTATTTTACTATTTTGGCACATCGAGCACAAGTCGCTTTTGTAATAACCACAAAAATTGTGTGCGCGCGCATGTGCGTATTTTAATGAGGCAACTGGGAGCCGGTGTTTAATTTTGAGGAGTGGAGTGACGCAAGCTAAGTGAGGCTTAGGGAAATCTGTTTTCACTGCTGTGAGTGAGTTAGGTCGAAAGACCGAGAACTTGAAAAGAAGGTGATGCACAGCTCAATTTGGCTGTCACAGCTGCAGCATAAGATCTTTGGGTCACAGCCTAGAGACGGGTACCAGTTGGAACAGGTGAGATTCAGGAAGAATCTCGGGTGAATCACCAGGAAAAGGTGATAGAAAAATAAAGATGTGGTCGATACAGACAGAGAGGGTAGAGTGGGTCCTAAGGACAAAGGGCTGGTGATACAAATGCAGCCACAGCAAAGGGACGGGCGCGGATGTAGAGGCAGGTCACCTTACTGAGGACACAGCCATACGAGGGGGGTCCTGGACATGAGAAGGTTCAGGGACGAAGCTTTGCTAGGATAGAGGTCCGGGGTTCCTCCGAAACACTTCCTCCCATGTGAATAAAGCTTTACCGTGCAAAAAAAGCAATTCTCTCATCTGTTCCTCACAGGTGACCTGGTGAAACAGGCAGGACAGTATCATCACTCTAACCGCAGAGACGAGAGAACTGACGTAAGAGAGAACGTCTTAAGCAGTGTACCCAAGCCTCTGGGAAGTGGGAGGAACAAGCCTGGAACTCAGGCATCTTTTATGTCACGCTATTTTGCTATAGAGACAGGGGGTAGTTGAAATCATAGAAGCAGATGAATTTGCTAGATATAAATTAATTGTTTGTTGTTGTTTTTTTTAAAGTGGGAGGCGGACAAAATAGAGCCCTGGGAGTTAGCGGGCCAAAGACAGTATAAGTATAATATACAAGTGAATAAGAACGAAAAAGTCTTACTTAGGATGTACAAAGTAGTAGGATTTATTAGGACTTACAGTGGTGAGAACAGAAACTAGGAATGGATTTATCCAATTCAAGATAGTCTAGATTATAACATGATAGCAAAACACCCAGGATCTCCGTGTCTTAAAACAACTAATTTTTCTTTCTGGCTCATAGTATAAGTCGATCATAGGATGTCACGAAAGCTCTGTGCTCGACAAAATCACTCAGAGAACCAAGCTCAGCAAGAAGCCAGCATCTTCTAGAACACTGCCAGTCATTGCTTTCAAAAGAAGAAAAAGTATCGACAATTAAATGCTTTAAGAAGTGAAACCCATCACTTCCCACCCCAACCCATGGGCCAGAAGTGGCCAAATGCCCCACCCAGCCACAGGGCCAGGCATCGGGAGAATCACAAAGATGTGATGAGCAGCATCCATGAACACCAGGCCTACAAAACATCTGCGCTCAACGATAGGAAAGGTGCACCATTTACTGAGCTCAAGGGTATCCCCATGAGGAACCTGAAGGACGTGGGCAGAAATGTGCAAGTCCATCCAAGAAAGGAATAAACCATTTCTTGATTTCTAATAACAACACAAATTAGGAAAATCATGTGAAGGAAGATTGCTTCTCTTGGCTAAACGGCAACACTTAAAAAAATAATAATAATAAATAGTAATAATAAAGTCCTGGTTCTTCATCTTCCAGCACAGAAGTGAGAAAAGATATTAGAAGAGAATTGAGGGTCACAACACAAATCAGTAACTTAGTTGTAAATAGCCAGTCAACGTGCATTTTAAAAGCGCCCATTGCGTACAGAGCATTATCCTAAAACTCTGCCCCATCCTCAGCTCGGAGCCCTGCATCAGTCCACTCACACAGGACAGACAGTTTATTCCTGGATGTTGAGGGACCAGAATCCTTCCTCTTTCCCAGCTGAAACTATTTGGTGCGCCTGGTAAACTCTTTCATATACTGGGCTTGGCATGGCAGCAAGCTGCACTAAGAAAATGATTAAATTCAACTCTTGACTTTGTGCAAGGTATTTAACTGTGCAAACCAATGATAATAACGGCCTCTGCTCACAAGGCTGCTGTGATGAGGAGAGGTGTGAAAAGCCTAACACGTAGTAGGTGTTCAATAAATGCTCTTTTCCTTGCTTTAATATAGCATCTCCAAGTTTAGAATATGTGCCACAGGCAAGATTCCAGATGTGCAAAGCATGTTTATGACCTCAGATTTCATTTTACAAGACTTCTATCTGGACCTTTATAGTAACTTCGATAGAGAAGGTGTTAGATTTTTTTTTCTCACGTAATTTCTTTTGCATATTATACCTCCTTCAAAGGCCAAATCGCTAGTTATAAAGCAACCCCTTCTAGAGGTTTGCCTCATATCATGTAACAATTAGACAGCTCAAGAATAAAGTTCAAACAGAATTCAGCTAGTGATGAGTTTGAGGGATTTGTCAGTTGACCAAACACGAACACCAGGAAAACTGACAGCCTGTTGGTGATGCACAGTCCTCTCCTCTGAGCCAGGTTAGAAACAAAACCGTTTGCCATAAGGACCTAATTTATCATTGGAAAGGATAGCAAATATGTTATTAATGAACGAATAAATCACTCTCAGGCAAGCAATGACTTCATTTTCTCTCAGGGGTGTTCAGCATAATATTTTTCCTACAAAACGTACCCTTAGGCCAGCTCACAAGAGTCTTGGGGGAGAGGCTACAATGCATTTCTCTGCAGGCCTCGAGCACTGTGCTGTGAGCAGAGAAGCGGATGCCCAGCATCCCACCAAACAAAGCTTGGCAGGAGTCAGCAGGGGAGTCACTCTGCCATGGACTGATGTTTGTGGCCACCACAGAATTGATATATTAAATAAATCCTAACACCCAGTGTGATGGTCCTTGGAGAGGAGGCCTTTGGGTGGTGATCAGGTCATGAGGGTGGGGCCCTCACGAATGGGATTAGTGCCCTACAGAGAAGATCCTTGACCCTTTTGCCATGAGAGGGCACAGCAAGAAAACAGCCATCTATGAATCAGGAAGCAGGCTCTCACCAGACACTGAATCTGCTTGGTGCCTTGATGTTGACTTCCAGCCTCCAAAACTATGAGAAATAAAATTTCTGTTGTTTATAAGCTACCCAGTCTATCCATGGTGGTCTGTCACAGCAGCCTGAGTAGAATAAGGTACTGTGCATCCTCGTGGGGTACAGCTTGTGTGATATAGAAAAGAAGTCAATCTCTTCTCTTGGACCTTTGACCGCCTCTAATTGTGAGAAAAACATGCCAAAATACAGATGACCACATTCTGTGTGGTGCATGAACTTTCTAGGAAATACGTACCCTCTGTGATTGGGCCACGGATTGCACAGAGAGCAGAAGCAAGCAAGGCGAGGGAGGCAAGAGTGCAGAGAGAAGGAGAGGAAGGCAGCGGGGACAAGGAGAAGGGGCGCCACAGGGAGATGCTCTGAAAGAACCATGAAACTGACACACGAGTCACAGTGAAACTGCTACTAGGGGTTTGGTGGTGAGGGCAATGGGGTAGACACCCAAGGTCAAGGGATGAGCGTGGGGTAGGGCAGCAGCAGACCACCCCATAACTCTGACTTGGCTGTGGTACTTTGGAAAAATCACTTAGCTTCTCTGAGTCTCTGCTTCCTCATGTTAAGGAAGGATATTGTTCATCCATCTCAGAGAATTGGAATGAAGATTAAATTAGATGGTATACATGAAACTACAAAGCCCAGATAAATGCCAGGCTTTCGTTATGATTACAAAAGTGTCTCTTGTTCTTTCCCTGAGCATTTACTGGCTGCCTTCTACATGCCAAGACCTACGCTTCGTGCTGGTGACACAAAGACGAACATCAAAAATAACAAGATCAAAACCCCAGCATCTAGACGCGCTAAATCTAGAGAGGCAGAAAGATATACTATGGCAATATTACAATGCTAGGATCAGCAAGGTTTTTTTCCTGCTAAGAACAAAATGTAAATATTTTAGGCTCTATAGCAACTACTCTGCAACCATAGACAATATGCAAATGAATAAATGCGGGCCATGTTCCCAAAAATGATGGTAGGAGGCAAGGTCAGAAATGTAAACAGGACTGGATTTTGCAGAGCCTTGGAGGTCATGCTAAGGACGTGGATTTTATCCTAAGAGGGATAGGACAAAATAACCCTCTCCCGTGGCGTACAGTGCCATCGTCCAAAGTCCGTCCTTAAGGAACTGAAGGCAGGGAGAAGGCTCATCAGAAAGCTTCCCATGTCCTCTGACTCTCTATCCTGGATATTCTCAATATGTATATTAAAGGCTCTCAGAGTTCTCACTCACACACACATACATCCATTTAATTTTATTAAACTCTTTACATTTGCCTGATCAGAGAAGCCCTTTTTCCAAAGAACACCTAACATAATCCCCTGGACCCAATGTTCTCTCATGGATACACTTTGGGAAGCACTGGTCAATGGGTCAGAAGCAGACTCCTTAGCAGCACATTCACAGCCACTGGCCTCACCATCAGCCATACCTAAACACTCTAGACTCAACCAACAGCAAACCACTCTTTCCCTATTGATCCCATGCTTGTTCATGCCACCTTACATTCACACGCTCTGTTCAACATGCCTGGAATGTTCTTATCTTCGCTCTCTTCCTGCTGAACTAAGTGATCTAAAAATCCAGCTCGAGAATGTCCTCCATGGTGAAGTGCAGAAAACACGTCTCCCTGAACCCACCCTGCCATACACTAGACACGTGCACACACACGTGTACACAGGCCTGCACAGGCACACACGCACATGCACATATGCACAGACACACACACAACCACGGGGCACTATTCCCTTCTCCATACAACTTTGTATCTTGCGCTTAAATCTATTACTGTCCATCTTATATTTTAAGTCTATATCTACCTACGTGTGTCCTCTCTTAATAAAGACTACTCCAGTGCCTACTCAGTACTAAATACTATATAGATGATGTTTAAATGGATAAACTCATTCACTCATTCATTTCATCTGTGAGAAAAGCATACTATGTGTTTCACCCCTATTGAGGTCCTAATCTCTCATTCTCTCGTGGGGAGGTAAAGGTTATTGAATTGGGGGGCAAAAACCAAGATAATATAAGAAGTCGTTTCTAGTTTTTGATCCTATGTTGAAAGATAACAGGCTTCATTAACTTAATTTGAGGTACTGTACATGCAATTGCAACATTTTGGTGAACTGACCTCCTACCTTATCCTTTCTATCAGTTGACATGAGAGAACAACACTGCAAAGGGAGTTAAGGGCGCTTAGGTGGCTCAGTCAGTTGAGTGTCTGACTCTAGGTTTCGCCTCAGGTCACAATGTCAGGATCGTGAGAGAGAGAGCACCATGCTCAGCGGGGGCGTCTGCTTGAGACTCCCTCTCTGCCGCCCCCCGCCCCCTCTGCCCCGATCACTCTCTTACTCTCTAAAATAAATAAATGCATCTTTTTTTTTAATTTAATAAAAAAGAAAAGGGAGTCAGGTGTGCCCCTGCCTTCCCACCATTCAGGACCAAAGTCAGACTGAGAGAAGAGCACCAAGACGTATCCCATGATTACCAAAACCAGTGCTTCTGAAGCTTGAGTGGGTATCAGAGTCACCCGAAGGACTTGTTAAAACATGGATTATTATGGGGCGCCTGGGCGGCTCAGTGGGTTAAAGCCTCTGCCTTCAGCTCAGGTCATGATCTCAGGGTCATGGGATCGAGCCCCACATCGGGCTCTCTGCTCAGCGGGGAGCCTGCTTCCCCCTCTCTCTCTTGCCTACTTGTGATATCTCTCTCTCTGTCAAATAAGTAAATAAAATCTTTAAATAAAAAAAAAAAACATGGATTATTAGGCCCCACCCTAAAGTAGTTAATTCAGTAGGTCTTGGGAGGGCCTGATAATTTACATTTCTAACAGTTCCCAGGGGATGATGGCGCTGCTGGTCCAGGGACCACACCCGGAGAACTACTGATCCACGGTTCACTGACTGCTTCCCAATGCCACAACCATACTAGCAATATAAATGTGCATGCTGCCTGATTGCTCTTCTCAGGGAGATGGCAAAGGGGACTGGCACTAGATCTGGATTCCAAAGACCAGCCTCGTGACAACTGGCAAATCACAGAACCTCAGAACAACTTAGCTTCTTCCATCAAGAAATGGCAATTATAAGCCCATCACTGCCTGCCCTCACTGGGCTGTTATGAGAATACAGTGCAAAAATGACCTACAAGTCTTTCCATATCCTAGAAAGCCCTAAAGAATCAGAAAATTGACCAGAAAAAAATAAAACATATGTGAATGGTACAAAAATTTTTTTAGGTGTGTGGGCAGGGGAGGGTAATTCAGAGGAAGAGTTCAAAGATGAATTTCTCCACATTAATCAAAACAGTTTTCATACATGAGCGTAGAGCCATAACTTTAGTCACTGAAGTGTTCATTTGTTCCTTTTTATTATTGAGTAGTATTTCAAAGTATAGATGATAGCTGTGCCATGGAATTTGTTTAATCATTCACTGATTGAATGAAGCTGCATTCTTTTTTTTTTTAAGGCATGGCTTTAGGTCTCACATTTGGGTGTTTGAATCTATTTTGTGTATGGTGTAAGAAAGCAGTCCGGTTTCATTCTTTTGCATGTTGCGGTCCAGTTTTCACTCACATATGAAACTTAAGAAACAAAACAAAACAAAAAAAGAGACCAAAAAAACCCCCAGAATCTTAAATACTGAGAACAAATTGGTGGTCGCCAGAGGAGAGGCAGGTTGGGAATGGGTGAAACAGACAAGGGGCAGTAAGAGTGCGCTCAATGTGATGAGCATCGAGGTATGTATAGAATTGTTGGAGGATATTGTATGCCCGAAACCAATATAACACTTTATTTAATTGCACTGGAACTTTAATGATTTTTAATTTTAAAAAAAGACATAAAAGGTGAGAAAGTTCAAGTGGTATTCAGGAAACAATGAACATTTTTTAAGTTATTCTATCTTGTTCCAAAAATTATTTGAGACAGGGACCAAGAGTAGAACCATTTGGTTAGAGGAGCTGGCAAACTTGTTTCATAAAAGACCATACAGTAAATATTCTAAATTTTGTGGACCATACAGTCTCTACCACAACTATTCAGCTTTGCTGCACCAAAGTCCCCATAGATAACATGGAAATGAATGGGAATGACTCTGTTTCGATAAAACTATATTTACAAAAACAGGCCCAGGACTTAGTTTGCTGATCCCGATTTAGAGAAATAATGGAAAACAGAGTTGAAAAGGCAGGTTCAGACTATAAAGAGCCCAAAATGCCAATGAGTTTACAATTTGTTTGGTAACCATTCAAAAGTCCCCAGAGATTGTCTAAGCAGGTAATTTGGTGGAGAAAGGAATAGTTTAATCATAAGCAGAGTGAAATGCTTGGAAGATTAATCTGGAAATGACAGATAAAATGAATTCATGAGGGGCAGCTCAGTCGTTGAGCGTCTGCCTTCAGCTCGGGTCATGATCCCAGGGTCCTGTGATCGAGCTCCCCATGGAGCCCAGTGTTGGGCTCCCTGCTCCTCAGGGAGCCTGCTTCTCCCTCTTCCACTCCCCCTGCTTGTATTCCTTCTCTCACTGTATCTCTCTCTGTCAAATACATAAACAAAATCTTTAAAAAAAAAAAAAAAGAATTCATGGTGTGAGCAAGGGAAAATGGGAGAAGGAGAGAAGTAAATGACTACTGCAGTTGTCCAAGCTAAAAATAAAAAGGTCCTGAATGGGGCAGTTGTAACTGGACATAAAAGAATGGAAATAAAATAAACTTTACAGAGAACAGTTGACAGAATTTGGAAACTGACTGGATACCACGGCAAAAGACAGAAAGCAAAAAATATCTCTGAGTTTTAAGTACACACTTTGGAATGAAGCAGACCTGTGCTTAACTTGTTTGTTCTACATTTACTTGAGAAAATTATGAAATTTCAGTTTCAGTTTCCTCATCTGTGAAAGGAGTAAGAGCAGTGTCTTCCTCAGAGTGCAGCTGAGCAGATGGAATGAAATAACACAGGCAAAGCCCTTAGCACCATAACTGGTATTTAGCAAGCATTCATTAAACATCAGTGATCATGACATTGATTCTGCCAAAAAGATCCCTCTCCAATCCCCCCCCGTTCTAGTAACAATTTTACTACCTAATCTTTTCAGTTTAAATATCACGAGCATTGCATGATATCCCATTGTGTAAAGGTTCCATACTTTAACCAATCCCCCATTGTCAGACATCTTGTTTGTTTCCAATATTTTGCTATTTTTAAAATCACTTAGGGTGCTTTCAACTCCAAGGGAAAGAAACTCCAAATCAAATCAATTTGCTAAATAAAGGAAATTTGTTGGGAATGAAAGAAGGCTGCTGTGGAGGGGCGCCTGGGTGGCTCAGTAGGTTAAAGCCTCTGCCTTCGGCTCAGGTCATGATCTCAGGGTCCTGGGATCGAGCCCCGCATCGGGCTCTCTGCTCAGCGGGGAGCCTGCTTCCCCCTCTCTCTCTGCTTGCCTCTCTGCCTACTTGTGATCTCTCTCTCTCTGTCAAATAAATAAAAAAAAAATTAAAAAAAAAAAAAAAAAAAGAAGGCTGCTGGGGAGAGAGGAACAAATCTTATCAATTGTCTCCTGCTAATTCTTCTACCCGATGCCTTGATTATATTGACAATATTGATTATATTGATTATATTGACACATATTGATATGACATTCAGGTTTCTTAACTGGAAAAACTCCAAATGATGGGACTATTTCAAAGGCCACAGGCAGAAAAACTTCTCCCAGCAAAGCTATATTTTCTTCCTTTTC
>CM053615.1:57417957-57460569 GCA_028646535.1 Procyon lotor
GGAGGGAGGGAGGGAGGGAGGGAGGGAGGGAGGAAGAAATGGTGATAGAGAAAACCATTCTTCAATGGGTTTGGACACAGCTTAACCTTCAGCTGTCACTTTCTTCAACTATGTGTGCAATTCCCTGGACTTTAGCATAGAAATGGTGTCATACAGAGAGTTGTAATCAGGTGTGTCTCCTTGGCGGCTGCACCTTGTTCTGGCTATACAACCACAAGCAACGACCCAGACTCTCTGAGCTTTTTTTTTTTTTTTTTTCCACCTATAAAATGAATCTGCCTTCTGGGATTTTCATGGGGATTAAAAAAACAAAAACAGGGGTGCCTGAGTGGCTCAGTGGGTTAAAGCCTCTGCCTTCGGCTCGGGTCATGATCTCAGCGTCCTGGGATTGAGCCCTGCATCAGGCTCTCTGCTCACCAGGGAGCCTGCTTCTCTCTCTCTCTCTGCCCGCCTCTCTGCCTACTTGTGATCTCTCTCCTCTCTGTCAAATAAAAAAATAAAATCTTTAAAAAAAAAAACAAAACAAAACAAAGAAGCACATATATATAAGCTACTTAGCACAGGGCCTGGTACAAAGTCAATGCAAAATTAACATCAGTTGCTAGTATCACCATCCTTACCACTACCATCATCATCATCTTCGAGGCAGGAAAGCCATTTTCAGAGCTTTAAGTTGAGCATCAAACTTACTCCCAACCAACTTCAGCCTCCCCTGTCCTATTTATTACATCAAAAATATTCCATTGGTCGTGAATGAAATACTTGCTGTTACTACCCAGGATCTGAGTCCTCCCATCCAGCATGGTGAATGGAACAGATAATGTCAGTTCTGACCAAATTTTACCAGAACCTGGATAGACCAGAGACGCAGAAGGACATCATCTGAGATGAGGGGGTAAGAAGCATATTCTCCAGCTTTATGACCCCTAGATGCTGGAACAGGATTCCTCAGAATGATGTGAAAGCTAAATAAATCAGCAAAATGGAATTTTCGAGGTAATCTGATCCCATGCCAATGAGTCTATTTGGGAGGAAAAGATTCCCAAAGAGTAGGAGGGGCTCTTCAATAAACCCTCAAAAAAAGAAGCTCCTTATTGTGATTTTGTGGGTTTGGATGACATTGCAAAGCAATATGGGCTACTCACATCCTCACAATCTTTCTAAAGACCAAATAACTAGGAAAGGAATAAATGACCAAGGTTACTGGCACCTTCTTTTTCATGCACCTTATGGAAAGAATTTTGCCTGCAGATTCAATTGAGTAACACTTTGAAGGAGTTTACAATCTAAATTAGAGCAGGAAGAGTGGAGGTGAGAATGGGAAGACACAAAGGCAAGGCCACTACCCTGGATCTTGAAGAACTGATTCTGCAATACACCAGTTCAGAAACCCTGGGAAGGGAATCCTACCTCTATGTAACCGGGGAGAATTGAATCAGATCAATGAATTTCAAGCACCTCCACCCAGCCCTGCAGCCCCTCTGTAAATTCAGAGGCCACTGCAGGCTTGGGGGCAGGGAAGAAATTAAGAAGTCCAAGTAAGGGTGAGCCTCCGGGTCCCACCACTACCACCATAACTCCTTCAGCTAGACAATCTCTGCCCGTCTGATGGTCCACATAAGATTCTGTTAAGAAAAATCCTGGTGGCTTTTTCTTTGGGGCGCCTGGTGGCTCAGTGGGTTAAAGCCTCTGCCTTCGGCTCAGGTCATGACCTGATCTCGGTCCTGGGATCGAGCCCCGCAACGGGCTCTCTGCTCAGCAGGGAGCCTGCATCCCCCTCCCCCTCTACCTACCTCTCTGCCTACTTGTGATCTCTCTCTGTCAAATAAATAAATAAAATCTTTAAAAAAAAAAAAAAGACCTTTCATGTTTAAGCAAGAAAAAGAACTAGATGATCTCCAAATCCATTCCAGCGCCAATAGTCCATGGTTCCAGATGGAGGAAATGAGATCACTTCAAGAAGAGGCTGAAAGGAAAAAAAAAAAAAAAAAAGAAGAGGCTGAAAGGGAGGGTTAACATGAGACCATGAAGAGCCTTGCACACAATGCTAGAGCATCTGTGCTTTACCCAGCAGGGAACCATGACAGGCGAACAACAGGACCAGGTCACTATGTTAGTGAAGTGCCCTGAAGGCCCGGATGAGTGGAGGAGGCACTGAGAATTGGGGGGTAGTGTTATTCAAACACTGTCCAAACAGGAAGCAGTTATCAGTGTTTTATCAGAGAAATAGGAAAGAAAAATGAACGCAAGAGGGGGCAGCATCCTTCACTCACCAGCGTCCCCCATCCTGTTCTGGGGGTTTTTTTGTTTGTCTTCCAACTCCATTCCCATCCTCAAAAAGCTGAGCAAAATGACTCTTTTCACTCACAGACAATGTCACTGACGGTCCCCTTACACCAGGTGAGCACAGTGACACCAGGGTAACAGGTGTGCCATCTTCAGCTAATGAACCCGGTCAGATCATGTCAATGGTTGACCACCTATCCAACTTCCCCATGACCCAGATGCTCCCAAGCTCCCAGTCGTGCAGCTGACCAGCTTCAAAGAGGGACTTCCAGAAGGTCTCTGCCCCAGCAGCTTCCTGGCTCACCAGACCTACTCCCACCTTCAGCTCCATCAGGGCAGGAAATTCCCACACACAGCCCAGTGGACTTGTTGAAGATGGAAAAGCCACATCCAGGCCTCTGATTTACGATGTGGCATGAACTCAACACTTTTCTCATGTTCTTGAGTCCAACACAAATGAGCAAAAGCAGATTATGTAAAACTGGCACTTAGAGACTATGTTGCACCTTTAAAGACACCTCAGCTGTCCAGCAAGCCGGTATGGGGAGCTCACTGAGAAGCAGGACACCACTTCCTGGACTGTGGCTGTGAACCTGGTTCTGGAAAGAGCTATCAGCCCACACCCCTGGCACCAGGCTTCTCCTATCACTCCCTCCAGGTTCCCGAGCCCTTGTCAGGGTGTGCACACGTGCTAGTCCTCTGCCAGCAACACCTTTCCCCCCTCTACCCCTGGATTCTTTTTAGGTGCTCATACATTCAAATCATTTTTGAGCTAATTCAACAAGAGTAACGAGTAAATAACAACAGCTTCTTGCAACCCAGCTTCTGTAAATCAATTTTGTTTAATATATAAGTGGCGAAATTTTGAACCAGAGAATCAAAATGTGGGATTTTCAACAGTCATCAAGTTCAATCCATGCATTTTTGAATTTGAAGAAACAGACCAGAGAGGGGAAATGCCTTTTCCAAAGTCACGCAAGAATAACCAATGCTAACAAGTACTGATGCTAAGGGTCTAGGGGCTGTGCTACATGATTCGTGTACATTAGCACATTTCATCTCACAATGACCATATGAGGTGGATGCTATTACTAGCCTCATTTTACAGATGAGAAAACTGGAAGGGGAAATGACTAATCCAAGTTATATAAGCTTGATGATGTCAGATAAAATTCTAGATGGGAGACCACTGTGGAGTGGGTCAGGGAGACAGAGAGAAAAGGTGCAGTGGAGGATTGTCTCCATGAATAAGCCAATCACTTCTCCTCTCTGAGCCTCAGTTACTGAATCTATGAATTGAAAACAATTTCCTTAGCCACAAAGTACTATACAAATGAAAGAGGAAGGGGTGTTTTTACAAAATAAAAAGATTTTGTGTTATTTTCTATTTAAAAGAATATATTCTTAAGTTAAACAATGATAAAAATACCATAGAAAAAAGGCAAGAAGGAAGGAAACATTATTCATTCCATTGTCCAGAGATTATTAGCATCTTAATACTAATGCCACAAGAAATCTGCTTATATTTCTATGCACGTGCATATAATTCTTAATAAATGGGATCATCCTCTTCATGCTGTTTTGTGATCTAGTCCTTTCACTCAAGTTCTACTTGGTGAAAAATCTAGAAAATTCTATTTTTAGGAGGCCATTCTTGTGAGCTTAGATCGGCTCTGTGGAAAGAACCAGGTGGTTTACTTATCATCCTCGTAATGGCTTAGGAACCTGCTCCTCCACGGACCAGTAGTGCCTCGCTCATCACCTGCAGTGTCCTGTGCCCTGCACAGAGGCCAGTAGAACACACGACAGCTGCAAGCCAGCCCGCTCCGGTCTCCAGGCGAGCCCCCGGCACAGCGACAACGTCCAGGGATGGGGGCCCTTGTGTGGTCTGCGCGGCGGCGCTGTGTGTGCTGGCCTTTGAGAAAGGCTGACTCTGGAGCCCTGGAGACCATGGGTCCAGACAGACTGCTTCTGGCCACACTGCAGCCAGCGAGGGCAGGCACAGCTGGCGCCATCCATCCGCCGCGTCCGTGCCGGATCGATGCCCCGCGCCCCAGGGCACAGGGTCAAACCACGGCATGCAAAGGGCAGGCTCGGAGAATGGGTGCTAAGCCAGTTCTGCTCTTATTCACAGAGTGCTGCTCATGGTGCTTCCATTCTTTGCCTCTAAGCAAATTTTAGGAAAATATCCAAGTGATAGGAAGTAGGCTGTCTCTGGTGGTCCCGGTATTACCCAGACTTCACGGAATGCCTCTAAAGCAGCTGCAGAGCGAATTCATTCCCTACTGCTGCACAACAGATTACCCCAAAATGTAGTGGCTAAAAACAAATGTTTTGTATCTCGAAGTTTCTGAGGGTCAGGAATCTTGAGTACAGCTGAGCAGGACACCTCTCGTTCAAGGTCGCTGACGAGGCTGCTGCTAAAGCTGTCAGCCAGGGCTGCCCCTGTCTCCAGGTGTAACCGGGGCTGGAGGATCCGCTCTCACGCTCACCCACATGGCTGCTGGTCGGCTTCCGTTCCTCGCCAAAGTGGCCTCTCCATTGGGCTGCCTCATAACATAGTACCTCACTTCCCCCAACACCAGGGAAGCTGGGGGGGTGGGGGGGTGGGCGTTGAAGAGGAGACAGAAAGTAGAAAGGGGAGGGGAGAGGAAAGGAGAGAAGAGCGGATATAGTCTTTCTGTAACCTAATCTCAGGAATGACGTCACATCACTTTGGCTGTATTCTCTTCACTAGAATTGAGCCACTAGGTCCAGCCCACACTCAAGGGAAGGGGATTATAAAAATGCACCCGACTCCGTCCTCTTGCCTGGAATAAGGATATAATGGCTAGCATTCTGCCAGCCAGCCCGGCGGGTGAGGATGAGGGCCACACCCTAGAGATGGTGGCTCAGAACACAGGAAGGAGAAGCCTGAGTCCCCGGTGAGTTCACCACCCCATCGTCGCCTCTCACTTAAAAAAATAAAACCCTGAGTGTTAAAGTCACGCTCAACTTGCGTCTCACTCGCATGCAGGTGAGTCTAACCTTACCTGAGATAGGCTGCTAGCACTAACCTCAAGTAAGGGTTCACATTCAACCAGCATCTGCATCTCTTACAGATGGAACATCTAAGCTCGGAGAGGTAAAGTCATTCACCCACCACCACTCAGCTAGAGACTGGCAGGCAGGAGACCCAAAACCTGATCTCCACATTTACCCAAGCCAGTTCTGAGTGTCCCCCAAATTTGTTGAACACTCAGAGCTCTGTTTGGGATGTTCCTGGCAGCTGGAAAAGTTCTGATTCCCTCAGGCAATGTATTTGTACCAGAACATTCCCTGCTCTGTTTCTCTGCTTAACAAGTAAACAAGTGAAATAGAAGAGGAAAAATATTTTGGATGAATTGATGATTTGCAGTTCAAAAACTTTTGTCTTACGCGCACTCAAGCCAGTAGCCATGGAAACTCTCCTGTCATTTCCTCAGCCTCTCTGAGCACCACTCCGTATTTCTGTAGGGCACTGAGGTGGCATGAGTTTTCAGAGGACTTTGGTACACAAGTCCATAACCTGGAAACGATCACATTTTCATTACTGAGTTGTCTCAGATGGCTTGTCTCTTTAGAAAGACCCTTCCACCCACCTGCCCGAAGAACTGTCAGCAGAGCCATTCAAGACAGAATCATTGTAGGTATAACGTTAAACATTTTCATGCTGTAAAAGACATGCTTAATGTCCTTGCCCAGCCACATCCCTTGCTCCAGGAATGGCTATGCTCAGCACCTGCTGAAGGACTGGGCCTAAGCCACCATACATGAACTGTGTGATTCCCGCTTCCTGCTCCCAAGGTCTCAAGGCATTTGCAATTCCGCTTGTCACCTGACCCAGGGAAAGCCAACATATCAGTTCAGAATCTTTCTTTTGGGAACCTGAAATAAAAAAATGTGGAGACAGGGGCGCCTGAATGGCTCAGTGGGTTAAAGCCTCTGCCTTTGGCTCAGCTCATGATCCTAGGGTCTTGGGATCGAGCCGCGCATTGGGCTCTCTGCTTGGCAGGGAGCCTGCTTCCCCCTTTGCCTGCCTCTCTGCCTACTTGTGATCTGTCGATAAATAAATAAATAAAATCTTTCAAAAAAAATGCAGAGATTGTCATTAATTGACCAGGGGCAGTTAAATTAAAAGGTCATATAATGGGGCACCTGGTTAAGCATGTGCCTTCAGCTCAGGTCATGATCTTAGGGTCCTGGGATCGAGCCGTGCATCGGGCTTCCTGCTCAGTGGGGAGTCTGCTTCTCCCTCTGCCTCTGCTATTCCCCCTGCTTGTATTCTCTTGCTCTTGCTCTGTCAAATAAATAAAATCTTAAAAAAAAAAAAAAAAAAAGTCATAGCATTAGGGCTGGAGGTACCCTTCTTGGCCTTGTACATCATAAGAAGGGAACAGTCTACAAGGAAGGGGGAGATTGGCTCAGATAGAAAAAAAAGAAAGGAAGAAAAAAAAGAACTCATGTAGTCCCAGAGAGAGAAAAAGATAGTAGCCACTCCAATTTCTTTTTTATTGACATAAATGACAGATGACATATTACTTGCAGATATACAACATAGGGATTTTATGTTTTTATACACTATGAAACTATCTCCTTGATAAGTCTAGTTACCACCTACCTGTCCCTTTACTAAGTTATTACAGTATTATTGACTATACTGTAATTAATATCCCCATGGCTTATAACTGGAAAGTTGTACCTCTTAACCCCCTCCACCTATTCTGCATGTCACTCTACCCCCTGCCATGACCGGCAACCATCAGTCTGTTCTCTGTATCTAGGAGCCTAGTTCTGTTTCGTTTTGTTTGTTCCTTTTTTCTGTTTTTTAGATTCCCATATAAGTGAAATCACATGGTATTGGTCTTTCTCTGACTTATTTCATTTAGCGTAATGACTTCTAGGTCTATCCACATTGTCACAAATGACAAGATTTCATTCCTTTTTATGGCTGAGTAATATTCCAGTGTGTGGTGCATGTACCTCTTTTTTATCCATTCTATTGGTGGACACTTAGATTGCTTCCATCTTGGCTACTGTAAATAATGCTGCAATGACATAGGGGAACATGTACCTTTTCAAATTAGTGGTTTTGTTTTCTTTGGATAAATACCCAGAAATGGAATTGCTGGGTCAGATGGTAGTTCTGTTTCTAATTTTTTGAGGAGCCTCCAGTGTTTTCTATGATGACTGCACCAATTCGCACTCCAACCAACAGGGCATAAGTCACTTTAATTTTTAATGGCTTCCCAGTTCCCAGCTCCAATTTTTACAGGCAATGCTGTGCTCTATTCCTGTATCTTCCTCAGGATTCATTCAGGGCTCAGAGTCTGAATTTCTGCTCCCTGCTCCTTGCCACAATGCTGCACCTTCACTTTACAAATCTTTTCCACTGACATTATCGTGATTGCCCTTCTTCAAGTCCTGGAAGACCAGGAGACCAGGAATGATGACCCTCACTCCTCTTTTACAGATAGGGTAACTGAGGCCCAAAGAGGGGAGGGAAATTTTCCAAGATTACTTATGCAGCTCACTATAAAGGGCAAAATCTGAATTCAGGTCTTCTGAATCAAGGTCTGGTGTTTTTCCTGCTTATCATGCAATCAAGCAAAACAGAAATTCAGAGTGAATTTGACTGGAAATCCCATAATTCCCTTGGGCCCTCCAGGTTTCAAGAAGAGACAAGTAGCTGTGGATCCTCAATGGTGAGAGAAACAAGCCAAATCATGAAGCCTATTTTATTTTAATGATTTTGTTTGACTTCTTAGACTGCAAATTCAACTGCCTAGAGGGGCCAGGCCAGTAATTAGAGAAAAGAGGAAAACAAGCCAGTGTGTTACAGTTGGGAATGGTGGAGACTGGGGCAAACCGCCATGCTCCTGACCAGCTGGTCATGTGGGAATCCTACAGGTCTCAATAAGAGATCATAAGATCTCAATCCTTGAGATCTTCTCAAGTTTCATGAAAATGTAGACATCTGACTTTTTATGTGAAATTTACTAATTGTGAAAACATGTGTTAGCCAAACAAATTACACACGTGCCGGCTAGATACAGCCCCTGTACTGCCAATTTGCCACCTCTGCTCTGGATTACAAGCCCCTGAGGACCAGACTGTGCATTATCACTCACCTTTACATCTCTAATGCCAAGCACAGAGGAGGCACTCAGGAGAGCTGATTCATCAAACGGCTTAGAGGAAAAGCATGTCATTCTGGTCTCTATTCAGGAGATGCCTCCTCAGAGAGATACCCTCTCACAACCTATGGCTATCCTCCAATGTCCATTCTTCTATTTCTTCTACAAAAAAGACCCCTGATTTTTAGCCAGGTGCAGAATAAAGCCTGGAATAAAGAAGACTCTCCTCGGCCTTTCTTGCAGCAAGGTCTGGTCACGTGACTAATATCTGACCGACAGAATGAGAATAGAGGTAATGTGCACAACTTTCAGGAAAAAAACTTTGAAAGAGGGCCATGCCCTGCTCTTTCTCTTTCCCCCTTCCTACTGGAATGCAGATATGATGGCTGGAGCTGAAGTAGCCATGCACTGCCATGATGTGCAAGCCACCTACTGAGGATGATGGACCAAGAGGATAAAAAGTGCTGGACTGTTTGATTTTGCATGAGAAAAAAAAAAAAAAACGTATACTTCTACCTTCTTCCATCTATTGTTTTGGGGGTTTTCTAAAAGGACAAATCCTCTCTTTCTCTCCTCTCCTGTTTATTTTTATTTAACACTTAACATACATAATAACATGTATTTTTTTGTTTTATTATTTTTGTTCTGTACTAGATTATAAGCTCCATGAAGGTAGGGGCTTTGTTTTGCTTACAGTTGTTTCTCAGTGTTTGGAAGAGCGCCTGACCCATGGTAGGTGCTTAAAAAATAGTTCTTAAATGTATAGATTAAGTGGGTTAGATTAGGTTAAAAGTGAAACTGAATAAAATGACAACCTAAACCCAGTTTAAATACCTAATACCAACCTAAACACCAACCACCATCAGCCAAATGTGTTCAGTATTCCAACACTATTACCCCAAGGGTTTTGGTCAAATGCAAACAAGGGGGAAATTTTCAATAATCCCAAGGACTTGTCTGAAATGTACAAAGATTATGAAGAGAGAAAAAAAAAATTCCCTAAACCCGTTTCCACTTCCAAAGGCAGCACTTTCCCAACAGCTGCCCCATTTTGAGTCTGTGACAGCCAGACCCCAGGTCTAGGCGGGGCTCCGGGGCCGCGGCAGTGGGAAAAGAGCCCGTGCATCCAGCCCAGTGCTGCTGGAGGGAACCACTCCAGGTTCTGGGTTCGAGGCTGACCCCCCAGATTCTAAAGAACTTATATTCCCAATTGTTCAAGCCACATTCCAAAAGGGGAGTTGCTGCCTCCCTCATAGGAAGACAAGCCTCTATTCAAACAATGAAGCCACTATGCGAGGCCTGGCCCAGCCAAGTGGAAGTGCAGAAAACATGACCCAGACCACCAAGGAAGGTGGCAAAGCCCAAGGCATTGTGTGGCTCCTTCTCCAAGCAGTAGCAGTGACTTTCCTAATTAACAGAGCACGTCCCCAGAGAACTGAGGAATGCCCCCACCGCCGCCCCCCTTCCAGAAGAGGTAGGAAGCCCAGTTATAAAGACTCCAAACTCACAACACTGGCTCACAGGCCCAGGCCTAGAGCTGGGGGCCAGAGCCTGGACCTTTCCTGAAATACTTGGGGTAGAGCAAGGGGGCGGGGGAAAGCAAGACCGTGTGTGCTAAAATGCCACATTATAGACTCAAAATAAACACCTGGCAGAGCACCTCCACATCTGGAGCACGTCACGAGACTCAATTGCATTTGGCCAGGCCCAGTGCCCCACAGCTGTTACAGAGCAAAGACGGATAATTAAAAACAGCAGGTTGCCATTGCGCAAAATTGATCGCTGCCGAACAACTTGTGTGTTTGTCTTTGGAGCTGAAGGACTAGCAGTGAGCTCTGTCTTTGAAGGGACAGGAAGGTGATCTCTCAAGACACCCAGTGGAGAGGAAATAAAGGATAAAAGGTACTAGCTGATTAAGCACCACCCCTGTGCCAGGCGCCACGTGTGCATTTTTTTTTTTTTTTTTTTTACAACCCACCACCCTCTTATAAAAACAGGAGTTATTAACCCCTTTCTCCAGAGTGATGGAGACTCAGTGACATAACCAGAGTCCCACAGCAGAGCCAAGTGGCCAGGCCAACATTCAATCCAGGTCTGACTGCAAAGCCGTCCTCTTTTCCTTCTACCACCAGATCTCTGGTCTAGACCTGTAAATGCAAATATTGCCAGATGATGCCTGGGCACCGGGGCGATGAAGGCCAACAAGCCCACAGATGTGGGGAAGGTGCTAGTCCCCCAAATCGTTTGCTGCAAAAGGGCAATCTTTGAAAAAACACATATGCACCCACCCACACACACAAGTATATATTATACATTCATCATCTGGTAAAGAAGGGGTCTCGAGGCTTTGTGAAAATCAGCAAATAGTTCTTTGACCGAAATGTGAAGGCTTGAGAAAGGAGGGTATGATCGCACATTTGTGTGAGAGGCGCAGGGCCCAGAAGGGGCTCCGGCCCTCAGGACGAATACGGATGTCTGGTTGGAGAGGCAGTAATGCGTGAGGCCACACGCAGCAGCAAGGGCTGAAGGGGTCTTACTGACTCTGTTCTCTCCAGCTACACCCCACGACCAGGTCATCATCAGGCCTCTGACCCTGCCCCTCTTCCGTGGGTTGGATTGGGTCTCCAAGAAGAAATGTCCACATCAAATCCCTAGAACCTGTAAATGTTGCCTTATTTGAGAAAAGGGTCTTTGCAGATACAATTACACTGAGAATCTCAAGATGAGGTCATCCTGAATTATCTGGGTGGGCTGAAATCCAGTGACAAGTATCCTTACAAAAAAAAAAAGGCAGAGGGAGACGGGAAACGCAAAGAGGAGAAGGCGATGCGAAGGCAGAGACTGTAGTAAGGCAGCCACAAGGAATGACAGCAGCCACCAGAAGCTGGGAGAGGCAAAGAAGAAATTGTCCCCTAGAGCCTTTGGTGGAAGTGCAGCCCTGCCAACACCTTGCTTTCAGACTGCTGGCTCCAGAGCTGTAGGAGAGTGAGTTTCAATTGCTGTAAGCCACCCAGTTGTTTGGTAAGTTGTTACATCAGCCCCAGGAAATTAACAGAACCCTTTTCAAAGTTTCCGCTCAGCCCCAGCAGGGCAAGGTGACCAGCAGGGTCAGGGCAGGGTGACCACACAGGGGCACACAAACCAGCTCTGGGCACCACCCGAGAGAGTCCACCAGTTTCCTTTTCTCTTGTTGCGGCCCCCCCCCCCCCCCCCCCCCCCCCCCCCCCCCCCCCCCCCCCCCCCCCCCCCCCCCCCCCCCGGTCCTTTATCTGACTTGGGCCTCTGTAGTCACGTCACTGTGCCTCCCACCACCATGCTGCCAGCACCCACCAGCGAGGGCCCAGTGAATCCTGGCAGAGGCTTTGTCCCTCGATGCTCCCAAAGCTGCCAACCCTGCTTCAGGCTGCTGCAAACACTTCTGCAACTGTGAGTCCCCATTAAAGCCCCTGATGCTCCCACCTCATGGAGCTGCCGGTGCCATCCGCCATGGGAGAGCCTTGGGGAAATCCCCCCAGTGGTGCCTGAACACCTGACATCAGCCTCCACAGGATTCTGCCTCCCTAAGGGCAGAGGGGAAACTAATAAATCCAAGGTAAGCCCCCATCTTCTATATCTGCATGTCTGCATCAGAAGAAAAGGGGGTGCCATTCACTACACCCACATGTATACATCCTCTGGTGTCAGAAGGATGTTGTTCGCTCTTCTGAAATGTTGGCCTCTATAAATTAAGATTAAAGAGAAACTTGTCCCTATGTCCCAAATGAAGCAAAACAGTCTAATTGAATTTCACCTTGAGTCTACAATTTCCACACCAAAGTGAATAATAAAAAGGGTCAGGGGAGGCTCCCTTGTCTTTGCTGAAAGGCAGCCTTGGCCTAGAGAGACTTGGCAATAAGGACAACCCCCTCTCTCTTGGTCCAACCCCATCAGCTCTGGGGCTCAGGACCCTTCAGGCAATTAAAGACCCCTACTGTCAAGCAGGACATTGCTTGACCATTGAACCTGATAGTGAATTAAGCCTGGGTGAGACTCTTTACCAATCTCTGTCTTCAGTGACCCAAAATTTCCATCCCATTCACATCAAGCAAAACACAAGAGTCAGGCCCAGAGAAAAGAGGTATCCCCAAGCTGGGGAGACCCCGTGAAAAGACACCATAGCCCTCTAGCTTAAGACTCGACCTCTACCCACTGATGTCAGCCCCTCAGCCAAAACCCTTACTAAGATAACCAGAGCCCTGTGCCGCCCCCTGCCAAGTGGGAGAATGCCTCTCTCCCACTCCCATGCCACATTCTATCGCACTGATTCTCAAGTTACACGGTCCTGGACTTAGCATCACAGAATTATTTTATTTCATTTTAACTGGCTTACTGAAATATAACTGATGTGCCAAAAACCTGCAGACTTACTGTATACAATTTGATAAGTTTAAACACATACATGCACCTGTGAGGCTATCATCACAATCAAGGAAATAAATATATTCATCATCACCTCTGAAAGTTTCCTTGCATCCCTTTGTGTGTGTGTGTGTATGGTAAGAATGCTTAACATGAGATCTACCCTCTTAACCAATGTTCAAGTGGAACAGCACTGTTACCTCTAGGCACTATGCTGTGGGGCAAACTTCTAGAACTTACTCATCTTGCCTAGCTGAGACTTTGTACCCATTGAACAACAACTCCCCACTTCCTTCTCCCCTCTGCCCCTGGCACCACTCCACCACTCCACTCTCTGCTTCTATGACTCTGACTAAGGTAGATAACCTCATATGAGTGGAACCACATGGTATTTGTCCTTCTGGAACTGGCTTATTTCATCTAGCATAACGCCCTCTGGGTTTACCCATGTTGTCACAAAGAGTAGGGTTTCCTTCTTTTTTAAGGCTCAATAATACTGTATGCGTTCATCACATCATTTTTCTTTAACTCTGACCAAAGCCAACTTTAATTATTTATCTTCACATTTCAAAGGTCATCTGATGGCCACCAGTTTTCCAATCCTAGCCCTGGTTACTAGCTTTTAAGTCTTAAGGTAACCTCTTCTCATTTACCTAATGTTCAATTTCCATCAGTTTTAATATGCATCAGTGTAAATACCATTAGTGACTGCTTTGGATGAAACTCAGTGTTCTACAGATCCCATGGCGGAGTGGGATAGAGCCAACAGCCTCCACCTTTTCTGTGAACTTCAGTGGTGCTATGGCGACCAAGACAATTTCGCTTAGGTCAAGCAGGATTTATTTTCACTTGTAAGAGAACCTTCTTGCAGTGAGTTTATTCAATTCTCCTAAAAATGGGGGTATTCTTTTAAATTATTCTAACAGAAGCAGCAGTTAAAATAAATGGAATATTGGATTCGGCCTAAAAAATGTATACCACATCTTTACACATCCATCCATGGACACTCAGGTGGTTTCCATACCTTGGCTATTGTAAATGATGCTGCAGAGAACATAGGAATGCAGATATCTCTTTGAGATGCTCCTTTCAACACAATATTATTTTATACCAAAGAAAACAGAAGAACTATTTTTACACAGAGCGCTCTCCCTTCTCAGCACCAAGACAGGAATCCACAAGGGCTGTTGAAGAGAAATCTAAATGAGAGCAGGATAAGAGTCACCCCTTCCCTCAAGGCCTGGACCAGGCTATGCACCTGACTCCTTCTCCCCTTGGATGACCTTTCTGCAGAAGGCTCCATGGTAGATGATGAAAACAGATTACGGGGCATACCCCCAACTCTATCCAGCTTTGAAGCCCACGGGTTACTTGCTATACGTGTTCTCAACAGTCCCACACAGTCTCTACATGCAAACAGGAAACTCATCCTCAATTCTGAGAGCCCTTTTCTTCTGCCTAAAGGTATGAAGAGGTGGTATTTATTAAGCACCTATTACATGCCGTCCGTGCCACAGACCTTGCCTCACTTCATCACCAGCCACGTAGGATAGGTTTCATTACTCCTGCTTTAACCACTTCTGCTGTGACCTGTCCTCTCACTAGGGACAAGATTGCAGGAGGCCTGAAACAGAACATGAAAAATATTACGGCCGATAAACACTAGCTGCTGTAACAAGTCCTGGGCAGGGTGTGTCAGAGGCTGGAAGTTTTCATTCTTTCTCAAAACACGAAGCCCACAAATTAGAGGGCACCCTGTCCGGGCCATCACGTCAGCATCCGCTTCCCTGGATTCTTTTCTTTAATAAGCAAGCTATTTTTCCTCAGAAGAGAGCCCTTTGAATCCAACACAAAAGCCGAGTCTGGCACGTTCTGTGAGCATTTGAGACTCAGCAATGCAGTGACTGCTGGGGTGGGGAGGGGGCGTGGAGGATGATAAGTGAGAACTCATGGGTGTTGAAAGTTTAGCAAGGCTCTGCAGCCAGAACTCAACCAAAACAGAAATACTCACGGTTCTGGGTGTTGGTTTAAAAGTCCAATACCGTTCCAGTTAGAACACAGTCAGAAGAAGCCATCAAACCTGCCGCAAGAACGAGACCTAACTAGATATGCTACAAAATCATGGCTTTGTAGAAACACATCAGAGATGTGGTAATATAAAGAAACCCAAAGGAACTAAATTCCAGGAAGTGGGAAAGTTTTCTTGTGGGAGACGAGAGAGGTCCCCTATGGACAGGAGGAAGAGAAACCAGCGGAACGTTAACCAACGGTTATCGTCCGGGTGTAGAAGGCAGTAGCGGATCAGAAGTTCGGGGGTGCCGGTCACAGAGTAAGCCCGACCCCAACAAACACGTCCTTGCCACAGGCTTTCACCGAGCGCATGGGGATGCTTTCTAAAGGCTTGAAGTAAAAAAAAAAATAAAAATAAAAAAATAAAGGCTTGAAGTGTGGCGGAAGAGCTGAGAAAGCACAGAGACTTGCCTAGGACAAAGCAGGGGCCGACTGGGAGCTGAGGGCAGGACCAGAGGACCTGAGGAAAATTCCTCTGAGCTTCTCGAGGACTTTACAAAGTGCTCAGCAGTGGCCTTCCAAAACCATGGGGGCAGGCAAAACATCGGGGAGTAAATCTAATGAAAAATGCACAATATGGCCATGCTGAAACCTACAAAGCACTGCTTAGAACGAATGAAGCCTTAATTAAATATGTGACTATCAGGTCCATGGATTCAAAAAGGCAACGGTGTTAGATGTCCATACCTCCAAGCTGATGTTAAATAAAAAGATACCAATCAATTTTCTAGCTGACAAGTTGATTCTAAAATATATACGGAAGGCAAAGTCCTACAATGGCCAAAACAATCTTTAAAAACAAAAGCAAAGCTGGAAGGTTTACACTGTGATTTCAAGGCTCACCACAAAGCTATTACAATCAAAAGAGTGTAGTACTGGTATAGGGTAGACAAGTAGATCCATGGAACAAAACAGAGAATTCAGAAATAGACCCACATGTATAATATCAATTGACTTTTTACCAAGGTACTAGGTCACTTCAATTAGACAAGTTTTTTTCAACAAATGGTGCTGATACACTGGATATCCATGCAGAAAAAAATGAATAAAGAGCTGTTACAAAGTAACAAAAAAATAATTAAAACGAGCAAAAGACTTGAATAAATATTTCACAAAAGCAGATACACAAATGGTAAATAAGCACCAAAAAAAAAAAAAAAAGAGGCCTAATATCATTAGTCATCAGAGAAATACAAATTAAAACAAGGAGACTTTCACACCCTTCACAAAAACCAACTCAAAATGGATCATAGACCTGAATATAAAGTGAAAAACTATAAAACTCCTAGGAGGTAACACAGGAGAAAAACCTAGATGACCTTTGGCATGGTGACACCATCGACAGGGACGAAGACCAAATACATATTTTTTATTGTAAATCACAATATCACAGGTGATTTGGGGGATTCCATGAACTCCCTGAAATTTTATGCAGGATCTTGTATATATACATGCTTGGGGCAGGGGAGGGAAGGGAGTGTCCTTAGCTTTCATCAGATTTCCAAAGAGGCTTGTAACCTTTTTTAGTTTTAGGTTACACGCTCTGGCCTCTATACTCTCTCCCTTAGCAATTTCCCATGATTTCAACTCTTCCTTATGTTCCAGTGACCCTCATACTATGTAATTTTGGACAAGTTACTTAACCTCACTAAGCTCTTCACCTTTAAAATGAGAGATAATAAGGGCGCCTGGCTGGCTCAGTCAGTAGAACATGCGACTCTTGATCTCAGGGTCATGAGTCCAAGCCCCATGCTAGGCAAAGAGCTTACTTTAAAAAAGAGAGAGAGATAATAAGATAATAAAATCTATCACACAGGGTTGTTGTGAGGATTGAATGGCATCATTATATAAGCAAACTAAATGCGCACCTGCTATGTAATAGACCAGGGGTCAGCTAACTTTTTCTGTACGGAGCCAGAAAACCCATATTATTTCCTTGAGAAACATTCTTCCTTGCCATTACCTCCTACCTCTTTCTGCCTCTGACTCCAAAATCCCTCTTCAAGTCTCACTTCTAGCATCTCTAACTGCCTGAAGGGAAACGCCACTTGAATGTTCTCGGAAACACACCAAGAATGGAAATAACCATTTCTCTTACCAGCTGAACAGTTCTCACTAAACCTAACACCCAGCCTGTCTGCATGCCCCAGACATGTCAGCACTCCCATGCTTTTTTGCTTCTCAGGCAACTCCTTCGGCTTCCCTTTCACCATCTACCTGTCACCCAGCTGTTGAACTCTTATTTATCCCTCAAGACCCCAGTCAAATGTCACCACTTCTCAACCGCATCTCCCAACATTCATCCCACTACCAGCAGCAGCAGGCTTGGGAGATGGACTGTGCCTTTATGGAATGTGTTCTGGTTATTGGTGCACATATCTGCTCCTCCAACTAGAAGGTGAGCTCCTTGAAGGCAATATTTTTTAAGTTAAAATTAAGGCAGAAATTAGGCCAAATTAATGAAAACTTTAAATGGCAGGGCCAGTATTGCAGAGAGGCAGTTGAAGTAAGTTAGGGAAGTTGGGGTCATATCCTGTCTTAATTAATTTAATTTAATTTAATTTAATTAATTAAAATTTTGTGGGACACCAGTTAAACATTTGCCTTCGGCTCAGGTCATGATCCCAGGGTCCTTGGATCGAGCCCCGTGTCTGGCTCCCTGCTCGGTGGGGAGTCTGCTTCTTCCCTCTACCTGCCACTCCCCCTGCTTGTGCTCTGACAAATAAATAAAATCTTAAAAAATAAAATAAATTTTGTTCATCATGGATTTTTTTGCATTAATGGTGGGTTTTTTAAATATTGCATTAAAATATTATCTATCTTGATTAGAGTTTGTTAGTGCCCTTTTAAATTTAAACCTAAGATGAGTGCCTCACTCTCTTCATCCTTGGCCTGGCCCTAAATTAGTAACCAGCAGCTCTGAGATTGAAATCCAGTTTTTTCTGACTCTAAAGCCATTCTTCCAAAAGCCAAAAGGACCAGACAATGTTCAACCTCTCAAGGAGCATCGCAGATAGGAACAAGTAGATGGGACAAGTGACATCCGCCTCCAGGGGTGTGACTGGAAGGGACTGTGCCCAGAGGAGCGAGTGGCTCATCTTGCCTGAACACATCAGCAAAGAATCCACAAAGGAGGAAAGGCTTGAACTTAAGGGGTTTCCCTAATAGGGATTACTCTGCTTCCGTGAGAAAGCAGCAGCCTTTACAATAAATTCTGGACAATTTTTCATTCCTGTACAAACTACATTATGACGGTCTTCCCAGATTCTGAGTGACACGTGGCAGATGCCCGGTAAGTGGGGGTGGAATGTCTGAGAGGAAAGACCAATGAGCAGAAGGCAAGGGCTGAACACCGCACCCCCCATCTCAGGGCACACTGAGGGAGCACCAAGGCTCCAAGCACCGGGGCGCTGAGCCCGTGACATTCGTGGACAGAGGACAGGGGCAAGCTTGCCAACCTCATTCCCGAGAGGCATACTGAGAGACTGTCTGACCCCAGGGGCCTCACCTGGGGACGGAGATGCCTGGGCAAGTGCACACACGTGGGCCCAACAATGCCGCCTTTCAGCAGTGCACGGAATGTGCCTCTGGACTGCGGCTGCTGTGAAGAGCCTCCAGTGTCCGCTGGGCAGACAGATGGCACTGGCCCAGGGAAAGTCTAGCTCTGTGCCCACAGCAATAAAAATACCATCCCGGCCATGGTGGGCAGGGCTGGAGACACACCAGTGGAGGAGGTGGCACATGACGAGGGCTGAATAAGACACCACTGTCAGCTCAGACCACAGTAGGGGACAAACACAGAAGCCGGCATCTCTTCCCAGAAGGCGGCAGCCAGGCCCGGAGAGACTGTGATGCTCCACAGAGTAAATGCATGACTTGAACAACTAGCTCACTTTCCTTATCTATTAAATGGGGGGTAAAATTTACCACCCGGTTGTAAGAAGTAAGAGTTTAGGGATAGGACACCTGGCTGGCTCAGCTGGTTAAGCATCTTCCTTTAGCTCAGGTCATGATCCCAGGGTCCTGGGATTGAGCCTGCTTCTCCTTCTACCCCTCCCCCTGCTCATGCACGCGCACGCTCGCTCGCTCTCTCTCGCTTTCTCTCTCTCTCAGATAAATAAATAAAATCCTTAAAAAAAAATAAAAGAGTTTAGGCATAAAAATGCTTTCCCATTTTCCTTGCTAGGGAATACACAAAGCAAATTTGTGTATTTGCTGCACAAATACAGAACAAGGCAGCAAGTTCTGTATTTGTGACAGTAAAAAGCAATTGCTATATTAGATAGCAACTATCTAATAAACATCAGTTCTAGTCTCAGTCTACCTTTCCCGTTAATCTAATCATCCCCAGAGTTTCCTTGGAGCTAAAAGTCATGGCCACATGAAAAAATACAGCAAAACCCACTTGGTTGCTTCATGGCGTTCCAAGGTAAGACCCAGCCCTGTCGTCTACTGACTGCTCCCTTCTGCAATTGACCAGAGCCCCCAGCTCTGTGTCTCCATCCACGTAGTGAGGATAACAACAGCGGTGGGCACTGATGGCTCCTTGAAAGGCAAAAAATTCATTCCAAGTTTGTTCATTCATTTAATGGTTGGGTCCACTTCTTTGAGCCTCCTGCGGGCCAGGTGCCACGTTATCCACAGCTCGTGTGGTGCGGCAAGAATTCTCTGAGGTGGAAACCAAGCTCAGAGAGGTAAAGCGACGGTCAAAGTACCAAAGTAAGAAGGGGCAGAGCAAGATTTGAACCCCAGATGTGTCTGGGTCCACAGCCTCAGTTTCTTCTGTGACTAGCAAGTAACGAACATGAACAAGGCAGCAAGTTCTGTATTTGTGACAGTAAAAAGCAATCATTTTTAACGCCCTGCTCAGTGAGTCAGAGAGGAGATGATATTTGAGCTTAGCCTTTAGATCAGACGCTGGTGGGGCCTCTGGCCCAGCAAACCTCGGCCTGATCAGCGTGCTCAGCCCTCAGCTGCCATGTTAGCCACTAAGAGCTCAAGGGCTCATGGCCTCACACTTCTGAGAAAGCAACCTGCAGTAGACGGAAGCCACCGGGCCTGACAGAGCCGGAGCCAGAGCCCCTCCCCACCCCACAAAAACCAGCAGGAACCCTCAGTCAGTGCCTGACTGCTTCAGGATGGAGAAGGCTGGCCCCCTGCTTCATGGGTGCTCTTCACGCTCCAGAGCTGTCTGTGGGATCAGGCTGGGACAAGGGCTCAGCTGGAAACTCCTCTTTGATTGCTCCATCCCTGCCTCATCCTGTTACCCTCACCTCCTTTCAGGATTTTCCTCTGAGAGCACTCCCTCAAAAAGCCACAGGCGAAACCATCCCCATCTCAGGCTCTACTTCAAGGACTCTGACCCAGGACAGACACACTTAGGGATGAGTGGCAATGTGTTTTAATGAAGAAAAAAGGGAAAGGACGTTTCAGTAAGAGGGAATGTCTTCGATAAAAAGTAATTATAAAGCTCCTGCTTTGTATCAGGCCCAGCAGTACGCCCCGAGAGACAATACACAATCAAAAATGCTCCCAGCTTCAAGGGGGATGAAGGGCTCACAGAGTTCCATCACAACAGAGGGGTTTTGTGAGGAGGGATAGACTCAGGACTGCACTTGAGGGAGACGCCCCTTGTCCCAGCAGGTCCACGGGAGATTAATCAGAGTGGAAGGGGGAGAGACTAGAGGCAGGAAGATGGCATGTGAGAATGTGTTATCATCCAAACGACTTAAGTAGAGTGAAGACACATATTGGAAAGGAAAACAGCCTAACATTAAGGAAAAGTCAAGTAACTAAAAATCTGAAACACTTATTAATAACAGCTTTCAAACTTCAATGTAATCTGTTCCTGATGACATTCCCTCTCCCCAACGAGTGCTTACTCTAGGGCTCGGGGATATAAATGAGTCTATATCCTATTCAATTGGGAACCCCCTGGGTGCACGGCCCTGGGCTGCATCCTCACCCCGGTCCTGGAAGCACCCACAACCTGTGGACAGGAGACCATGGGACAGCTGCCTCAAGAACCCAAAACCAAGCCAGCCATCACCTTCTCCTTTTAATGTCCCTCTCCTAGCTCCATCTGTAGTATTTCTCACTTAATGGACTCTAATCCAATGTGTCACTGATAAGTAATGTAATTTGGGCAAGACCAGGGAGTCCCGATAATCCGGGGTTTTTGTAAAGGCTGCTGCAGTTTGAAAAAGGGCTCAAGATCAGAAGGACCTGGAATCAAATCCGAGTTCTGCTTCTTGCTGGAGGCAAATACTTTATAACCTCTTTGAGCTTCATTTTCTCATCTGAAAATTGAGGACTATAAAATGTATCTTCAAAAGTATTTGAGAGAACCCAACAGGACAAGAGAAATAAAGTGCTTAGGACAGTACCTGGCTCAAAGCAGATGCTCAATAAGTGGCCGCAAATTTATTACCACGACTTCAAACCTGCTTTAGTCATTCCCAAATGAGGACCGAGGGGAGATACTGATCTCCAGCCGGCTTCCTCATGTGACCTTTCATCTCCTGGTTTGCCAATCACTGTGTCACTTGAAGAGCTACTGTTAAAAACAGATGTTACCATGTGCCATGAGAGCTGGTATGTGGTTTCGGGACAATTATTGGCTCAGGCAGGTCAAGTGGCATCTGAAAAATGCATAGGAAATATGTATCCTGGCGCAATACTCTGAGAAGCAAACCTTTGTTCTCTCCGCCATTTTACTTTCAAAAAAAAAAAGTGACATCTGTCTGTGTTCCACATGCCTGAGATGCCAGAGAGCCACAGCGAATGGGTGTACCCCACGATGGAAAGGCCCAGTGTCTCAGCTATACCCAGAGGCCAAAAGATGGGGGAAATGGGGAATCACCTACCCAATTACTCTGCAAGATCTCCTCCTGCTGCAAGGCCTGCTGCAAGGAAAGATAGAAACCAAGGAGGCTATTACTACAGCCCCCTACTCCCATCAGGATTCTAAGATCTGAAACCTCACTATCTCTGCCAGTTTAGCTCAAGGAAGTGTGTCTGAAATCTCAGAGCCATGGGCAATTCTCCTAAATTCCAGAATTTACTGGAATTCCATTCACTGCCACCCTATGAAGTAGTGAGCTCCCCACTGAAGGGGGAATGCAAATACTTCCTAGGATATTACTAAGGATATATGCAATCCTGATCAAAATTCTTTTTTTTTTTTTTAAAGATTTTATTTATTTGAGAGAGAGAAAGTGAGAGGATGAGAGAAGCGAAGATCAGAGAGAGAAGCAGACTCCCCGCGGAGCTGGGAGCCCGATGTGGGACTTGATCCCGAGATTCCAGGATCATGACCTGGGCCGAAGGCAGCTGCTTAACCAACTGAGCCACCCAGGCGCCCCCTTGATCAAAATTCTAATGACATTTTCCACAGAAATAGAACAAGTAATCCTAAAATTTGTATAGAACTACAAGAGACCCTGAATATCCAAAGCAATCTTGCAAAGGAAGAACAAAGCTAGAGGTATCATGCTCCCCGATTTCAAAATATATTATAAAGCTACAGTAATTAAAACAGTATGATACTGACATGGAAACATGGATGAATGGAAGAGAACAGAGAGCCCAGAAATAAATCCATGCATGTATGGTCAGTTAATTAATGATAAAGGAGCCAAAAACATACAATGGGAAAAGGACAGTCTCTTCAATAAACGGTGTTGGAAAAACTTCACAGCTACATTTTTTTTTAAGATTCAATTATGTATTTTAGAGAGAGTGAGTGGCGGGGAGGGGTAAAGGGAGACAAAAACCCAAAGAAAACTGAAGGAATGGGAGAAGATATTTGCAAATGACATATCCGATAAAGAGCTAGTATCCAATCCATAGGTAGACTTTCTGCTGAGCACAAAGCCCAACACAAGGTTGGATCCCAGGACCCTGAGATCATGACCTAAGCCGAAATCAAGAGTCAGCCACCCAACCAACTGAGCCAGCCAGGCGCCTCTGCACAGCTACATTTAAAAGAATGAAACTCAGGGCAACTGGGTGGCTCAGTTGGTTGAATGCCTCACTCTTGATTTTGGTTCAGGTCATTATCTCAGGGTGGTAAGCCTGAGCTCCACATTAGGACATGCTTAGTGAGGAGTCTGCTTCAAGATTCTCTCTCCCCCTCTTCCTCTGCTCTTTCCCCCACTCACTCACTCTCTTTCTCAAATAAATAACATAAATGAAAGATGAGAGATCATAACCAACACCAAAGAAATACCACCAATTATAAGAACATATTATGAGCAACTATATGCCAGCAAATCAGACAATCTGGAAGAAATGGATGCATTCCTAGAGACATAAAAACTACCAAAACTGAACTAGGAAGAAACAGAAAACCTCAACAAACCCATAAACAGTAAGGAAATCGAAAGAGTAATCAAAATCTCCCAACAAATAAGAGCCAAGGGCCAGATGGCTTCCCAGGGGAATTCTACCAAATATTTAAAGAATTAATCCCTATTCTTCTGAAACTATCCCAAAAAATAGAAATGGAAGGAAAACTTCCAAACTCAATTTATGAGGTCAGCATTACCTTGACCCCAAAACCAGACAAATATCCCATCAAAAAGGAGAATTACAGACCAATGTCCCTGATGAACATGAATGTAAAAATTCTGACCAAAATACTAGACAATAGGATCCAACAGTACATTAAGAGGATTATCCACCACAACCAAGTGGAATTTATTCCTGGGCTGCAAGGTTGGTTCAACATCCCCAAATCAATCAAAGTGATACAATACGTTAATAAAAGAAAGAACGAGAACCATATGATACTCTCAATAGATGTTGAAAAAGCATTTGACAAAGTACAGCATCCCTTCTTGATCAAAACTCTTCACAGTGTAGGCATAGAGGGTACATACCTCAATATCATCAAAGCCATCTATGCAAAACCCACAGCAAATGTCACTCTCAATAGGGAAAACTGAGAGCTTTTCCCCTAAGGTCAGGAACATGGCAGGGATGTCCACTCTCTCCACTGCTATTCAACATAGTACTAGAAGTCCTAGCCTCAGCAATCAGACAACAAAAAGAAATAAAAGGCATCTGAAATAGCAAAGAAGTCAAACTCTCACTTTTTGCAGATGATATGATACTTTATGTAGAAACCCCAAAAGACTCCACTCCAAAACTGCTAGAACTCAGACAGGAATTCAGTAAAGTGTCAGGATATAAAATCAATGCACAGAAGTGAGTTGCATTTCTATATGCCAACAAGACAGAAGAAAGAGAATTTAAGGCGTCGATTCTATTTATAATTGCATCCAAAATCATAAGATACCTAGGAATAAATCTAACCAAAGATGTAAAGAACCTGTACTCGGAAAACTATAGAATATTTATGAAAGAAATTGAGGAAGACACAAAAAAATGGAAAAACGTTCCATGATCATGGATTGGAAGAATATTGTGAAAGTGTCTATGCTACTAAAGCAATCTATGCATTTAATGCAATCCCTATCAAAATACTATCAACTTTTTTCAAAAAGTGGAACAAATAATCCTAAAATTTGTATGGAAACAGAAAAGACCCCGAATATCCAGAGGAATGTTGAAAAAGAAAACCAAAGCTTGTAGCATCACAATTTCAGACTTCAAGCTCTATTACAAAGATGTAATCATCAAGACAGTATGGTACTGACACAAAAACAGACACATAGATCAATGGAACAGAATAGAGAGCCCAGAAATGGACTCTCAACTCTATGGTCAACTAATCTTCGACAAAGCAGGGAAGAATGTCCAATGGAAAAAAGACAGTCTCTTTAACAAGTGGTGTTGGCAAAATTAGACAGCCACATGCAGAAGAATGAAACTGGACCATTTCTTTACACCACACACAAAAAATAGACTCAAAATGGATGAAAGACCACAATGTGAGACAGGAATCCATCAAAATCCTTGAGGAGAACACAGGCAGCAACTTCTTCGACCTCAGCCAGAGCAACTTCTTCCTAGAAACATTGCCAAGGGCAAGAGAAACAAAGGCAAAAACTATTGGGCCTTAATCAAGATCAAAGACTTTTGCACAGCAAAGGAAACAGTCAACAAAACCAAAAGACAACCAATGGAATGGGAGAAGATATTTGCAAATGACATATCAGATAAAGGGCTAGTATCCAAAATCTATAAAGAACTTCTCAAACTCAACACCCAAAGAACAAATAATCCGATCAAGAAATGGGCAAAAGATATGAACAGACATTTCTGCAAAGAGGACATCCAAATGGCCAACAGACACATGAAAAAGTGCTGAACATCACTCGGCAGCAGGGAGATACAAATCAAAACCACAGTGAGATACCACCTCACACTAGTCGGAATGGCTAAAATGAACAAGTCAGCAAACGCAGGTGTTGCCGAGGATGCGGAGAAAGGGGAACCCTCCTACACTGTTGGTGGGAATGCAAGCTGGTGCAGTCACTCTGGAAAACAGTGTGGGGGTTCCTCAAAAAGTTGAAAATAGAGTGACCCTATGACCCAGCAATTGCACTACTGAGTATTTACCCCAAAGATACAAATGTAGTGATCTGAAGGGGCACGTGCACCCCAATGTTTATAGCAGCAATGTCCACAATAGCCAAACTATGGAAAGAGCCTACATGTCCATTAACAGGTGAATGGATAAAGATGTGGTATATATATATATACAACAGAATATTATGCAGCCATCAAAAACCCAAAATCTTGCCATTTGCAACAATGTGGATGGAACTAGAGGGTATTATGCTAAGCGAAATCAGTCAATCAGAGAAAGACAATTATCATAAGATCTCACTGATGTGAGGAATTTGAGAAATAAGACAGAGGATCATAGGGGAAGGGAGGGAAAAATGAAACAAGACAAAACATAAGAAACTCTTAATCTCAGGAAACAAACTGAGGGTTGCTTGAGTGAAGGGGATTGGGAGGGACGGGGAGGCTTGCTGATGGACATTGGGGAGGGTATATGTTGTGGTGAGCACTCTGTATTGTGTAAGACTGATGAATCACAGACGTGTGCCCCTGAAACAAATAATACATTACATGTTAATATAAACAAATAAACAAATAAATAAATAAGGCAATTGGACAATATTAATTTTTCCCAACATTTTGTCAGGTGAGCCCATCTTCCCGGTTTTCCATACCAACAATATTCCACAAGGTGATTTTTGTCATATCTACATCATCTGCACTACTTATGTATTTGGTTAAAATTGCCTCACTTCCTCACTTTTTCCTTGCTTGAAATTGATTTTAAAAGGAAACTTGATAGAATTACCATGAATGGAAACCACGATCACTTGCCAGAACAGAAGGCAGCCATAAAAGTAAATACGACAAAAAGAACAATGCTCTTAATTACATCTGGGAAGCGCTGTCTCTTGAGGACTGGCTGCCTAAGATTTGCTATCCCCAAAACAGGGAGATTCATAAATGGTCAGGAGGTGTTAAGGACATCCCAACACCCACTTGAGACTTTCCTCTGACTCATCAAAAAAGACTGAAAGAAACCTTAAAAGGGAATAACTCCTCACTACAGGACTCAATGTTAATGCCCTATCCTTATCACCTAAATGATCTCAATATACCTATGGTTTAGGAAAAAACCGATCATTTCTAAGGTCTTCTCCCACACTGATATTTCATTTGGCCGCACTGTAGAGGAAGGGTAATCTTAATGAGTGGAAAATCTGAGTTACAGACTATTCTGAGAGAAAGTAATTTCAACATGTAAATGTTGTCAGAATGTTTTCCAATTAGAAGGACCTTGAATATACATTAATAAGCAAATAGAAATCATTTGTAATCATTTATTTTCAAATAAATACTTCTAAATGATTTGGCAATGCCTAAAAAGTCATTCAGCCCCTTAAGTAATTTAAACACTACTCCCCCAAAATCTTGTTTACATTATCAACGTGCTTAATGAAGCGTTTTGTCAGGCGGTATGCAAAGATAAATTTAACCAGAGCCTATGTCATCAAATTAACACAACTTTCAAATTAGTAAAGTTCAGATGAATCATGACATCAGGGACATTATTACAAAAACAACATGTGAATGGATGTTCTGGCTGTATGTCCATTAGAATGAATTTGTTAGATTCACCCTGCAAAAGTTTCATTATAGGACTCTCCAAGGCACTCAGCTTCTTGAAACCATTTAAATGTGATAATACTAGTTGTATCTGGACACATATAAAGTAAGAGAGGGCAAAGCACCTCAAATGTCTCTGAATAACCTTAGAACAATTAAAATGTTTAGCCTCCGAACAGCAGTTCTTTTTTTTCCTAAGTATTTGCCTTTTTGCTTTTGCTAATTCTTTATGTGATCTTGGGCCAGTTCCTTTCTTTTTCTGGAATTAATTTTCAATATTTAAGAAAAAAGAGAGGAGGATATTGGACTAGAGCAGAAGTCAGCAAACTCTTCCTGTAAATGGCCAGATAGTAAATATTTTCAGCTTTCTACACCATATGGTCTCTGTTGTTACTACTCACCCAGCCTTTGTAGCAAGAAAGCAGCTATAGGCAATATGTAAACAAGTGAGTATGGCCGTATCCCAACGTAACTTTATTTACAAAAACAGGTAGTGGACCAGATTTGGCTCACTGGCCCATAGCTTGCCTTTCCTAGACAATAAAACCCCTAACCCCTAACCCTGATATGGCCTTTTACCTAAAAGGATGGAAGTTGTCCAAGGCCTCTCATTTGACAGAACCAAGATTGAAACCCAGGTCTCTGAATTTTAAGTTCAAGGATCATTCCTCCATAGCAAACTACCTCCCTAACCAACAAACCTCTTGCTCTAAGACAAAGTATCACAGCCCTTCACAGAGAATGGAAGAATTTACCATTTGGGGCATAATTAATTTAAAATTACCATAGGGGCACCTGGGTGGCTCAGTCCGTTAAGCACCTGCCTTCAGCTCAGGTCATGATCTCAGGGTCCTGGGATCGAGCCCCACATAGGGCTCCCTGCTCAGCAGAGGGTTTGCTTCTCCTTTTCTCTCTGACCCTCCTCCCCGCTTGCACACTCTGTCTCAAATAAATAAATAAAATTACTATAGCAAGAAGTCATTAGTTTCAACAACAGAGGTGGCATTAACTTTTCCCCAATCCCCCAAAACTGATCAGACTGAAAGAGCAAAATTCAAGAAGGACATTGGGGGGAACAGATATGGATATTCATCAGAGTCCCACAGCAAAAAGGAAACTATTTCCTCTTCAACCCATGTGTGCATAGTATTACAGGGTTTATAACAAAGCATTTTCATATCTGTTATTTGATTTCATGTTCACAGTATCTCTGTGACATGGGACTCATTGCTATTTGTGACAAAAGAAACCGAATCCCTCTGCTATGGTCACTTAGTAAGTGACAGCAGAGGCAGGAAACAACGGTCTATGGTCTATGTCACCATTAATTCATTCACTTAAACAACAAACATTCACCGATTGGTAAGGCAGGGGACAGTCAGCTAAAATAAGCCATATTGTCTCAGTCCTCGGGGAGCTCACAGTCCAGTACAGGGGCTAAGAGGCAATGACCAGAAAAAGAAACTATTAACTAAGTCAATACGGACAGTGACAGGTGCTAAGAAGAAAACAAACATGGCATGGCCACACGGATCATAAACAGCGGGATCAGGATTAAAACTCGGGTTGGGTGATTACACAGCCGTACCTGGCCTTTCACTACCACTCCAGTGAAATATCAGAGACCCAGTTCTGCCCTCCAGGGAAAGCCTCCGGCCCCGCACTGGTCCCTCAGGAGCGGAGATCCCTGTGGAGGGGGTCCCAGCTCTGCTCCAAGTGAAGGTAGCAGCCATCTAGGCTGGCCACGGAGGGCTCTGGGCCCAAAAGCTGGCCGCTCCCTCTGGCCACCAGGAGTCTCCATCAGGAGCCCCCAGTCAGGTTAGCTAAGCACCCTCCGGGCCCGTGTCCCCGGTATTCTTTCCCCACTCTGCAAACCGGGACTCTGAAGCTCAGAACTGAAATGGCCAGCTTGGAGATCACACAAATGGGAGGTGGCAGAGTCCTAATTCAAACACAAGTCAGCCTGACTCAAAGCCTGCAATTTGGTCACCTCATGAGGCTGCTTGCCCTTAAGAATAGAAGCGTTTGGTGTAGTGCATGGCATTCTAGAGACTTCAAACCTTAATGAATAATAAGGTAGGAAAGGCCAGGGTAGGGGTGGGGCAGGGTTGGGTAGAACAGACAGGACAGAATGGAGAGTGTTTTCCCTCAGATAACACAAAAATTAAGCTCACTGACTAGCTGCAGTTTAACACATTATATCAGTTTCCCCCCTTTCCACTTTCCTTTCTAACCTGTAGTTCCACCTACCCCTTAGAGGTGCTCTCGAGAACCTCCCTAGAGATGCTTAAAGACCTAACTCAATAGCATTTTAGTCATCTAACCTCAAAATTAGGATTCTAAAATCCTTTAGAACCTCAAAAGGAATTCTACTAAGAACCATTATTTATTGAATACCTACTATAAGCTTGGCACTGTGCAAGGCATTTCCCTAACACTGTCTCATTTAGTCTTTGCAAAAACTCCACTGGGTGGCCAACATCGGCCCTGTGGTAGACAAGGAAACTGAGGCCCAGACAGTTAGGTTCCCACAGCCACAGAGGAATGGACTGGGGACTGGACCCCGGGCCTAACTTCTACAGCTGTCAGGCTGCTTCTCAAGAAATCGAAGTGGGTTACTTCGGGCAGGGAGTGAGTGTAACTGGTCTTTGCCCAGGTGCCCCTCTGGACCAGCATCCGGTGACCCACCTGGGAGAGCGGCTCACCGGCGCTACTCCAAGTGTGGTCCCCCAACCAGCCGCAGCAGCGGCACTGGGGGGCTGCTTAGACTCACATTCTCGGGCCCCACCCAGACCTACTGAGTCACAAGAACTGGGGCAGAGTAGTTGGCAAGCCCTCCCTCGTGTCTCCCATCAAATGCTGAGAACTTCTGCCGAACATGGCATCTCCGTGCTGTCAGTGGCAGCCAGCACCACGAGCCAGCGACAGATTGAAAACATCAGACCCGGAAAAGGAATGCACCTCCCTCCAAGGACGCAAGTCCCTTGTGGAATGGGGCACTGAACCCAGAAAGCCTCGCTGGAGGTTCCGTTCCCACAGCTAGGAACTCATCCATCCTCTGTGGCGAGAAGGAACAGATGCTGACATTGAAACGGGCAAAGTAGAATGTTGGGCAAAGCCAGCCCTGCCTCAGGAAACGCGGGGCCTGATTTCGCTTGCCCTCGCTGCACCCTCGACTCGCTGGGGGAATTCTATCTCTGGTCAGTTAGTGAATCTAAACCTCCCAACAAACCAGGGCTTGCTTTTCTCTTTGTGGTTCTTTCTTGTTCGTTTGCGTGCTTTCTCACAGTAGATACTGAAAACAAAAGTACTCTTGTCAGTTTCCATCTTGGCAGGCCTTCTGCTTTTGAGTTTGTCGATTGCCTTGGGACTGATGCTACAAAGTATGGATTACAGATGCTTGAAGAATATTTATTGACTCCAAGGGAGGAAAAAAAGTTGTGAAATAAAGTAGTTATTTAAACCCATTTCTACTACTAATAAGGTCTTGCCTTGTTTTTCTTAAATCAACCTTAAATGTGTGGTCAGGAAATATCTGACTTTGCTTTATTTTGGAAACATCTTAATGATGGAAAGCAATGGCCCATAATCTCAGCATACTAACAGAATTAGTTTCATTTTTGCCCATTCCACTTCGGGCCTTATTTTCATATTCATATACAATTTTGCATGGTGGTAATTACACAGCAGAAGTGATACTCAAGGCTTGTTTTTCTCCTGGTTAAAGTTTCAGCATATGTGAGTTTAGGTATTATCTTCATGATGATCATTTTAAATTTCTGGACAACGGACTCATGAGTTGGCATGCCCCTGAAGCATGCCACAGTGAGTCAAGAAGTAGTTATTGGACTCCTACTGTGTGCTGCATGTAGCTCAAGGTCCCCGGGGAATCTAACAGGGACCAAGACCTACTCTCATGACTGTGACAGCACACAGTTCCAGGGGATGCCATTTATGTCCCCGTGTCTGGGAATGACACCCCCCCGAGAGCAGTGCACAGCCTGTATGGGCCACGGTCGGGAGTTGCTTGCTTGGGGCAGATTCCAGTGACTCCTCTAGGGGGTAGGTGAATGGGACCAAGGGCCAGGAGCAGGCCGAGGGATATACACAGCTTCACTGCTTGTTGCTATATATTACCAGACTGTTCTCCTAAGGCACTGTACTGATTCTCACTGCTCCCGGCAGACAGCAAACGGGCTGTTTTCAACAGAAACTCATCAAGCATTGAGTGTCAACGTCTTTTTTTAAAGCTTGCCAATTGAGTTAGTTCACAATAGTCCCCGAAGAGAAGCTATGGATTTAAATACGCATGCTCCCTGGTGATCATACACTTCCTCCAGGTGCGTACTTTAGTATCTAAGACGATGCTGTCAGATGATGAAGGGCAGAGTTAAAATGGGACACTGATATGTTTCAATGATCTTCCTAGAGCTAAAGGCAGAAGAAGGTTTTCTCACTGGGTTTAAGCAGCACAGTCATGATGGACACGCAATAGATGTCTGCACGGCCCGATGAAGCAGAGGGTCAGAAAGAGGGTAAATATTCTGGCAGACTGACAACAGAATAAGAAGCCATGGTCACCCATTTGCTACTATCCTTGATAATCTGGCCCTTCAGGAATCCCCAGTAAAGTCTAGATTCCGACTTCCCTTTTTTCAGAAGCTCAGGGACATTAGCAATCAGCTAATTTTGTTTCTTTTTCCTACATAATCCCAGCTGCTCTTTTTATGTTCAGTTATCCTTAATTCAGACTCTGATAGCTCACTGACATTCTTCAAGTTCTCACATTATTCTGCCTCATTTTTTCCAACCCTTCCTAAATCCCAATTTCAGGACAGAAAAGCATGTTTCATTGTGCTTGGGCTTCAAATGAAAGAACTAAAAATAGCCTCATATTCCACGAACTCCTTACAGGAATACTCTCTTCTCAAACCTCAAACCCACCCAGGGCAGCAGGTGATATTATTATCCCTTTTCATAGGAAGGGAAGAAGGCTTCAGAGAGGTTCAGCTATCTGCCTGAAGTCACACAGTCAGTAAGCAGCAGGCAGGGTTTAAACCCACACGGGCGTGGGTTCTATCCTCTGTACTCTTGCTGCAGTCAACACCAAATGCCTCACATGTATCAGAAAACCGAGCCCTTTTCCTAGGCTGGCCATGTACTTTCATGAGAATACCCATAACCATTGCTTTCACACAGCACGCTGCCCTGCTTAGCAAATGGAAGTAAATGTTGGTACTGTCCCAACGTCACAGGACTATAAAAAGGAGAACCATGGGCCCCAAAGCCAGACAGGGAAGCCGGAGTCTTTGATGTATTCTTGTGTTGCTCATCAGAACAGCTTGTTCCAAGGCATAATGTCTACTTTGAGAAAGCCCCAAAATGGCTCCAAGGGCTAGGTTGCTACAACACCCATAAATCACAGTGACATTCAAATTTATGACATCTCTGTCTTGCTCTCCATAACCAGAATCCACAGACCTCAGGTGAGTTGGAGAACTGGGCTTGTGAGCATGTCCCTAGATTTGAAAGTGGAACAATGTCAGTGCTGGAAGGGTGTTAGAAAGTACTCAGCCTGATCCTCTCAATTTACCCATGAAGAAACTAAAGCCCCAGGTCCTAGCCCCACCCTGACCCTCCATCTCCCCAACTGGAGGTAGCTGTGACTCACTCTTGCTTGAAGGCTCTTCTTCTTTTTTTTTTTTTTTTTAAGATTTTACTTATTTGAGAGAAAAAAAGAGACAGAGGGTAAGCAGGGGGAGGGGCAGGGAAAGAGGGAGAAGAAGACTCCACACTGAACAGGGAGCCTGTCCCCGGGCTCCAGCCCAGGACTCTGAGATCATGAGCTGAGCTGAAGTCCGAGGCTGAACTGACCGAGCCACCCAGGTGCCCCATGGAGGCTCTTCCTAACATAACCATCTCTGAGGCTCAAACCCAGCTCTCTGACCGGAAGCACACTGCTACAGCTCAAGGAACACAGTCGGAGACAATAAACAAAAATGGAGCTGAGAAAGCTTCTTCTAAAGGCAGGGAAGAGGAGCCACAGCACATTCGGGGCCACAGGCGGACATCCTTGGATGCACAAAAGATAATGGATCAAGACCAGTTTCACTTCCCTTCCCATAAACAGTCCAAACAGTCAGGCCAAGACACAAGGCATTGGCTGAGGGCATTAAGTGTACATAAAACAAAACGAAGGCTAAGTTTTGGGTAGCCAACTAACAAGGTTCATCCCCCAAATGGAAATCAGCAAAAAAACACAAAGGAGTCAACATTTTACAAGCCAACACCACTGTCTTAATTTTATGACAATAATTTGAATAGGAAAGGAATACAGGAGCAGGCCATTCACCAACTCTTAAATAATAAACGTAAAGTTGCAGAAGTTGAATTGCACATACTACTGGCTTAGAAGAGACCCAAAAAAAAAAAAAAAAAAAAATCAATTATGGAGCTCGCACGCCTCCTAGTGGCAATACCAGGGATTACTGCAGGGGAGGATTCCTCTTCACCTACTGGGAGCCATTAGGCCTGTCCATGATTCACTGTGACGTGGCCAATGGACATCAGTTGAAAGTCTTCAACATACCATGCTCTGGGATATGTGCCTTCATCTATCTAGTCTCAATGATGCTCATATTAGGTGACTCTCATTAGATCTACTTTATAGATGATGAAGCAGCTCAAAAAGCTTAAATCACTTGTCCAGAATTACCAAGCTAGTAAGGATTCCAGCTAAGATCCGGGGAATTCCCAGTCCAGGGCTCCTTCCTCAACATCACAATGAGTACAAAGTGTTGAGGACACAGAGATGAATACCATCCAGCCCCCGTTGGGCTGTTTGATCTTACTGTGTTCCCAAATTTTAACTAGGCAGGCCGACTCATATTAAATAATCAGACGCAGAGTCCTAAGTGCTGTTTGCACAGAGGCAGGAAGTGAGCGAGTGCAGTCAATGGGCTCAGGGCTCCCGGCCCTCCACCACCCCGGGGTGTCCCAGACGAGGAGCCAGGTGGAACAGGGAGCTGGTGCGTGAACCTCTACTTGTTACCGCTCATGGCTTCAGAACGGCCTCCTGACAGCCTGACACCTGGGTAAGAAACAAGGCCCTGGGTCGAGTAACTGCAAAAACAGACGTCATTAACCAGCCGCAACCTTCAAACGCTCCAAGTCAAGGCAGAGTCGAAAGAGAGTTAACAAGGCTTCCAATTTGTCTTTTACGGGGTTTGACATGTCAGTTCAAGGAAGATAGGAACTCTGTGGGAAGGCAGCGCAGAGAAAGTCAGGCAATTTCTGGCTTGTTGATAGGAGTGACAGGTTAAGAAATGACCATGGCCAAAAAAGACCCAGGCATCTATTTTTGCAAGATACCAGAGTGCCATTTTCCGCCTGGCACCAGCAGCAAACGAGCCCACAAGAGAGAAAAACAGTCACAGATTTCTTCGGGTGCTAGCTAACCTTCCCTTACACATATATGACTTATACTGGGGGGAGGGGGCCTCTTTTGTTGATGCTTATAAATACATTTTATAGAAATCACATACTTTGGACACTATTTTGAAAAGTGGTTTGTTTGGGGTTTTTTTTGCCTACATTGCAAATAATTTCTCAAATTACTTAAATGTCCCTCTCCCTCATTTTCTGATAATTGCCTAGTGTTCCAATATGTAGCTATAACTAATTTTTTAAAAACATAATTATTTTAAAATAGAAAATGAAATTCATGCGGCTTCAAATTGTTATTATAAAAATATTTTGTAAAAATTCCCTAAGTCTTTGCTACATTTTCATTCTCTACATTTAAATCTGTGTGTGACCCTTTTTTCCAAGTCATTTAGCCAGTATCTTTTTTTCATGTAAGGCAGGGGTTAAAGGTATGAACTTTGGTGTCAGCTCTGGGTTCACATCCCAACTCTGCAATGTACAAACCAGGGGACTTCCTTCCCTTGTCTATAATAAATGGGTAATGACAGTGCATGCCTTCTGTGGCAGGAAGTAAATAACACAGATAATAGATAATGCTCAATAAATGCTAGCTCTTTGTACTTTCCCCTATCAATTCAAAATACTACCTTTATCCCACTCTAAATCTGTAATACATACTTGCATCTTTTTCTGAGGTTTCTGTTCTGTTCCATTGCTCTGCCTGATTACTCCTGCACTTTTTAATTACTTCATTTTATAAACGGTTTCAGTAAAACTGGGGTATGCCTCTCCTTGTTACTCTTTTTTACATTTCTGAGCTTTTCTCACATTTATTCTCCAAAAATACTTGAGAACCATTTTTGTCAAGGTCAAAAAAAGTTCTAGTTTTTAATCAAAATTTTTATTAAAGGGACTCCTGAGTGGCTCAGTCAGTTAAGCGTCTGCCTTCAGCTCAGGTCGCGATCTCAGGGTCCTGAGACCAAGCCCCGCCTGAGTCTGGCAGCTCTGCGGGGAGCCTGCTTCTCCCTCTCCCTCTGCCTCTGCCTCCTGTTCCCCTGCTTGTGCTCTCTCTGGCAAACAAATGAATAAATTAATATAATGAATGAATGAATGAATGAAATCTGTTTTAAGAATTTTACTGAAGTTATAGTCCTCTTTTTAATAGAAAATCCTCAAATCAAGTAATCAGAGAACATCTCATTTACTCCAGTCTTTCATACGTCTCTATAACATGTCATAGATTTCTTACACAGGCCCTGCATATTTCTCAACTTTGTCCCTTTTTTGAAATCTTTTTTCTATTGCTCTTGTGTTGGGGACCCAGACCTTCCATGCCATTATATTTTCTAGCTCTTTTTGCTGGTATTCAATCATTCATATCTGCACTCAAAAATATCTGTGGAGCATTCACTCTGTGCCAGGCACTGGATAAAGGGCTTAGAATACATTTGTGAATTAAACACACATTCTCTCTCCCTCTCTGTCTCTCTATCTCTCTCTCTCTCTCTCTCTCACATACACACACACCGTTAGTGGAGCTTACATTCTAGCAGCAGGAAGACAGAAAATAAGAAACAAACATGACCGACACAAGGAATATAATATTTCAGAAGAGGTTAAGTACTATGAGGGAAAAAAAAAAAAAAGGCAGAGTAAGAGGAATCAAGAGTTGGGGCACCTGGGTGGTTCAGTGGGTTAAACTGAACTTCTGCCTTCAGCTCAGATCACGATTTCACAGTCCCAGGATCAAGTCCTGTATCAGGCTCTCTGCTCAGCAGGGAGCCTGCTTCCCCCTCTCTCTCTGCCTGCCTCTCTGCCTACTCATGATCTCTGTGTGTCAAACAAATAAATAAAATCTTTAAAAAAAAAAAAAAAAAAGGAGGAATCAAGAGTTTTGGGTAGAGGGCAATTTTAAATTAGGTGGTTGGAGTAGGCCTCATTGATGCATCTTTGAGAAAGGATGCAAAGCAAGTGAGGTAGAGCCGCCCACAGCAGTGCTCTAGACAAAAGCTGCAGCCAGTGCAAAGCCCCTGAGGGGGAAGCCTGACCCGCATGGAAGAGCAAGGAAGCCATATAACTAGGAAAGCCGGTAATTTTTGTATAGTGCTTTAAGGACATGACTCGGTATCCACACTGTTAGTGAAATCTTGGAAACACAGCAGCATCCACAAAGACGTCCTTGAACCTCAAGAGTCGTAGTTCCTTCAGAGGCATGGCCATCCACACCTGAATTAAACCTTTTAACTCTGAACCAGGGACCCCCCCTCTTAGCCCTCAAATCCAACATTTCTCAGTGTGGATGCCAGTGGTCTTTGGGGCAGGACAATTCTCCACTTGGCAGGACTATCTCAGGTACTGCGGTACAATTAGAATCCCTGTCCCCCGCCTATTAACTATGGGCAACACCCCTTGTCATTGTGACAGTGACACAGTTGTGACAAAGCAACCCCAAACATTTTCCAAATACCTCTCAGCTGAGAACCCCATGTGGAACTCTCGGGAACCATTATCTTAGGCAAGTCTTGCTTTCAGAGTTTTGCTGGCTTATCCATGGAAAGGCCTGCTGTGTTGGTGACTCAGTGGGGAGCCCTGTGCTTCACATACCCACCAGACTGACATTCGGCTCTGAAAAGCAGAGTTCAGAGAAGTAAAGAAACGTGTTTGTTCAATCAAACACAGCTGGTAAGGTATCAAGGCAGAAGCCTAGATCTGGCTCCTTTTACACATATATATTACGATAACCGAACTATCAGCAATCCTAAATGCACTCAGCTCATTTCAATCTCAATAAAACCTCTTCACGTAAAGAGGGAGACAAGGGGGCGGGGGATAGGCCTGATCCTGTGTAATTTAACATCAGCAATAACTGTGCATTAGTAACAGCTAATGGTTATTGAGTGTGTAGTGCCAGCTACTGGGCTAAGCGGCTTACGTGCATTTCCTACTTACACTTCTACCACAGGGCCAGTTAGGGCCACTCTTTCAAAACGTAGGGAACTAGGCTTAGACAAGTCGCACAGAGAGAGAGAGGCAGCAGTGGGGCTTGGGATCCGTAACTGAGCTCTCAGCTGTGAAACCAGGAGGCTGCAGCACGAAGAACCACACCTCCTTACGCTTCCACAGACCAATTAATAAATCATACACAAGCATCATATTAGATTATTTTCTAACGGGCTTTCAGGAGAAACTCCAATCCAAAGTCTCTTTTTAAAAAGTTTTCTGGGGGCGCCTGGGTGGCTCATTCAGTGAAGCCTCCAACTCTTGGTCCTGAGATCAAGCCCCACTTTGGGCTCTGCGCCTCCCCACACACACTCTCACTCTTTCTCTCCCAAATAAATAAAATCTTTAAAAATTTTAATTTTAAAAATAAATAAAAATTAAAAAGTTTTCTGTACGACACACAAATCAGCCCGTCAAAACGACAGAATCCCACAGTAGTGTCTAAAAGCTAAATTATCTCCTAATTACCATTAGGAAAGTGTTCGGTTGAGAGTCAATGGTTGCCTTTTGATAACTTTTAGCATCTATTTTTTTTTTTTTTTTTAAAGATTTTATTTATTTGACAGAGAGAAACACAGCGAGAGAGGGAACACAAGCAGAGGGCATGGTAGTGGGAGAAGCAGGCTTCCTGCAGAGCAGAGAGCCCGATGCGGGGCTCGATCCCAGGCCCCTGGGATCTGACCTGGGCTGAAGGCAGACGCTTAACGACTGAGCCACCCAGGCGCCCGCGTCTAAGTTATTTTTAAAAGCAAATCAAACTTGAAGCTTTTTATATGTCAAGTCATAGAGGTTTCAAGGGTGTCAAGCAGGCTGTGATGAACACCATGGATGAGCTGTGAATCAGCGCCATACACTTTACACCTCCTGGAAACATGGCCCATCTGGGTCTTAGCGACCAGGGACAAAGGCTTGCCAATGGCCATCACTTTTTGCTAAACTCACAATATTTGAGAAGATTTTAAACCACACTGAAAGAGGTCCGAATGTACCTTTTTCCACTAAGCCGCTGAAGACATTTAATAGCTGGAATAAATCATAAAAAGAAAATGTTCAAGTGGAAGAGTCAGAGGAGAAACAGTTTAGGAGATATTAAGAGCCAAAGGGACTTTAAAGATCACTTAGTCCAATCTTATCTCAGTCTTATCTGCAAAAGGGAAATTATTTTTTTAATAATCATGTGATGATTGTTTTTTAAGTGATTACACAACTTGGGGTGCCTGGGTGGCTCAGCCAACTCTTGGGTTTCAGCTCAGGTCAGGATCTCAGACTCGTAAGATCGAGTTCCCCTTGGAGCTCCATATTCTGTGTGGAGTGTCCTTGAGACTCTCTCTCTCTCCTTTCCCCCACTTGCGCTCGCTCTCTCTCTCTCAAATAAATAAATAAATCTTTAAATGATTACATAACTTGTTAGCAGCAAAACTGAGGTTGCTTAATATGCTTATCTGTTTGTTCATATATTTATAATTTTATCCCCAAAACACTTCTACAAAAATTAGGATTAAAATAAAAGATATCATCTGGTAAAGAGAGGGAAATAAATGTATCAAAAGCCATAGCTAACAGGGCTAATAGAGTTACTATAATAAAATATTACATTTAACTTTCATTATATCTACCATCCAAAAAAAAAAAGTTATCAACTCTTACTGCCTTATAAAGGAAGACTAATTGATTACCCTTTTTCAGGCAAGATAAACATTTTCCTGATACTAATTTCTGGAAGGAATTTATCATTTGGCACTTCATATGAGGGACACTGAAAATCATTCCCAATTATTTTCCTTCAGATTCCCAATGAGCATCTTCCACATTGATTCTGCTAAAGATCCACAGATGTCTTCAGTCATTTCTCATATTGATCATGAGTAAAAAAGTCCAGTATATGACATTAAACTGTTACTCGGTGATGCTTTTTCCTTGCAGGTGGCTGAGTTACTGTAGTCCAGGTAGGCATGGTGATACTGATTGGTTTTCACTGCTATGAGGATAGAGCTTAGAGTACAGGGATGAACGGAAGAAATGTCCTCTGGGCTCTTGGGTGGCTCAGTTGGTTAAGCGTCTGCCTTGGGCTCCATCATGGTCCCAGGGTCCTGGGATCGAGCCCCACATCAGGCCCCCTGTTCAGCAGAAAGCATGCTTCTCCTTCTCCCTCTGCCTGCCGCTCACCCCCCTCCATCGCCCCTGCTTGTGTGCTCTCTCACTCCCATTCACTCTGTCAAATAAATAAATAAAATCTTTAAAAAATAATAATAATTACTTCCTCAAACTGCAACGGCCCTGGCCTAGCTCTGGACAAGATTAGTTCTCACTGAGATACACTCCCTAGTGAGACCCAAAAGTGTAGCGACTCCTTTGGTGGCTATGTTTAACAAAATAGTATGGAACAAGAAAGTGACAAAAGATTCTGCAAACTTCTGACACTGTGGCAGTAATATTGAGTAATGGCCCCTAGTCACTCAGGCCTCCTCTTCAGTAGTCGCCTCCCACACCGACTCCAGGCCTGGCCATGTAACTTGTTTTGACCAGTGAGATTTGCCCTGAGACGATGCCTGCAGAAACCCAGGTCAGCTTCCTGGGGCATGAGAGACCACATGGAGTAGAGAAGAGCTCTCCCAGCGGGACGACCAGGTTGCCGGGCAGCAGACACGTGAGTGACGTCAGCCTGCACCACCCAGCTCCAACCATGTGCTCAGAGCAGCTGACTGCAGTCAACCACCGACTCACGAACAGTAATAAAACGGTTGTTGTTTTAAGCCATTAAGTTTTGGGGTGGTATTTATACAGCAATCTGAACTGAAACGGACACCCATTACAAGCAAATTCTGAAGTGAGAAAGAGATTCAAAGATATATTGGTCATTTTCATTTCTAGACTGAGTGGCCCTATGGCCTCAGTTTAGAGGTGAATGATGTCCCCACAACGTGTGGAAGTGCTGTACAGAATTCAAATGCATTTTCCCACAGAAACTCTGACCTAGATGACGATGGAGTTCCTAGGCTGGCCCATAAAGGCATATTTAACCACTATGAGATATTGTTTAAGAAACACATTAAGGTATAAAAATGTTTAAGTAATTATTATAATTAAAGCAGAAATGCAATTGAATAAGCAAATTTAAAATCTGAATGATGGTGCTTGACAAAAACAAGTTTATTTTTAGATTTTTTTTTTTCTTAATTACCTAAGCCAGTGGTTTCTGTGGTAAGTGGGATCCTATGTAGCACCCAGCGATCCCCTCTCCTGGTATTCATGCCATTGTGTAATCCACTACCCCTTTAGCGTGGCTGGACCTAGTGAATTGCTTCTAATGAACAGACTATGACAAAGTGATGGAATGTTATTTCCATGATTAGGTTGCAAAAGACTGACTTCCATCTTGCTGGAAGTCTACTGACCTCTCTCTCTGTTGCCTCCTCTCTATTGCCTTCCTAGCTAACACACTTTGATGGAGCAAGCTGCCACACTGGAAAGGCAAGGAAATGAGGGTGGCCTTCGGCTAATAGCCATGAAGAACTAACCGAAGCTCTCAACAGCCTATGAGAGATCAAATTCTACCAAAAACCATGTCAGTGATCTTAAAAGCAGAGCCTTTCCCAACAGACCAACGGAATGAGATCACAGCCCCAGAAAATACCTTGAGAGCAGCCTTCTGAGAGATCCAAAAGCAGAGGTTCTAGGTAAGCCATACCTGGATTCCTGGCCCAAAAAAAGAATTACATAACAGATCTGTGTTACATTAAGCTGCTAAATTCTGAGGTAATTTGTTACACAGCAAAGGAGTACATATTTTGGTCTAAACCTGTATGAACATCAAAATCACATGGGGAGTTTTTATGTTTTTAGTCATATTTAATTTTAAAGTGTTGCTTTTTAAATTTTACAAGTAAAAACATCCTAATTATTTAAAATTTGTTCCCAAAAAAACCACTTTCCTCTCCAAAAATAAATACTCTACCCATTTGAAGCATATCCTTCCACATCTTTTTATGTAATTACTTATTATATGATAGTATCATATCATATGTATTGTTCGTCAACTTGTGCTTTTCACATAACCCTATGTCCTAGAGACCTTTCCAAGTTGGCAAACATAGATCTACATTTATTTTTAACTACTTCAGAGTATTCCATAAAATGAATGAACCATAATTCACTTAATCATCTCCCTACCAGGAAACATTCGTGTTTTTTTACTATAAATGTTTTAGGGGCACCCGGGTGGTTTAGTCAGTTAAGCATCTGACTCTTGATCCAGCTCAGGTCTTAATCTCGGAGTCATAAGTTGAAGCCCCACATAAGTTCAAGATCCACACACAGTATGGAGCCTACTTAAAAATAATAATGATGATGCTTTAGTAAATATCTTGGGCATGCCTCTTTGTACATATAACCAAATAAAGGATAAACACATTTTTTACTTTAATGAACAGAGCCAAAATGTTTTCCAAAAGGGCTATATCAAATCACTCATTGATGCAAGATAATAGTGCATATTATACTTTGTATATATTACCATTAACATAATAGTATATAATAATATAAATTTCTCCTCACCTGTTTACCCAAAGAATAGATAATGTCTTTGTTATTCTTGCCAATCTGATGGATGAAAAATTTTTTCATTTGTAATTTTTTTTTACAATCTAATAACACACACACACAAAAAAAAAGCGTGTAGATTTCATTTTCCTGCACCTACGTGAATCATGAACATAAGTACTTTTATACATGTCTTCCAGGACTTAGGGAGTTTTTAAACTTATAAAGTAAAGAGATTTTTCTGAGGCAACTGACATGTGTTAGAAGATACAGAAGAAGGAAAAGGATTATACTTAAAAATAGGTACAGAAGTAAAGTGGGAGAAGAATGACAGTATTTAGCTCAGGGTGCAAAGGAGGTGAAGGGGCAAGGACAAGCCACCAGGCGGTAAGAGGCAAAGCGACTGGATTGATTGGGAGGAAGGTGCTGTTGGCCTGGGAGAGATATTTGTTAACTCAGGTGTTTAAAACTGTGGACTATGAAAATGCCCATACTTGTTTCTTGGGCTTATATGTGTCTGTATCAGTGATCCTTGAATTGATTCCTCTGAAGAAATTACGTGCTCAAATAAAACCAGCAAGAGCCACTCTGTCTTTTGATCATGTGAAGGGAAACATCACAGGCATTCTTTTTTTTT
>CM053615.1:57461069-57484365 GCA_028646535.1 Procyon lotor
GAGCGGACTAGAAGTTCCGGATTTTGTGCTCCGCGGCTCTGCGGCTGCTGGGAGCCGGCCCCTCCCCCCGGGGTCTCTCTTTCCGTCGCTTTAAATTCACCTTTTCCAGACGTCCTACCTCCTGAAAGTGGTCGTTTTTCTGCTCCTAGAATTGCTGTTCTTATTCTCTTCTCTCTGCTGTTGCGTTTGCTGGCTTTTAGAGTGATTTCCTCCTCTTTAGCTGGACTTCTGATTCCCAGGGCTCTCTGTGCCTCCTACACCTCCGCCATCTTGGAACCCTCCCATCACAGGCATTCTTAAAGGTTCATGCTACTCTCCTCACTTTACAGATGGGGAAAGTGAGGCTTGGAGAGATTAAGTAACTTTGCCCAACTTCACAGGCAGTAACTGGCAGCACAAAGGCTTGAACCCAAGCATGGTACCATGTCTGGTACCAACAGCCTCACTCTTTCCACCAGGCTCTGCTGTCTCCACTCAGAAGAACTCGGCCCCTGACGCTGGTTGGTCATCATTCATTTTGGGATCTTGGGAATACCACTGGATTTCCCTCTCTTTGGAAGAAAGAGGTAGAATCGATCATCTATGGGGTTTCTTCCAAATCTAACATGATTTGACTCATTTACTCTCTCCTGGATTACAACATTGAGTTAGGGCCATACAGAGAGAGAAAGCTTTCATCTGGGGACTAATTTTGCACAGCGTGTGTGCCTTTCAGAGACACGTTTCCAGAAAGATATTTCTTGCTCCTGAGAGAGAGAGAAACCATAGTTTTGGGAATGGGAATCAGAGCAGCACAGAGGCAGCTCCAGGAGAGGGTTCAGAAAGCGTGAAGTTTTGAGAAGACTTTGACACTCAGTGGGATGCAACACGGTTCGATCACCCTTACAGACAAAGAGAAGAGGAGAAGGAAGAAATGAAAGGACTCATTTTTTCAAAAGTCAGATGAAAACTCGTTTAGCCTACATTTGTTTTGATGAAGCTAGTTTTTCAATTACTATTATCTATTTGTAATGGTTTCCTCGAATGAATATGAAATCTTTCCTTAGGCAAAGTTGGAAACTGGAAATTAAGGATGAGAAAATGACACCATGTTTAGTGTGACAAAAAAAGAAAGGCACAGATCATCTCTTGTAGTGGAACCATTTTTCTCATCATGAGAACAGAATATATGCATTACAGAAAATTGGAAATGGACAAAAATTAAAGATATTTTATAATCCTACCACTTCATCCCATACATGTATTCCCTTTCTTTTCCTATGCACATGTTTTAAAAGCAGAATTGGGATTCTATCACTCATGCAACATTTCACTTTGATTTTTTAATTCAATATTGTGAAAAGAGCATTTTTCCAAGTCATTAGAAATTCCTCAAAAATGGCATTTTTAATGGCCGCATGACGTTCTGAGTGTGCCATGATTTACTGAACCATTCTTCTGCTGGGGGACAGAAGACAACGTACCTACATGTCTAACAAATGACAGAAGCCAGAGAACTCTGGCATTTGGTGTTCTAGTTACCTATTGCTACGTAGCAAACTACCCCAAAACTTAGCGACTTAAAACAATGCAACGTTTCTTTCTTTCAATAATCTGCACTTTGGGCAGGGCATGGGGGTAGGAGGGGGCATCAGCTAGCAGAGCCAAGAGCTCATCCGTTCTATCTGAAGGCTCTCTCGTTTACATGTCTGGCAACGGAAGCTGCCCGCTAGCTGAGACTTTAGCTGGTCCTGTCAGCTCCAGTCCCCAGACGGAGCTTCTCCTGGTGGCCTGGGCCTCCCAACAACATGGCAGTTTGGGTTCCAAGAAGTTGTGTAGCTTTTTCAAACCTCGCCTCAGAAGTCACGTACCATCCCCTCTGGCACATCCCATTAGTTAGAAGTGGGTCTAAAGGGCAGCCCAGATACAAAAGGAGTTTAGGCTCCCTCTTTGGAAGGGTAGTGTCAAGTAAAATGCAAACTAGTTTTAAAACCACCATACTGGGTACTGCCGTAAAAGCCTCACACTGGAGTCCTTTCTTAAAGCCACATTTCCTAGCCCAGGAAGCATGCATTCCTCTTCTCCTCAGCCCAGGCCAGACTGTAGGCTTGAGAGCTGAGGACATCACAGATGGGCCTACATTGGAGTTAACCATGGATGGTACTTGAATCCGAAGCTAGAAAGCAGGAAGGGTCTAGCCTCAGAAGTGTAAGCTTCTCCCTCTAGCCCTATACTAAGACCGCCACCCCATGAAGCTCCAGGGTTTTAGTTCCTGCTCCTTCAGAAGCCTCTTCCAGTCCTACCAAGTTAGGTTTATGGGCCCAACTTCTGGGGTAGCCACGACAGAACTTAAACCATAAACTCACAACAGTATTACACTACATGTACCATGTGAATTCACTCATATGTGGAATCTAAAAAATAAAACAAATAAACAAAAAGCAGAATAAGACCTATAAGTACAGAGAACAAACTGATGGTTGCCAGAGGGAAGGAAGGTAGAGGGAAGGGCAAAATGGGTGAAGGAGAGTGAGAGATACAGGCTTCCAGTTATGGAATGAGTAAGTCATGGGAAGAAAAGGCATAGCCTAGGGAATATCATCAATATTATAATAGCATTGTATGGTGACGGATGGTCCAACACTGGTGGTGAGCACAGCATGACAGAGATGCTGAATCGCTATGTTATATACCCAACACCAATGCAACATGTGTGTCAGCTGTACGCATATAAAAAAAATGTTTAAAATCAGAAGACAAAATAAATTAAAATGAAAAAGACAAAACAAAACAAACAAAAACCCATGATCTCATGCATCCCACCTTGCCGAGACCTCTCTTCACCCAGGTACCCTTCCTTAAGGTCCCAGGCCTCACCACACGGACAGTCTAAGTCAACTCGGGCCAGCAGAACTGTCTCCTGCAACCTCTCCTTCTCCACTATAGGACTGGTAACGCTGGTTAAGCCAAATCTGATCTCTAGACAGGCTCTACATGCACAGTTCTTCCTTCTAGAGCTTTTGGACTCCTTTCCTAGCCATCAATCCCTCCCAGGGACTGGTGCAGGGACCATGCCTCTCATTCGTCCCCATAAGCAGGCAGGTAGACTCAGAAACCGCTCTGACTCAGAGTGGTATTGAATGGGGAAACGCCCATCACCTTGGACTAGCTACCACTCCCCACCCCACACCCTTTTCCCAGACATTTCAGGCTTTGTGAGGGGGTTCCTAAGGACGGCAGTTTGAGGCAGGGGGTGTGAGCAGCAGATCTAGTGGAAGGCCACACACCTGAGGCAGGAAGCAGCTGGTAGGAGTAAGGAGGAAAATGGGCCAAGGCAAGTGGGCAGACACAGGCTGAGGGAAAGAGGAATAGGAACATTTTACAGAGAAGCTAAAATCTGACCTGCGTCCTGAAGGAGTAGGAAATATCACATCAGAGTAACCACCTTTCATGATCCCAGTTTGTGTATGACCTGCCAATCTGCTTTGAGCCATGCTAAATAGTCTTTGATCGCACTCATTTTAAGGCCTCTCTGCCTTGGGATGGGGTAATTGTCAACTACACCTTTAAAATGTAAGCAATATAACTGGGATTCAAACTCACAAATCCATTTGCCATAGGTGATCTTCCCTAGTCAAAAGAGAAAAACATTTTCTCTTAGGTGACATCACAAAACAACTCTTGATTGCTCTGGAAAGGAGAACCATTCCCCCACACTACCTTTTTGTATCTCTGTTACAAAGAAAGTTTTACCAATAGGTCTCTGATTGTACTAAAGAAAACCTTCAGAATATTATTTTTGGATGATTATATTTTATATCAGCTCCTTCATCCAGGATCCTGGTGAAGCTTTTTCCTTTGAACCTGGATATCACTCCCCACACCCTTTTTTATTTTCAGTTTCAAGAGTTTAAGACTTCATGGTTTGGATTTCATTCCAAGTTCACACTGCTCAGAAGCCCGGTGGGATCACAACTTGGCAAAATATATCTCTGCTGCTGAAATTAAGCAACTGTTACAAACATCTGAGCTTCCATACTGGTGCTGTTGAAAGGACATTTTCCCATCACAAGTGGAGACTTCCTGCTGGGCCGTGGGTGGAGAGGAGCGATGGGGAGGCAGGCCCAGCTGAAACCCTTTCATCCCCAGAACCTTTTCATCCCCCCCCCACCACCGCACATCCTCATCAGATTTGCTGGGTCTGTCATTTGAGGCTAAGTCATATAGACAAATTCAAAGTTCACCAGGGATATGGGCAAGAAAAGAAAAGAAAACACACATTCTTCTTGACAAAATCTTTTCTCAAATGCTGGATATTGCCTGGCACACAGCAGACACCTAAAATACTGGATGGATGGATGGATGGATGGATGGATGGATGGATGGATGGGAGGGAGAGAGGGAAGGAGGGAGGAGGGAAGGGGAGGGCAGGGGAGGAAAGGAAGAGAAAAAGATAAAAGAGAAGGGCAGAGGGAGAGAAGAGAAAGGAAGAAGTGGGGAGGAAAGAGATTCTGAAGTGATTTTGAATAAATGCTTATATGGTCATATGCACAGTGTTTTCTAATTAATTATAAAGTTGGGGACTTATGCAGCAGGCACTGTGCTAAACTTTTACACACACTAATACCATGAGGCAAGAACTATTATTAACCCGATTTTACAGGTGAGAAAACTAAGGTTACAGAGACTAAGTAACTTGTCCAAAATCCCACAGCTACTGAGTGTGGGGCAAGAATTTGGATAGATTTGGTAAGAGTCGGACTGCTCCCTACCTTTTCTCCTTTCCTTTCTTCTGCTGTGCCTCCTCAAGGCCTCAGACACTTTGTTTCTCTTCTTCTCACTGTTTTAAAGGGTGGTGACCACCTCAGCTCACGGGCACCCACAGGCTAGCCTTACTAGTGATGGGCAATCACGTGGTGCGTGGAGCTCCTACACCAGAACCCGAGGGCTGCCGTCGCACAGCCCAGGCGGCTGACAAGGAGCCAGGCTGGCTCGGGCGTGTCAGACTGAAGGGGCAGGGAGGGAGGGCCGAACAGACAGTGCCGTGAAGTTCTAAAAGCGGGAAGAGCTGTTCCAGGGACTGAGAGGACCCGGTGTGGCTCTAGAGACATGCACGGTGAGATCAGAGGGAGCCAGGGGTCAACACCGTAAAGATTCTACCCAGAATGCAACAGGAGACCACTGAGGAATTTTAAGCAGATGAGCAATACGGTGCCACCTATGTTTTTAAAAGAATACTTTAGCTACTGTGTGGCAATGGACTGGAGCCCAGTAGGAGGCAATTTATGCAAGAAGTACAGAGAAAACCCCGCGACTGATCACTCATCAAACCTTCTGACCCTGCTTGGTGCCAAGGACACCAAAAAGAATCAGGCCTGATGCTTGTCCTCTAAGAGCTCTGTCTAGAGAGGGAGACACATGACCAGAGTACTCCGTGCTATAACAGAGGTGGTGGTGGCAGAAAGACCAGAAGTGGGATCAGTGGACACTCTACTGAGGAAGATAGGTTTGTTTGAGCTGGTAGAATGTATACAAGCTCTGCAGGGGAATAAGGTAAAAAAGGCATTCCAGGCAGAGGGCACAGAATAAAACAGCATACTACATTTAGGAAACTTGATAAAGTTCTGTATAAAGGGTCAGGGCGGGAGTCAGAGGAGAAGCAATGGGGAGCAGGGCCAGGGGCTAGGGCCCAACACAGGACCAGAAAGACTTTGTATCTCATCTTGCAGGGATTGCCTGTACTTTTCCTGAGGGAATGGGCTGCCATGGAAAACTACTGAGCAGGGGGAGTTTCCTTTTGAAATGATCGCCCCTGATGAGAAGGGAGAAACACGGAGGGCCCATCAGAAGGCAAAAACATAGACTATCAATCTCTAATCAAAGTGATCTGAGATCCACCAGCAATTACAATCCAGTTTTGAGCAGCTGCCCTCAGCCCATGGCTTCTCACAAATGCGCAGCTCAAAGCAATCCTCTCAGTCCTACTAGAAGCCAAGGAACCCTGGGGCGAGAGACTCCTGCAGGAAACCCTAAAGACGCTCGGGCCCAAACCTAACTCAGAAGAAATCCCAGAGTCCTGTGTTGCTTCTACTCCATAAGCTCCACCCGGGGCAGCTCTACTGTTCGCAGAGCCCCTCCGGGCTTATCCCCCGGGACTCTCTTCTACATCCCTGGAGTGGCTCATTTCCTGCACTCTCCATGCTTTTTCCTAAGCTCAGCACGGTGTGGTAAAAAGAACGCAATTTTGTCCAGGAGACTGATGACCTAGATTCCAAAGTCCCAGTTCCAAACTTATTAACTACTCTCCAGCCCTGAGCCTCAGTGTCCCTGTTTATATTCCACCTCCCTCAAAGAAAATAGATGAGAATGAGCTTTATAGAACATCGAGTACCATGGAAGTAGAAGAAATCCTCCTCTCATGTCAGAAAGTTTTCGTACTGGATTTTAAATCAACTGCCTGATGCACAGATGTTTTCTTCAGCCCGCAGAATGGGTGCTCAGTAAGGACCACTGCTGTAGAGACCATGGACTTTTCCAGAAGAACAGTTCTGAAGCATGGGGCTCACCATCGTTGTTCTGGTGTTTCTCCTTCACTTTATGGTCAAGACCACTTTAAGCCTCATGAGGAGAAGGAATAGACCCAAGTGACTTCCACCAGATCCCTTGAAATGGAGGTGGCTGTCCCTTCTTCCAGTGCCAAGGACACAGCTTTAGAGAGAGAACCCCGGCTTCCTAAGTCAGAGATGGGCCAAAGGCTATTGTGCAAAGGGAGGTCAGTTTCCTTGCAAGAAGGAAACCAGTGCCTGAGTACAAGCAGGCATTGTTTGCCCCTGGGGTCTGGCAGAGCTGAGCCTGAGTGGGCAGAGGAGTGGGCCGAAGGCTCAGGCAGCATGGGGGCAGCCCCTGTGGTGGGGAGGGAAGCACGGAGCTGTGTGGGACAGCTGGGCTTACAATGTAGGCATTGTTCCCTCCCTGTGCTACATCTGCTCCTCTAAGGGTGGAGGGCAGGGAAGAACTGAGTTGGGGAGCATATGCCAGGGCCCTGGGAGAGAACTGTGCACTGCCCATCTACAAGGAAAGGGAAATACTGAGTGGGGCCCACCCATAAGCCAACCTGACAAAGGTTAGAGATGCATCACAAAAGTACAGACTCCCTCCGCTACAGCCCCTCCCCACCCCGGTCTCTTTGATCCTTCCTCTTATATCAGTCATTTCATATCATGCTGTGCTTTGCCTACTGTTATAATTTTTTTTTTTTTTTTTTTACTTTTTAGTATCTAAACATTTCTCTTGCACACTTCAGAATATCCCTAAATATCTGTTAGTATCATATTGGCTGTTATACTGACCTTTACAATCATAAAAAATTCAATTCTGGTAAGTTTGCCCTCAAACCTATATATACTCCTATATTTTGTGTTCTGAAAAAGAATTTGGTGATATGCATCAAGAGAATAAAAATGTCTATCCCCTCTCAACTAACTCATTTGAATATGCTAGGTGCTAATACTTATAATATCTCATCAATGCTCATTAAAGTCCTATGAGGTATGAAACAACATCAATCAAGTTTACAGGTGAGAAAACTGTAGGTCATTGACATGAAGTAGTTTGCCCAAAGATCACACAGATAATAGATCAAAGATCAATCCCAGGTCCCCGACTCTAAATTCAGTATTCCTTCTGGAGCCAGTCTTCCCTCATCACCCAGTAATCCCACTCCAGGGCATTTCTGCTGAGGAATTTTGCAATTTGACTTTAAAATCAAATATAAAAAATGTTCACTGGGGCACCTATGTGGCTCAGTCAGTTGAGCATCTGACTCCCCATTTCAGCTCATGTGAGGCTCCTTGCTCAGCAGAGTCTGCTTGAGATTCTCTCTCCCTCTCCCCGTACTTGCTCACTCTCTAAAATAAAGTCTTTCTTAAAAAGGTCACTGAATTTTCAAAAATGACACCAAAAACTGGAAATGATCTAAATATCTAATTACAGTAGAATAATTAAGCAAACTTTTGTAAACCCACTAAAAACACTATCACTCAACCATTAGAAATGAAGATTTCATAGATTATAAAAACATGGAAACGCTTCATATTTGAAAAATGTGTATGTATATACACAAAACTATGCAAAAGCTTATCTATGTAAATAAGGGCAGACAGAAAGTCAGACAAAATGGAAGTATTATTTGCAGGGAAATAGAATTCTGAGTATATTTTTTTCTTTACAGGGTTTTTTTTAGCTCCATGATGATGTCTTAACAATAAATAGGTTTATAATATATCCCTGCTGATTTTGGGTTTTTTTTCCCTTTTTCAGAGAGAGTGTGTGCACACGTGAGTGTGAGTGAGGACAGAGGAAGAGACTCTCGGGCAGAGATTGAACTGAAGAACCTTGAGGTCCCTGAAACAATGACCCTTGAGGCAGTGGTGTGCAAAAGTCAGCTCTTACTGGATCATGAGAACCAACTATTAAATTTGGAGGAACTTTGTGGCTTGTTAAACACGGCTGTCATTAAAAAAATTAAGTAAAATAGATTAACAGTTAAATAAATTATATTAAAATCCAACAGTTAAAACGTCCCAAATTTGCCACTTTCTAGTTACTTTACTACACTGTACTGTTATCTCTGCCAGGGGGTCAGCAGACTTGTCTGCAAAGGGACAAATACTAAATATTGTAGGCTTTGAAGGTTACGGTCAGTCGTATATTGTTTGTTTTTTAAGCCAAGCTTTAAAAAGATGAAAACCAATCTTAGTTCATGGGCTGCACAATTCAGATACATACTACAGGCCATAACTCACCAATCACTGATCTATGATCTCGAGGTTATTTACACCTATGTCACTCATATGGCAGAGATAATATATAATTGTGGGCTCTTGCACATCTCTGCCCAACTCCATTTTCAGGGCTATCACATTAGTAGCTTAAAATCAGCTATGGTGAACGTATTTACACTAGAGAAATGGGCAAACACTGCAAATCGAGGCTTCTCTTCCTAGAAGCTGGTTGTTCAAAATTTACCAGCACACCACTGACTTGAGGTTCCTGCAGAAGAGAATCACAGAGAACTAAAGTGCTTTACCAACTCACCCAGGAAATCCAGACAGAGAAGCCAAATGTAAAGGGCAAACGCAGTCCACGGAGTCAGAGGAAAAAAAGGACAGGCATACCCAGCCAGGCACGTCTGGTCTGACTTAATTAACAGGTGGTCTTTCGTGACCACCCTCGGGATTCAGGCTTCCTTTTCTGGGACTGACATGTATCCTATTTTTCTCTTCTCTCACTTTGAAAATGCTATTTCTGGCTTTGCCGCTGCCCAGGACGGTAACAAAGCAGCTGAGGTCTGCCCAGAACTAGCCAGGGACAGAAAATGCGCAAAGCATTCATGGCTGTGAAGGAGACAAGGAAATGCCATAGGGCAAGGCAGTTTAACGTGGAGCAGCCACCTCTGCTGTTCTGGTGTGGATTTGGGGCTTCTCTTAAAATAGAACGATAAACGTGCAGGTCTAGACTAAGCAGCAATTTTGGTTTTAGGGAAAGCTGATACCCAGCAGGATGAGGATAATCCCGAGAAAGTTTGTTTTCAGCAATTTGGGCTCAATTAACCAGGAAAAGCGCCTGGAAACACACACACACACCCCCAAAAACCAGGAGTACGCCTTCAGGGTATTTATAAGATGACTCTCCTACAAATTCCCAGACTAGAAGCTCTGCCTTTGGGGAAATGAGGTGGTATCTTAACAGATTTGGAAGAAATCACCTCGGTGCCCTACTCCTCTCTCCAAGTCCCAGGATAAATCCACCCTGGGCATTCATACTACCTCTCATCCACCTACTTTGCTTGTCCTTCGTGATCATAAGCCAGAAAAGGGTAATATCTTTCCGCAATTCCCAGTTGCCAAAGTCAGACAGTACGAAATGCTGGGGAAATGGAGGGAAGGTGAGAGCAAGGTTTCGTAGGGGTGGTGGAAGAGCTCACTATCCATGGCCAGACCGATGCTGAGACCGCGTACCAGATCAAGCACGACGAACTGCAGACACCGCTGGGAAGCACGGGGATAACTGTCGCACAAAGTCGGAGGCTGCCGAGATGAAACAGAACTTCAGACAAATCCAGGCTGAAATCTAGCCCTCTAAGGCCAAAGGGCTGGCCTGGAGGCTGCCATCACTGATGGGGGGCAGTGTAGGGAGCTGGCCATCAAGGACGCCAGTGCCAAGCTGGCCGAGCTCGAGGGTGCCCCGCAACAAGCCGGGCAGGACACGGCGCGACAGCTGCGTGAGGACCAGGAGCTCGTGAACATCAAGCTGGCCCCAAACGTCAAGATCACCACCTACCACACTGCTGGAGGGGGAGGAAAGCTGGCTGGTCGTGCAGGGCATGAGTGTCCACATCAAGAGCACCAGCAGCTACTCTAGGGGACTGAGCTCAGTCGATAGGCGTCTCATAAGCCCCGGCCTCAGCTACACTGAGCTTCTTCCAGTCCAACTTCAGCTCTGGCAGGGGCTCCAGCTCCTTCGGCTGCTCTGCTCTCCAAGGCCATGGTTGGAAAGCAGACTGAGACCTGCAGTGGGAAGGTCGCGTCTCAGTTGTCTGATGTCCCATCCAAGTAAACAGCCATTGCGGTCCCTCCCAGGCTCTTCTCTCCTGTGGCTGCCAGGGAGCCTTTAGGGGAACGTGTAGGGGAGTGATTGGGAACAGAAGACCCACCTAAGGCCCAGTCCCAGGCCTCATTCTACCCTTGGGGATAGTCTACTTCCCTGGGTAGCCTCTCTTGCCCATGCCCCTAACTAAAAGTCAATTCAAGTGTCCTTTCCCAAACAAAGCTTTAGCTTATTGTTAAACCCAGCTTTAGCTGGCTCTGCCAAAAAAAAAAAAAAAAAAAAAAGTTCAAACTCATTATTCATGAAAGAAATTCAAATTAAAACCACCTCAAGGTGGTTTTTCTATCTCTCAAGGGAGAGATAGAAAGCCACAAGAGAACACATCCCCTACCCCAACAATGAGAGAAAACCAGACAATCTATAAAATCATAAGTTCCCTTGAGCCCATCAGAGTATAGAGATTACAAAGCAACTCAGGAAATCTGAATTCCTATGAATGACAAGCTCTACCACAGAGAGACAATACACAAGACCTGTTTCATCTTCACCAGAGCCTCTTTGGAGGAACAGGGTAAGAAGAAAAGAGCTTGCATTATAACAAATTCTTAAAAGTGAAGTATGAGTTGGCATGAAGTTAAGAATCCACGGGAACCCCAGACAGAAGAGAGGTTCATATTCCCAAGCTCTTTTCCATAATCTCCACTAGGTACTCGGAAAAAAGACTGAGGCAGGCAGGACAGCTGAGAGAGTCTTCATTGGCCTACAGGCATGCAATCCCATCCATTTTCTGGAACCTTCTTTTTTTTTTTTTTTTTAAGATTTTGTTTATTTATTTGACAGAGAGACAGTGATAGAGGGAATACAAGCAGGGGGAGTGGGAGAGGGAGAAGCAGGCTTCCCTCTGAGCACAGAGCCCAATGTGGCGCTCAATCCCAGGACCCCAGGATCATGACCTGAGCTGAGGTCAGATGCTTCACCCAAGTGCCCCAGAACCTTCTCTTATAAGAACTCAAAACCTTAAGCCACTAGGGGAGTGGTAAGGCAACCCCCCTGACTCTGGAGGTCCAGGCTAAGATCCTCTGTTTGCAGAAGGGATAGACATAGCCATCTGCCTCTGGGGAAGAAGTGGGAAATCTCTCTATCCCTGTGGTAACCCCTGCACTGAATAACAAGCAAGGGCACTCTTCTCCTAGTGGGGAAGAGCAGAAAACCTTCTTGCAACCAGCCCTCAATAAGGAGCTACCACTACACACCCCACCAGAGTAACTACAATTAATTAGACTGATGATGCCAAAAACTGGCAAGGATGCAGAACGACAAGAACCCCCTATGCTCCTGGGAAGGGTCTAAACTGCTGCAACCACTTTGGAGAAGTATTCCGCGGCACCAACCAAAGTCACACACGTGTATATCCTACGACCCAGCAATTCCACTTCTAGGTATTAATCTAAGCAAATGAGTACAGAGGTGAGCCAGAAGGCATATTAGAGCGCCTTCATGGCAGATCTACTTGAAATAACCCAAACTGTAAACAAGCCAATAATCACCAATAACATCATGTATAAATTGTATAATTGTGGTTTTTTTCACACACTGGGATAAAGACTATACAGCAGAAACAATGAACCACTACTACCTACAACGTGAATCAATCAACAAGCTGAACAAAAGAAGCCAATTAAAATGAACGCATGAATTCATTTATATGAAGTTTAAAAAAAGGAAAAACCAATATATGGGATGGAAGTCAGACAGCAATTATCCTTTGGGGGATAATAAGTGGACAGGAGGTAGCGAGGGTTGAGGGTAGGCATTTGGAGTCCTGGCCACATTTTACTTCTTGTTCTAGTTCTGGTTATATGGGTGAGTTCATATTGTGACGTTTCATTAAGTGATACCTTTGTGATTTGACCTCTTTTCCATTTGAACATTACATTTCAATTGAAAAGAAAAGTTTAAAGAAAAGTGACTGGGATGAAATGCTGACCAAGTCAGCCCTGCAGAAGTGGTGAGAAAGGAGACCGAAGGCAGGCGAGGGAGGAGCCAGAGCACGGAAGGGCCTTGAGTTCCAGACCAAACGGGTGATCTTTTGTTCCACAGGCAGAGGAGGGCCGCCAATTGTGTTTTGTGTTTGAGATAACTGTACATTCATATGCAGTTGTAAGAAACATTCTAGATAAATCCAATATATCCTTCATCCAATTCCCCCCAGTGTTGATGTCTTCTAGACCTATAGCCCAGAATCACAATTCAGAAATTAACATTGAGGGGCGCCTGGGTGGTTCAGTGGGTGAAAGCCTCTCCTTCGGCTCAGGTCATGATCTCAGGGTCCTGGAATCGAGCCCCGCATTGGGCTCTCTGCTCAGCAGGGAGTTTGTTTCCCCCTCTCTCTCTGCCTGCCTCTCTGCCTACTTGTGATATCTCTCTCTCTCTCTCTCACTCTCTGTCAAATAAATAAATAAAATCTTTAAAAAAAAAAAAAAAGAAAAAGAAATTAGCATTGATACAATCCACCCACCTTACTCAATTTTCACCAGTGCTGCACGCACTCGTGTGTACGTGTATAGCTCCATCACAAGAATTTCCTGTACTACCCTCTCGTGGAATGGTTCCACAAACGGTAATACATGTAGACCATGGGATACTACTCAGCAATGAAAGGGAATAAACTCTTGTGACGCAGCAGAATTATGCCCAGCGCAAAACCCCCCTCCAAACAGTTGCAGACAGCATGGTTCCATTTATATGACATTCTTGAAATGACCAAACGAGAGAGATGAAAACAGATGAGTGGCTGCCAGAGAAGGGGGATGGGTTGGAGGGGGCAGGGGGCATGGCTATAAAAGGGAAAAAAACCAGTTTTTGAGCCAAGGAGCATAGGAATAGCACTGGCCAGAGCATCTCGCTCATTCTAAGTGCCTCAGCTCTGACTTTCCAAGACTTTAATAATCCTCCTCCCTCCTCATTCCACCCCTACCCCTCCCCCTACCTCACTGCCACCCTCAGTCTCTGCCTCTTGCTGATCTAATACCTAGTCACTTAGCAGTGGCAGGGGCTTTGATTAAAGGGTCCTGTTGATCACAGGACCCCCCACACACACTGGCAGCCCAATAGCGTTTCACCTGGCCAGGTAGTACAGGCACGCTTCCCTCCACACAATGACTCCTTCCTGGCTCTCCTGCAGACCTCCGAGAGGAGCTGAGAGTCCTTGCACATACTTCGTGCATTAGCTTTCTAGTGAATTTAGGAGGGTTTTGGGTTCTTTTCCCCCTCTTTTTCCTGCTTTTTCCCTGAACATTATTCTATTAAACTGTTTCAAAACCACTATGTTGTTGTGGGGGCTGGGGGTGGGGGGGTGGTTAGTATGACATTTCTCTGTCACTTTGAAATGAGACCCATAGGATGCCTGCAGGCACAGGGTAAAATCTGACCTAATCCCGTTACAAAGGAGGATTAAAGAGGCTGATGAGCTTGCCCGATGAGGCAACTCCATCATGCGCTAATGGAAGGCACTCTGGGCCCCGGAAGCCAAGTAAGGAAAGAAAGTGCAGTTCACAAACACAACCAGGGAGAAAATCCATGCCCTACAAAGAGGCACACCAGGCCTCAGGAACAACCAACCACTCAGTGGAACTTCAACTCTGTGAGCCAGGCCCCACACGTTGGCTGGGGACGCCTTCCTTGCAGTCAGGAGACAATGTAAGATATCAGGAGGGAAGGGCTTCTTAGAGGAGGACCTGTGAGCTGGGCCTAAAGAATGAGCAGCTTACCAGGTAGTAAAGGGGGGGGGGGGCTACCAAACAAAGGGAACAGCATGAGGAAAGGTGCAGGCACAGAGTAGATGGATGTGACCAGGAAATACAGCATGCAGAGGCAAGTAGGGAACATAGAGGCAGAAGTAAGGTGGCCACTAGATCAAGAAGGATCAGGAAGAGCATCGGCCTTTAAGTGATGGGTAAGCAGTACAAGCCTTTTTTTTTTAAGATTTTATTTATTTGAGAGAGAGAGAGAGAGAACACAAGCAGGGGCAGTAGGAGTGGAAGAAGCAGGCTTCCCACCAAGCAGGGAGCCCAATGCCAGACTCAATCCCAGGACCACAGGATCATGACCTGAGCCGAAGGCAGACGCTTAATGACTGAGTGACCCAGGTGCCCTTTTTTTTTAGATTGATTTATTTTGGGGAGAGAGAGTGCGCAGAGGGAGGGGAAGAGGGGAAGAGAGAGAGAATCTGAAGCAGACTCCACGCTGAGCAGAGAGCCCAATGCAGGCTGATCCCAGGCCCCTGAGATGACATGAGTCAACACTGAAGAGTCGACCACCTCACCAAACCACGCCGGGGCCACAACAGTACGAGTTTTGAAAGCAGAGGTATGACCCAGTACTTTAGCAAATTTACTCAAATGGCCTCATGCAAACAGGTCAGTTATGGGGGTGAAACTCTAGTCTGAGAAATCAGAAAGGAGCCAACGGCCTTCCCTCATCCTCCTCGCTAAGACTGAGCCAAAGAAATGATCCAACTTCCCAGGAGATTTACGTGTTAAGGTGGTTTGATGGCAAGCACTGCCTTCTCTTGTTGGGACAGGATTTGTCAAAACAAAGATCAAGCTTTTGCTGGTTGAAAAAACAAAAAAGCACTGAACAGTGTTGAAGAGGAGGAAGGGCTCCCAGGGCAAGGGCTGCAAGCCTGGGGCCTTCCTGAGCCTGTGTGGCGAGCCATCAGCACGCTACAGAGCAGCCGTGAGAAAGATCTAGTGCAGTGTCAAGGCTGGAGCGTCAGGATGCCCACACGCACTGGGCAGACGGGAAGAGGCTGACCAGTGTCTTCGGGGAGGTGAGTTAAGGTGCCTCCTGGGAAGGAACATACCGTAAGGATAAGAAACACCCTGCTTAGCTGTAAGAAACTCCTAAGGATGGGAACATTCTGAACTCAACCAGGTATCCGTCTCTCGACCGACTTATCTCTTGACTCAGCCCCCAGTGGGACCGTGTCAGACCTCTCTGTTGAGCAAAAGTCTGGAAATGAACATGGAACCACTTGGGAGCTCACGCAGCTCTGCCTGGGGACCCTCACAGAGGGTGTAGTAAAAGGAGAGGAGACATTCCTCCACAGTCTTCTGGCCTCTGAGGCCTGGGGGCAGCAGCCAGGGAAGAACTGCGGAAGTTACAGCCTCCTACAGACGGGCACAGCACGGGGTCCCTGGCCATACCCGCCTGACAGCGGCGACGGCCACCATATGAGGGGGCACACCCTGAGGAGCCCTCCACAGTGGCACAGCATGAAATGGCACACTGAAAGCAGTGGGTACGCTCGGAGCTCATCAGAAACACACCGGAGTGCGGCTGGGGTTCCAGACGGAGTCTCTGCGTGGGCAGTCAGGGACCCAGTTAGGTTAATTTGCGCACCAGTGTGAAGGCACGACTGCCTCACCAAAGTGCTCATCGGTCAAGTTCTGAATGAGTGTTGTTCATACAAGAAAATATCAGTACCCGTAGGACTGTCTAATGTTAAAACAGAATTTAAACTTAACTAGGGTGGGCCCCCTGGGTGGTGTAGTCTGTCGGGCGTCCCACATCAGGCTCTACACTCAGTGTGGAATCTGCTCGAGACTCTTCCTCCCACTCAGTGTGTGCTCACTGCTCGCTCGCTCTCACACCTGCACGTGCACACACACGCAAATATATCTTTAAAACTTAACTAGGCTGGGAAGAAAACAATTTGACATATCTCCTCTGAGCTAATAACAGCTTTGAGGGACATTTGGGTAACAACTTCCCCACCATTCCTACTGTTTCCAGTTACATTAAGTGCCTCCCAGTACCTCTGTCATTTCCCTACAGCCCCTTCTCGGGAACCAACCCTACCTATATTCAAATATTCAAGTAACTTGGGATTTTCAAGCACATCGTCGTGATGAAAATTCTGGAATACTGAATGTCAAGACCAGAGGCCTGGACAAGGTAACAGGAGGAACTCTTGTTTAATGGGTTACTACGGTGAAGGGAGGTTGATGGAATTGGGGGGGGGCGAGGGGGGAGAAATCTAGGGGAATTATTGTAACTTGAGAACTTATATAATCTTTGTGTGAGTCTCTACATCTGAGTTGGGCATGGACTAGGATAACTGCCCTCCTTGGATGTGGTGGACACTATGTGATCCATAAAATATCCAAAGATTTTCCTGCTAAGATACTCTGCTCCAAGTTACTTTGAGAATCCAAGGGCCCAACTTACTGAGATGGGGCCTGACTAGCAGTCGTAATCAAGGGGTTGTGTCCTTTCCATTCCCAAGCTGGGAGTCATATTACAAACACATAGCTCAAATATTACTGTGCTACATCAACAAACTGGTTCAAACTGGCCTTCTTTCTGTCCTTCGAACATGACGAGTTCTTTCTGGCTTCTCAATTGTTCTCATTTTCGGGAACACTCTGAGCCTAGAGCTTTGCTCGACCACTCACGTAGCCTGTGGGTCTCAGCTCAAATGTCACCTCATCAGGGAGTAGGGGTGCCCCCAGGGCGTTGGTAATGCTCTACTTCTTGTCCTGAGTGGTAGTTAACTATACGTGTTCACTCAGCAGAAACCCATCAAGCTGTACACTTAGGACATGCACACATTTCTGCATGTATGTTATACTTCAGGGACAATTTACTTTACAAAATAAGTCACCTCCTCAGAGAAGCCATCCCAGGCCCCCCACCCTCCAACTCTCGTGTTAGCCTTATTGTCATCATGACACTATAATTATTTCAAATTAATTTGTCTATGTTTGTGTTTACTTATTGCTTTTCCGTCTCCTTCTCTAGAACATAAGCACCAAGAGAGAACACGGACAATATCTGTCTTGTTCCATGCTGTATCCCTACTGTTCGTAACAGTGCCTGGCAAAGAGTAATCAGGAAAGAATGAAAACATGAATAAATGGATAGCAACTCTCCTCCAACCCTGTTGTGAATTATGTGCACACTTGGAACGTCTCTGAATGAAGCATGAAGATGTCTCCTTTTCGGAGTCATAGAAACCAAGGATTCCCAAGGTCTTTGAGACCATAATACATTCTGGTCAGTGAAGGATCGTACATTTCTCCTGGTGGAGCAGCCAAGACCTTCCCCTGAAATCCCTCTGTCCTGGGACCCCTTGGAGGCTGCGTGATCTCCCTACCTCAGGAGCAGTTCTCTCCACCCAATGTGGGACTTGAACTTACAACCCTGAGATCAAGAATCTCATGCTCTACCAACTGAGCCAGTCAGGTACCCCTAAATAGCTTTTAAAGTGATATAAATGGGAATGTAAAACTTTTAAACCGACTATAAACAGTATTTTTTTAAAGATTTGAGAGAGAGCACACACGTATGTGTGAGTGGGGGAGGGGCAGAGGGCAAGCATCTTCAAGCAGACCCACTCTGAGCACGGAGCCCAACACGGGACTTAATGTCACAAGCCATGAGATCATGACCTTGGCTGAAACCAAGAGTTGGACACTCAACCAACTAAGCCACCCAGGCACCCCAGTCAGTATTATTATTTTAAGAATAATTCAAGGAATGGCAATGACCTTTAGTAGAATTCATTTACTATTTTTAAAAAAAATATAATTTCATGCAACAATTACGGAGTTCCCCCTACTATAGGCAAGGCATTGCAAGGGGTTCAAAGATGAATGGGTCTCATTCCCACGGAGCTCAACTCCAAATTACATGGAGGTGGTCAAGCAGCTGTATACGGACTTTGTTGTGATTTCTCCTCTCCCTTGGGCTCCCTGTGACTGCCACTTTGCTTTTTCATACATTTGCTCTTCCATTCATTCATTCACTCATTCATTCATTCAAGGTCTAGGCTGAAGAACATTCACATGTCAGGCATCATGCCAGGTGCTGGAATCACAATGACCCACTGAAACAGATGTGTTGCGTGTCCTTGAGAAGTTAGCAGCATGGAGTGAGGCAGTGTAGTTCTTGCTTCAAGAGGGAGGTTCTTGGTGCAGGAAATGGAAGCAGGAAAGTCTCCCCTCCAGTTTCTCACTTGTCTTTCTCTGTCACAGCGCATTGCAACCTGGACTAGCCACGTTTCACATGCCCAAAAGCCACACACGGCTCAGAGTCACCTTACTGGACCTTGCAGCTCTAGATCCTTCCTACTCCAAGGGCAGCCTGCTAAGTGGCTACTTCTGTACCACCTGGGGGCTCATTAGAAATGTCAAAACTCATTTACTTTTAGATGGTATTAAGAATAGGTGGAAACCAGAGATTGGTGTCTAAGAAATAGGTGTGCTTGTGTGTCTATCAGAAACAAAGAACAAAAAAAAAAGTGGCAATCTGCAAGGGAGCATGACTGAATTTTCTAGGGTACTAGTCACAATCTATTGGGGGTTTTTTGCTTTTTTTTTTTTTCTTCGAGAAAGCAAGAGCATGTGAGCAGGGAGGCGCAGACGGAGAGGGAGGAAGACTCTCAAGCAGGCTCTACACTCAGCAGGGAGTCTGACACTGGGCTTAATTCCCCGACCCTGAGATCACGACCTGAGCCGAAATCAAGAGTTGGGATGCTTAACCGACTGAGCCATGCAGGCGCCTTTGATCATATTCTCTTTCTTAATCAGAGTGCTAATTACACGAGTAGATTCTGTTTATAAAAATTTGAGCTCTATGCTTAAGATTTTTGCATTTTTCCCCATGTAATTACACTTTAATAAAGCAGTGTTTCAGGCACACGGCCACCCCGGCTGTATCCACACAGGCTACTGTAAAGAAGACCTCACCCCCTCCTGCGTGTCTCCTGTACCCTCCCCCCACCGCCACCCTCACAACGCTCCCGCCACCTGCTGTGGTGGGTCCCTCCCCCACACCAGTCAGTTCTGTGTGACGCCAGCCTGATGTCCCGTCATTTAACTCATGTCTGACACGATGTACCCAGACATGGCGTTGGATCCCACAGGTGGAGAGCTCAGGCCCACAGGCCTGTCCCCAGCTGCCACCACTTCACACACCAATCGCCAGGTCCGGTTGTGACCTGTGCTTCTGACCCGTGGGCTCTAAATGGAAGGTTCCTACTACCCCTTCCTCAGGTTCAATTATCTGCTAGAACCGCTCATAGAATTCAGGGAAACACTTACCAGTTTATCATATAATAAAGGATACAGATGAACAGCCAGATGAAGAGATAGTTAGGGGCAGGTCTGGGGATTTCTGACCCTGTGGAGGAGGGGTGTGTGACTCTCCCAATAAGCAGATGTGTTCACTAACCCGCAAGTTCTCCAAACCCCATACTTCTGAGGTTTTTATGGAGGCTTCATCGCAGAGGCATAACGGATCATTCCCCTCATTTCCAGTCCCTCTCCCCTCTCTGGAAAATCAGGGGGTGGAGCTGAAAATTCCAAGCATCTAATCATGGCTTGGTCTTTCTTGGCCCATCGAGGAGCCCACCCAGAGGTCATCTCATTACAACAAAAGACATTGCTATTACCCAGGAAATTACAAGGGATTTAGGGGCTCTGTGTCGGGAAATCAGGATCAAAGACCACATATTAGAACAAAAGATGCTCCTAGTGCTCTTATCATTTAGGAAATTAAAAAGGTTTAATATAGTTTTTTTCTATCATTTCACAGCTAGTAATATAAAATACATTAGACGGGCTTCTACAAGATGTCCCTAATAGCTCATATTTTCAATTGGATAGCCAAAAGAGTTCCCTTTGGCTATAAAACTGACCTAATGGAAATGACCTATTTCGCCAATTAACAAAATCAGATTTCTATTTATACCATCACTGTGGAGAACTGCTTACATCCTAACTTAGGTAGACAGTTCCTGATTACAATTCTGTGTCAAAATAATTTGTCAACCTCAGGTCCTGCTATATAATATACATAATACAGACACATAAGCAGAGTGCAGAGAAATCAAATATTCTCACTTATTTATGGACATGGATCCTCTCATTCAGAGCAAAACCATCTGCATAAAGTTCATAAACAATTAGAACTGATTAAATAATATATGTGAGGCTAGTTAACTAACTTGCAAATGGATTCCACCCCCCCTGCAAATGGCCAGAAGTTTATAAGATTGTTGTCAAAGTTTTAAGACATGAATCAATTAGGTCCATTAATGAAACTCTTTCTACTGTTGGCACCCACTCAATTCTACACATATGTCCCAGGCCCCTGATTGTGCTTATCTCTGGCTGGTTATTAAAATAACTGAGATGAATCAATGCCATAACCCTGCCCTACAGAGCCGGCTTACCAAGCAATCCTGCCTGCCAAAAGAAAGTTGAACTTCAAGTAATTAATGGTATGCATGATTAGTATTAACTGGGTTTTAGTAAAACAACAGGAAATGACTTAGTTCCTGATTTTTAAATTTTATTTATTTATACATTTCTCCCTATTTCCACATTCTGTCTGTTTTCCTGAAATACTTCCAAATGAACTAAAATTAAATGTGTGCTTTGACATTTCCTGTGGAAAACAACTGGAGAAATATTTGGAAATTGCCTAAAATTTCATAAAATCCCACAAAGACTTCCCAAGAATCAAAGAAACTGCTGGAAATTTTTAAATAAATAAATGCGATTTTCTTCCCTGCTAACCGGGAAATACTTCTACTCTTACCACTTGCTCTGAGTTCATGAATCTCTTCCCCAAATGGGCTAATCATACCACAAATAGTTTCCAGGAAACTACAACAGCTATGACAAATAGCTCTTCCCCCACCTTTCTCCATGGACCTTTTCCTGCAAATGAGGTGAAAATTACATTGAACTGTATTTTGAACATATGAGAAGAACTTGTTAAGACAGAAGAGAGGCTTTCGAAAGCAAGGATGAGGCAAACAGAGATTTGAGAGGACCACTTACCAGAGATTAGAGCTTCATTTCCAGATCTTGGGCAGAGGGTGGGAGTCCCTTCCAGGTACAAAGTGAGTAGAACCCACTCCTGACCTCAGAGAAGAATTGTCAGGAAAAGAAAGGAGGTGCTCCCTCCAGAGGTTTCTGCCAGGTTCTAAATCCAATGCCTAAAAGTAACATATTTGTGTGTTAGGTCAACTTAAAGAGGAAAAGGAGTAGAAAGGAAGCTAGAAAATGTGCCCTTCCTAAAGGATTTTTTAAAGGTATTTTAAAATGTAAATTTTTTTAAATATTTAATCTACTTGAGAGAGAACACAAGTGAGGGGAGGGGCAGAGGGAGAAGCAGACTCCCCATTGCGCAGGGAGCCCGAGGGGGGCTTGATCCCAGGGCCCTGAGACCATAATCTGAGCCGAAATCAAGAGTCAGACACTTAACCAAATGAGCCACCAAAGTGCCCCTAAAATATAAATTTTTTTAAAGTATTCTACAGAGAAAAGCTTCATACCCCATATCCAAACTCCCCTTTCTTACCAATAGAAGTCCATTTTTTTAAAAGGTTATTTATTTTAGAGTGAGGGAGAGGTAGAGAGAATCTCAAGCAGACTCTGCCCTGAACACAGAGCCTAATGTGGAGCTCAATCTCACAACCCTGAGATCATGATCTGAGCCAAAATCAAGAGTCAGATGCTTAACCGACTGAGCCACCCAGGTGCCCCAGACTTAATTTTTATTAAGGGCAGAAATGACCCACTTAAAGACTACATTTCCCTGCCTTCCTTGCAGCTAAGTATAGTCATGTGACTATATTTTGGACAAGGAGATAAGTCTTACTGGCAAAGAGGAAAGGAGAGGCTGATGGGAGGAGAACCAAAAGTATCTGCTTCAGTTCCTAGCCTCAGGGAACCTACATATAGTGAGGAAGACAGGTGCACAACCCCAGTCATGGTGTGTATTCTATTTTATTGTATACAAAGGGCTATAGGGATCCTAAAAGGAAACTACTCATTCATATGCTGAGGGTATTTTCCTAGTGTTATGTAAGCAAATGGATTTTAGAGCAATACCTAGTTACCAGCTGTGTGACTTTCAGCAAATGTTCTACCTCTCTGAGCTTGGGTTATCTCATATTTGAATAGAAAAAAATTTTTGAATTTACTAAATTTAGATAAAAGTTTATAATTTAAATAAAAGTTTAAAGCATTCAGAAAGGTACAAATTATACAGTTAAAAAATCTAAACCTGAGACCCCACCCCTTCCCACCTTTTTCTCATGTTCTTTGAAAACTAAATACCACTGTGCAGAGCCAAAGAAGCTAAAAGCTGATGGGAAAGAAGGATGGGGTCTGATAATCTGTTTATCTGCTTTCATTCACAGACAATCTCATAAACCATTCACTTACACGGGAACCTTAGTTTCTACCCTCTCACTGAAACCAGATCATTTGGGAAAGTGGGAACTTCTTCATCATTAATAAAATACTCATTTATTAATATGGTGTCACTCCTGCCCACCTGGGATGCTGGAGCTCTTCCCTCCCCATCACCATGCCAATCACACCAAGTGGGACCAGAAAGTAGGGAACAGGGAAGGAGGGAGTTCAAGAGATTTGTAGTTCATTTCTATGTGTTTAGCAAGTGTTCCATACTTCACTGTCTTGGTTTATGAGGAAAACCTGGCCAGAAAAATCATCTGTGATTTTCAGGGAACTTGATGGTGAGGGAATAAAACCAAGTTGTTGGGCATGGAGCGAAGTGTCTTTATCTGTACTTCTCCTCCTCCACCCCCCAATTATAGGCATGTTCTCATAGAAAAAGCACAGAGAGCCTCCCTCCGGGACTGCCCAGTACGGGATTCAAGAATCCA
>CM053615.1:57484865-57518505 GCA_028646535.1 Procyon lotor
TCAGCAGTCATCTCCTGATTCCTTTCAGGCCCACCTCCCCCCACCCGCCTTCTCATCTCTCAACAGTAACACAAGCCCTTCCTACCCTGGGAGCCTTCCCAGGCAGACAGAGGGGGGCGGAGGGAGGTGGTCTCTCCCCGACAACTGCAGCTGCACATCAGGACTTGACTGTGACCCGTGCGGGCACCAGGGCCAGATTCCGGACTCTCCAGGCCTCTGTTCTGACCGCCAGACGAGAATGTCTGTCTCTGTTAATTTCATTTAAGCTCTGTTTAATTACTAACTTGGTAGTTTCTGTTCTCTGCTTAGCTGCTTGTCAAGTATGTGGCACTTTTGATAATTTAAGGGTTGGAATCTAGTCTATTTTTGCAATTGAAAATCAGCCTGGAGCCAGTTTCCCTTTTATTCAGAAAGACGAAACAGACAGCACATCAAAAGCAGGCATTCTGTAATTGTGTCTTCTCTGATACATTAAAAGCAGGCCTTTGCACACGGGCTGCTTGGTGTCCTCTGGAAATCTCTACTGAGCCTGTAAACATGGAGTCCAGTGCTTTCGTATCATACACTTTTTTTTTTTTTTTAATTTAACAGAGAGAGAGAGATCACAAGTAGGCAGAGAGGCAGGCAGAGAGAGGGGGAAGCAGGCTCCCCACTGAGCAGAGAGCCCAATGCGGGGCTCGATCCCAGGACCCTGAGATCATGACCTGAGCTGAAGGCAGAGGCTTTAACCCACTGAGCCACCCAGGCGCCCCTCATATCATACACTTTTGCTCGTGTCCAGCTTAATCCAAAAAATCACTCAGCAATGTGAGGAAGCCACATGAGGCGGCGGCCTTGGGGGTGCCCAGAGAGTATGAGGACTGGGACCTGGAGCCTGGCTTCCAGGACTGGCCCCACAGCCTCCGAAGTCAATGACTTGCTTACCTAAGATAAGGCAGCGCTCATTTGGTACCTCACAGACAACAGCACAAGGCTTCCATGAGTGAGATGCAGTCTGATAAGGAGACAGACACGGAAAGAGACCATCCGGGTCCGTGCAACTGGCGGGCAGAAAGCAAGCAGGAAGCCGAGGGATGAGAGGGAGCCCGTCTGGTTGGAGGATGGGTAGGTATTTACCAGGATTCAGGAAGCAGGCTCAGGACAGTCAGGCTAGCACCTGCAAAGGCCTGAGACAGCCTGCTCAGCACAGGAAGGGGAAAGTTCAGGGTAGGCTATGTGTGAAGGGGGAGAGAGGCTGAGGATGTGGAGCCAGACGACCGGGAGGACAAGATACAGGGGTACAAATAAAGAAGGTAATGAATGACCTATGAGGTTAAGGACAAATCGTTAGGCTATGGAAAAAGTTGAAGTCACTTGGTAAGATGGGCATCAGAGAAACACTAGCTAACCGCTACTGCACTCTTCTTAACCATATTGTAACTACTTCCCACTTGAATCTATGGGGTTCAGAGACAGTCAGCTGCCCAGTAGGATTCAGCTGGGAAAAGGTGAAGAAGGGAATTTGAAGGCAACGTACAGACTCCAGAGCCCAGTCCTTAGCCATCGCACTGCCCGCAAATATTAAATGAGCTGATAGATACGAAAGGATTCTGCAAATTGTGAAGTGCTGCCCAAACGGGGCCTCTGATGTTTATTAGTTCTGTTACAGGGATCCCCAAACAAAAGGCCCTTCTTCGTCATCAATATCTGACAGCGCAATCCTGAGCATTTGCTCCCAGCAGGCAAGAAAGGCCGAGAGACCCAAATCACTCTAGATGAAAGGAAAGGAAGTCTGGGTTTTCATGAGTCACACTGAGGGAGGGAAGAATGATACAATCAAGTGAAGCAGCCCTTCTGAAAGCTTAGCCTGTGCTGGCACCTGCTGGTGCCCATGGTGGGTATCCCAGCTTCCACAAGGATCTATCCAGTGGAGGGCAAATGCCCCAGGGCAGGTGTATGTAGGAACCGGGTGGTAGGGGAGCAGGGGAAGAGTTGCAGCTAGTCTAAAAGGCACCGGGAGACGTCTTTTCCTTTCCTGAAAGGTTGCTGTGCATCTGGGAAAAAACAACTTCAGCCTGGAATTCACTAATCATAACCGCTCCTAAGAAGGACCTCCTGTGGGGACACACAGTCTTGAGCACCTCACATACCTTCCCCAAACCATAGCATTGCCAATCCCACCAACTCTGCAAGATGTCATTCTCCTCGTTTCAGAAATGTGGAGATCTCCAGGTTACTTGATTTGACCAGGATCATATAACTAACTAGTAAGTGGCAATCCTAATTTAGGATCAAAGTTTAATTTAATCCATACTCTTTACAGCACCAGGTTGCTTCCCAAAAACTTAAGTCCAAAGCCTAATTCTCCCCAGTTGCTATGTCTGAGACCTGGCCCTGTCACTTCACCCCTGGGAGTTTTCTTCTGATTGACTGATGGGTTTGTCCTTGCATTATTCCAGAAGTTTAACATCTTACATCCTTTCCTGCAATATGGACAGAAACTCCTCCCACTGTGTTTGTAGAGGCTCCTGATTTCAGCTCAAGTCAAGATCTCAGGGTCCTGGAATTGAGCCCAGCCTCAGGCTCCCCACTCAGGGGAGAGTCTGCTTCTCTCTCTATCCCTCTCCCTCTGCCCCTCCCCTAGTCGCATACACTCTAAGAAATCAATCTTAAAAACAAAACTAAACCAAAACAATGGCAACAACAACAAAAAACCCTAAGGACCTGCTACCTCATAAAATGTATGTTTGAACTTCATAGCTCCAAATGGAAATGAGAACTCTCAGGTGCACCCTGAAAAGGTTTCCAAACTTAGCAAATATGGAAATCTCTGCCCCAGGTCATCCGTTAATATTCAACACCCTGAAAAATTCTCTTCATCCTGAGTGTCTCCAATCAAAAACCTAGAAAACTCATCTTCTAGCGCTCAGTTAAAACTTCAAAAATACTAGGTTGAACCACAGGTTACCAATATTTGACTATTTTTTGACTTATAAAAAAATTAAAAGAATGAATTGAATTTGGTTCAACATAATTGAGGCAGGTTTTCAAAAAGTTCCTCTATCACTGCAAAATGACTGAACAAGCCCATCCTGGGCCAGACATCAGCAGACAGGCACAAGAACCACCTGGACAATTTTTGACATGAGGATTCCTGGACGCCTCCCGTATTCAGTTCCGGCCGAAGCTGGGGTGGGGTAGTTTAGGAATTTACCTTTTTAAAAGGCATTCCCAATATTCCAAGGCAGAGAGATTGCTCTAAAAAACACTCCCCTGAAAAATTTCTGAACTGGAAGAATATTCTGTTCCCAACTACTCAGAAGACAGCACCCAAAAGGCACCCTTCATCTGCTTGTAGGCGGCTTGGGGACCTCTGCTATAAAGTAGGCAAGAGCCTGGTGACAGTTTCAAAACCTTCTTCCACAGCTTTCCAGCCTTGAAAGTCTTTTGAGGGCCCATTTTTTTTGTTGTTTTAGTGACCCCATGCCTCCTTTTGTGTGTGTGTGTTTAATATTATTTGTTTTGCTGCCTAAAATTAATAATTATTGCAGAGGGATCTAGACCACTCTTTAAATAGCAATGTTTGGGTAATGTGCCCAGCCCCCACCCCCTACCATCCCAGCGAGAATTACCGCGGCTCCACTTGCTGGTTTAGACTATTTATGCCCATCTTCCACATCGCAGATTCAAACCAAAGCCTCGTTATTTCCACTATGTTTGTTTTGCTGCATAATGGTAACATTTACATGGAAATGGGTCTTTTTTCTCTATCCTATAATTTGGATTGTTTAGTTTTCCTTTTTGGACTTCTTTGATGCTGCTGAAGAAAGAAGTCCGCAGGAATCTGGAAAAAGGAAGAAAGTGGGCTGCAGGGGGCGGAGTAGGTGGCAATGTTGTTTGCTTCTCTGTCTCCTTGGTCCCCCATCACCACTTCCTAGCTGGACTAAGCTATCTCCTTCCTGTTTCTGCTTTTCTGCCTCCTACAGCCAACGCCGAAATATGTTAGCATTTAGGGCTGGAGCTCCAGCTTTAACACTGACTTGATATGGGATCTTGAGCAAGTCTCTTCCCTCTCAAGGCCTCTCTTCCCATGTGAATAGTGAAGGGGTCTAACCAGATGACCTCTAAATTCAATTGCTTTCACAAGCCCACTGGGCTGTCACTCCTCTGCAGTGAGGTAACCAGAAAATAAGCACTTTACTAGCCATATGACTTCAGGAAAGTTATTTAACCCCTCTGATAGATCATCAAAATGAGTCACACCATTCTTTTCTACTTCCAGTGAAGAAAAAAAAGAGGATTCTTTATACCCAAGGCATGAAAATAGCAACCAACCCATGTTCCCTCATATGTCCCTGAGTTCCAAAGACTATGACATTACTGCATAAGATTTTTCAAAGACTTTCCAAGGCTTTTAAATCCTCTATCATATCCCAAACACACCCACCCATCCCATTACCACACCCACGAGCCCCAGTGCAACCCTAATACCTTCTCATTTTAATTTCTGCTCCTCTCTCCCCCTTATTTCTTGCTAGAGGGTTCTATGAAAAATGTAATTCTCCTTCTAAGCAGATACTCTAGGGAAGCACTTGCATATGTCCACAGTAAGGCATACAGAAGGATGTTCACTGGAAGCTTGTTCACCAAAATGAGTAATAGGAAACAGAGGTCCATTGCCTTAAATAACATGGTGGGCAACTCATTTAATAGAGTACTATGTAGCTGTTGAAAAGTATGAAGTACTAATAAGGATAGACAGACAAGATACACTGTTGAATAAAAGAAGCTGCATTAGACTGGTATGCACAGTATAACTTTTGTGTAAAAAAATAAACTATACATATTCTACATGTATATATACGTGCGTGTGTGCACGCACAGGCACATACACACATTATAGGCATAGAAAATGTTTTAAAAAATGTGTAAGAAACTGATAACACTGACTTACCTTCAAGGAAGGGGTGGTCAAGGGGACTTTAGGCTATGTGAAATGTTTTAATATTTTTACACCAAAAAGTCATATATTACTTAAGAACTTAAAAATTCATTTGAAATAATAATATAGCCCCTAAGTATTTGATCATAGCACAAAGGATGGGGGGAAAGAAAAATATTTTATTGTAAGGCTCTTACACTATACATGAAGTGGTATAATATTACTTGAAGAGGACTATTTTTTTTTTTTGAAGATGACTATTTTAAAATGTATAAATTAAAGATTACTATTTTAAATCCTGTGAAATGCACAGGAAAAAATTAAAAGGTTTAACAAGAGTGAAGAGAAAAGAGAATCAAAAAATAATACAAAAGCAGGTTGGCAAAGGTAACAAAGGACAAAGGAAAGGAACAAAGAACAGAGACGGAACAAATAACAAACAGCTGGCAAGATGGTAGATTTAAATATAACCATATCAATAATAGCAATAGAAATGGTCTATGCACCTCAATTAAAAGGCAGAGACTGTCAGATTGGATAAAAAAGCAAGACACCATCATATGCTGTGTACAATAAACTTACCTTAGAGATTAAGACACAACTAAGAAGTTTAAAAGATATAAAAAGATATACCATGAAAACACTAATCCAAAGAAAGCTGAGGGGCCTTTATGAATGAATACCAGACAAAGTAGACATCAGGAGCATTACCACAGATGAAGAGAGTCATTAGATAATAATAACAGAGAATTTGCCCACAAGACGTAAGAATCCTAAGTGTATATACACCTAACAATGGAGCTTGAAGAATGCATGAAGCTCAGGAGACACAGACAACACCAGGACTAGCGCGGGGCACTTCAACAATCCTCCCTCGGGAATAAAAGCAGAAAGAAAATTAGAAGGACGTGGAAGACATGAAAAATACTATAAACTAACTTGACCTAATATTTATAGAGAATTCTATCCAACAGCAGAATACATATTCTTTCCAAGTACACATGAAAAGTCACCAAGAGACACTTTTCATAAAACAGACTTCAGAGAAGTTTAAATCATTGAAATTGTACAAAGTATGTTCTCTCACCATAATGGAATTAAATTAGAAATCAACACAGAAAGGTATTTGGGAAATTCCCCAATATTTGAAAATTGAAAACATACTTCTAAGTAACTCAAAGGAAAAGTCAAATTTAAAAAATAATTTCAATTGAAAATGAAGACAATGTATCAAAACATATGGACTACAGATGATTCAGTATTTATAGGAAAATTGATAGCATTAAATTTGTGTAGGGAAAGTACCCACACCACCACGGTAGACATTTTTAAAACCCAGATTTTCTTTAAGAAGTGTGGTAGACACCAACAAAGTTAACACAGTATGAGAAAGACAAAGATTTTCATGTGTCCAAGGGAGGTGGTGTTGGGACAGGAGGCAGAGGGACTATGGTAAGGAGACTAAGCCAATTTTCCAGAAAAAGACTGAAACCACAGAAAAGATTGTGCTTAGGTGAGAATGCGTGGAGCCCAAGTATAGATCTAAGAGAATGCCGGCTATCAAGAGATGCAAGCATTTTGAAATAGGTGGAGATAACGAGAAAAAAGGCCAAATGATCCGGTTTTGAGCTTCATCTTTTGTGTTATTATAAAGGCAATAAAATCTTGAGGTTATGTTCACTTTGAAAAAAATAAGCTTATACTAAGAAGAGGAGTCTCAAATTAATGATCTAATAAGTATTCACCTTAAGAAACTGGAAAAGGAAACAGAAGGAAGCAAACAGAAGGAAGAACATAATAAAAACATGAGCAGAAATCTACCAAATAAAATCCAGAAAAATAATAAAATCAATAAAACCAAAAGCTGTTTCTTTGCAAAAAAAAAAAAAAAAAAAGACAATTGATCAACCTCTAATGAGACTGATCACAAAAGACACAAATTACCAACATCAAGAAGGAAAGAAGAAACAGTACCAGGTCTACTAATATTAAAAGAAAAATAAGAAAATATTATGAACTATGGCAATAAAGTCAAGTTGGATTAAATGGACAAATTACTTGGAAAAAAAAATAATAAAGCCCCTGAGCAACTGTAGTGGTTGGTGGAAATTCTAGTGTTTACCTGCCTGAGGCACTCCAAATAGAAAAATCATCATTAGTAAATATATGGAAGCTTTGAACAAAATAGACATTATTGGAGTAAAAAATGTATATTGGGAGTAACAAAAGAAGCTAAAAAAAGAAACTGAAAGACATCAGCAAGAGAAGATTAGTTAAGAACAGAGATTAGTTAAGAGACTACTACATAATTTGGTGAGAGATGATGAGGGCCCCAACTACCAGGGTGGGAGTAAGAATTGAGAGAAGATTAAAAGTTGAGAACTATTTAACAGACAGGTGCTAAATACTGGTGACTGACTAAACACGGGAGGAGGTAGGGGGCGGAGCAGAGAAAGGCTCACCTGTTTCTGGTTTGGTGACCAGGTGCCACCAATTGATACGGGGACTAGGAAAGCGAGAGCCCCGCTGCTGGCAGAGCTAAATTTACAGATGTTAGGTTTGGGGTACCTGTGGGAAATCAAGGTTGGGAATGTTTAGCAAGCATTGGGATGCATAAACTTGAAGCGAAAGGGAGAGGTCAGTATCAAAATAACATAGTAGGTAGAAACTTCACCTAAGGAGACTATATAAAAAGAAGAGAAATGACTCAAGAGTAGAACCCTGGATTAGAAAATCATCTGAAGTTCGGGAAAAGCGTTGTGATTTTTTGGAACAAGACAGTTCAGAAACAAGTACAATTACCCACAAATATTTTAAGCAACAACTTATAATATCAAAAACTTAGAACAAACCTGAATATCAAAGAAAAAACAGAATGGTTAAGTAATATGGAACATTAACTAAAAATGAGATTTAGGTAGAGATTGTTTACGATAAAACGTTAAATGTTTAGAAAGAAATACATCAAAGTGTTAGTATTAAATGTTTGGGGTGGAGCCTATGAGCAGCACTATTACAGGGTAATCTGTATCTTGCAAGTTTGCTAAATAACACTCATACAAGAAAACCTGTCCAAGAAAAAGAAATCTAGCTTCTGCACCCATCCCTGGTGACGACCGTCAGAGCCAGAGGCCCTGTCTACACAGGGCCTGAAACTGAGGGCCCCTCCACCAAAGCAAGGCTGTAACAGAAGCATACCTGAGTCCTGAAGGCAGCTCCACCCGCTAAGCTGGAGGCCTCGGGAGTCTGCATGGGCGTCTGCCTCTGCCCCTCGGGGGCGACCTCGTGCCTCCACCATCACACCGCTCCGATGGCCTTCACCTGGGGGCTCTCGGGAACCATCCCCAGGCCTTGCTGGCGCACCTGGGCCTTCCGGGCAGCTTCCGGGAAAACAATGCCGAACGCGGCCTGCGCACCCTCGGCCGTGTGGCTACTGGTCCTGAGGGTAGCGTGAGATGCTGGCCTCGCCAAGCCCCCGCGGCCGCTTCGGCAGAGCCTCTGGGCCAGCCCCGAACCCTGCGCTGAACATAGAGAGGTTCTAGGTCCCCTTCCACTTCTTCCACTCGCGCAGCAGCCTCACGAGGCAGGTTTGCGTAGTGCTCCATCCCCTGGGACGATGACTCTGGGACCCCGGCCCGCGTACTTGCCTAGAGCTGGGCAGCCAGGGTGGGGTAAAGCCTTAACAGGCAGCGGTCAGTGCTACGGTGATGACGATGAAGGTGGTCTGCGCCGCGCCCCGCAGAGAGGGCGGCTGGTGCATGGGGTCTCTCCCGGCCCTTGGAGGCCGCCCTTGGCCCGTGTGGCCCCGCTGTAAGGCCCTGCGGGGCTGAGGTGAGCGACAGCTGGCGAAGCTCCTTAGGCAGAGGTGGGCGAAGGTCCCACCAAAACGTCGTCTCTGAGGGGAAAGCCCCAGCTCTTCCTTCCCCACTTAACATCCAGAGGAGACGCCGGGTCGGGTCGACCACAACCAGAAAGCGGGAAGCGAGCCCAGTGCAAGCCCCGCCCCCCACGCCGCAGCCCCACCCCTGACGTGGCCCCGCCTCCACGCCGCAGCCCCGCCCCCCGAGAGTCCTTGGAGTTTTTGTTCATGAATTCTCTTGCACCGTTATTACTGACCGTTACCTGGATGTGACACACCAGGCCAGCCGTGAGGGAGATAGAGAGGGCCCCTCAGGGAAGCTCAGAGAAGCTGGACAGTCGTCCAAAATTACAACACAGTGTAACAAGAGTCGTGATGGTCAAAGTGAGAGCACCGGTCCCTCCTTGGGAGGGTCAAAGAGGGCCTTCCAGAAGGTCCTTCCAGAAGGACCCTTCCCTCACACAGCCGTAAGGATGGAGGAAAGGTGGGAGGCAACGGTTTTGAAGATTGATGATGAAAAGTTCCTATCCGAAGGCTTGTGAGCCAAAAAACAAATCTGTCAAGGTGGTGGGCGGGGCAGAAGCTTGAGGAGAAGGAAGGAGGTTTGATAGTTTTGTATGGTGGGAGAGGAAGCCGACCCAAGAGTTTACCTCTTACCGAAGAAGTAAACTTGACAAGGGCAGGCAGTTTTGTTTTTCTCACTGATGTATCCCAGATGCTTGGAATAATGACCGTGATGCATTACCCAAACTCCTCTGGTTTCAACTGGATGTGGAGGACGCACAGGTGATGGAGGTTTTTTTGTAAGCGACCTTCTTGCCCTTAGCTGTGTCCTGGGACAAAGCCACTGAATCAAGCATCTGATCCTTTGTTCCTAAGTGACTTTTTGTAGAAGTCTCTTCCAGCTGGAGCAAAAACCAAGAGTCTTGTTCATTAGCGTATTCCCTAAGTCTCTGGGCTGGGAGGGTGACTCCTTGGCTTGGTATATCCCTAATCCTACCTCCCTCCTTCGATGCATTTATGCTGTGGATCTCCTAAGGTCCTCTCATCCTTTGGGGCTGCATTCTTTTTCCGGCTTTTCCTTGGGACCTGAAGCTTATGGACACAGGGCTTCTGCTGATCCAGGCTCCCCCAGAGCTGGGGATGCTTTGGCCTTAACTATTTCCCTCGGTGAAAGAATTCCAATTCATTTCCATGATCATATTCCTAAAGTGGAAATTCAACTTAGAGAAGATATGTACCATCCCTCTTTGGTAAGTTCTTTCTCTCTAGAATTTTTCCCCCAAGGGCTGGGGCTAGGCTTTAAAGTGGGGAATTAGTTTTTCTGGGGAATGATTATCTGCTTTTCAGTTGCAGGAGGAGGGCATTAGAGATTGAATAGGTGAAAGGGAAACTGGTGGGGGACAGCTATCAAGGAACGGGAGAGTAGCCAGCAGGGACTCCTTGTGCAGAGCAGAGACCTTAGAGGAGCTAGCTACATTTCTGCTGCAGAGTCTGTGAAGGTTTGGGGATCTGTAAGCTCCTCCAGGCTATGCAATTTCTCTAATTCGCCTTCATATCTCCAGAAGACTCAGAGAGCTATGGAGTAGTGCACAACAATAAGGGATGCTTACAAACAATAGAGTTGGTAAAATGCCCTTTATTGCTTTAGAAATGATCCCCTCTTCCTTCTCCTCCCAAATCTGGAAATCCACATTTTTATGACTTGTATCTCCAGGAGCTTCTCGACAGTAGAGCTGAGAAAGAGTGTCTACCTGCATCCACGTATCTGGTTACAGGATCTCCCCAGAGAAGGAACCTGATAGAAAAACAAAAAACAAAAAACAACTCTGGCTGGAAGTCACAGAATGAGAAGGTAGGGAGAAACGAGTCCCCAGCAGACACCTGCTACCAGAAGGTTGATAGGGGCAAGTGTTTTGAGCAGTCAGTGCTTGGGGTTGTTGTAGCAGAAAAGACCAGACAAAAGGGCTCTGAAGCTGAGCTCTCTGGAACAATATTCAGTAAGATTGAAATCGAGCCAAACTGAGTCATTGCTAGAGTCTGGCAACAGTGGGGTAGAGACAGTCGGTGGAAGGGGCTGACAGGCGAATGAATCCGTGGGATTCATGGAGTGAAAGAGGTTTTGGTGAGAAATGAGAGGCTGAAGTCTTTCCAAAGAGGGTAGCATCACGTGAAGGGGGGATCTAGTTGGGGAAGAGGGTCTAGTATCTGAGTGTGTTCCAGGGGAGAGGAGAAAGGGTAAGTAATGGGAGTAGAAGACAGTCTGTTATGACTGTAGCTCCAGAGGCAAAAAGGGATCCGGTACCCCGTGATGAGACTGAATAAGGAGACCTGGGAGGCGAGTGGAGGCAGAGGGACCTTGTGGAAAAAATGAGGAAGCTGGCAGTGGGGGTGAAGGAGGGATAGTGAAAGATTAGGTGAGACCAGGCAAGGAGGACTTCCAGGCAGAGGAGATGAAGCCATCATGGGAGTGGAGAAAGAGATGAGTGAGAATGTGGGAGAGCCTCTCCTGGCAATAAGAGGGTGAAAGGAGGGATGAGGGAGTGGGACCCACTGTGAAGGGCAGGACAGAATGAGAAGAAAACGGGCTCTGTGGGAGAGGCAGACACGAGCTAGGAAAGTTGCAAGGGTTGACAGGACTCTGCAGGGTCCTGGAAAGAGAGGCTGATAAATAGGTCAGAAGTATATGGGATCAGCCAGAAGGACTGGTAATGGGTTTTACTTTTCCAAAGTTCATGTAACACCACTTTGCTTTTACAAAAGACCTACATTAGTATCTGCTTTTGCTGACTGAAAGAAATCCAAAGAGGATTTTCACCTTACAACAAAAGATGGAAAGCAAAAAGTGTTTTTGCAGTGAGCCCTTTTCTGGACACCAACCGTATCGCTATCTTACTACATACAAACACCCTGGGAAGCACCTCACACGTACTCATTCATTTCATCACCCAGAGAACACTCAGGAAGTTCCAGATTTGCCCTGCTTTTGGGAAGTTGTGTTCTGCAGCCTCACTTTTAGGAGAGACCTACGTTACTAGCTGGTTTTGCTACCCTAAAGACCTCCGGAGAGAATGTCTGCTTTTACAAAGAAAAGGTGAACAGGGAAAATAGCGTTCGGAGTTTGTGTTGCGTGAGCCTTTACAGAGGCAGCGCGCGCCCCAGCTCCTTCCCCAGAACTACACTCAGCCTCCCGGCCTCAAGCCGCCAGCCCTCTGATCTGAGTCTGTGAGCATCTGCGCCTGCCCTTGACTCACTCTGTGCCTCCTTTAGCAAGATGTGCCTAAGGTATCAGAAAAGCCGAAGAAGTTTTGTTTTTTGTTTTTGTTTTTGTTTTTTTTTGGTTGGGGGGTTGTTCTGGAAACATTCAAAAATTTTTCCATATAAATTAATGGTAATGCCTCTTTGCTTTATGCCCTTTTTTTTTTTTGGCTTATGAAAATCTTCACAGGAACACACTACTTTTGGACAGTGGGGAAACGAGTATACCTTCTGTACCTCACCCCAAGTCTTGCTTTCTCATTCTGTGCCCTACGGATTCCTCCTTCAGTAACAACCCCAGGCTGCACTGGGTCCCCAAAATTACATAGCCCATTCTAGGAAGCAGGGAAACAGAAAAGAAGGGAAGAGGCTAATCACTTTCAGAGAAAGTCCCGTGCCACCACAGCTTCTTTCTGGCAAGTTCTACAAGCTGGTAAAACAAGAGACTGAGTTGCATGTTGAGAAAGTGAAAATTAGTTTGGCCTGAGAAACTGAAAATCCACCCTGCCATTCATCAAGCTGGGAAGACAGACACAGAACACAGATAAAGCCAGCTGCCAACTTAGCAGAAAATTCTGTTTCTCCCAAGGAAACACTGCAGCTGTAAAGTGTTCTAAAGACACTCAGTAGCATGACTATTACTTTGTTACTGAGAAATCTTGCTTTCTAAAAATCACAGTTTATCAGAAACTTTACTTTTGAAATAATTTCCATAAGAATAAAATACCCTGTTCTTGCCTACAGGATCTAATTCACTTTGCCATATAACAGCTGCTTTGATATCCAACCAGGAACTGATTCAGGATAGGGGTACAACATTCCACATCTATCTCAATTTGTAATTTCAAAGAAAAGGAGACCTTGTGTTCATTTCACCATCCAGAACTGATATTGCCCCCTTTTCACATAGTCCTCCTCTGCTTTAACTTATCAATATAATGTTTCATATAAGTTTCATTGAAATGCCACCCTTTCTCAAAATTGTATCATTAACCTTTCCCTTTCTTGGTAACCATAGTTCCTCTGGTGTGTGACTCCATCATTGCAAGGAGCCACTAAACCTGACTTTGTCAACTACAACTTTGCTCCTGATGTCCTAACTAGGACATTTGGAGGTTCTCTTGATATTTGGTCAAGACCTTTCCTACTAAGCATTGGTCTCCTTGACTCACTAATAATGTGCATATCTGAGACTCCTTGAATCTCAAAGACATTGAAGGTCTCTCTGTCTTTGATTGTCTTAGACTGAATTTAGATTCTGATATTGAAGGACCAAAGATAAAACCAGTTTAATATTTGCTGGAATTTTGGGTTTCTTGATCAGACCTGAGTGTCCCCTGGTGAAACTGGCCTTTAAACACCATCTTCTGTTTGTCTATGAGAACTTTCTCCAGTCTTCTCTGGGTATGAGCAATTGGCTTTGGGAAAGATCTCTCCACATATTTGAGCCAGGTTGGCTGCTGGCTTTTTAGGTCAGCAAGTAGAAGAAGCCTCACCTTAGGACTGAAGACTTAAAACACAAGTGATACTTTACTTGTGATCAACAGTCCAAAAATGTCTTGTGGGCTTGTCTGCTAATAAGCTTGTGCTAGCACCTGGCATAACTTCACTAAGGATAAATTAGAATTAGAGTGGCCACTTGGGGAACTTTGACATGAACAAGAATGTTCATTTAAGAAATGCTGAGGTGAAAAGGGAACAGAATTCTTAAGAGGAGATTGTATAACTGGTCTAAAAGAAAGAGATCACTGTGATTAATGTAGATTTACCCTCTATTTCCATTCTATAGGGATTAATAAACACTGGCTTTTAATTGTATGGCTTGATAAAATTGTCAAGGGCTTGAGTTACTGTTTAAACCTGTAATGACTTTCTCTTTGTGTCTATGTATATATGAAAAGGGTTTTCCTGCATATACACTTACCCCCTTCTCCTTACAGAGAGAAGATAACCTTTTTATGCTGATAATTTCATATTTGTCTAAAACTACCTTTCACTCAACTTTGTTGTTCTAGCCTTCTGTTTCTCCCTTCACTTGGGAAATTCTAAAGATCCAATTTGCTGCTCTGGAAAAAGAAATCATTGTTATTATTTTGCATACTAAATAGTCAAAAATATGTAGGAAAAAAGAAAATAAAAATGTCAGTAAACTATTTTGCATTATAAAATATAGACAAATGTATTTCAATAATAACCCTCATTACTATAGCTATGAGAGATCTAGTTTCAATATAAGAGCTTTTCAATATGACTTTAAGATTATTTAAATTTTGCTTCATGAATACAAATTTTATAAAGTATATTTTTAAAGTATCCTGTAATTTTCTCATAAATAAATTTTGGGAAAATTGGAATGAGTTAATCATATTGATTAAAGACAACTCTGTGTCCATATTGCCTTGGTTTTATTACATGAAGTTATTGCTCTGGTTTTGTTATATAAAATTAATGCTGAGACAGTATTCTCGTTTATAAGAAACTAGGATTAAAACCTCAAGATTTAAACCTTCTAAATTTTTTTTAAAAGATTTTATTTATTTATTTGACACAGAGAGATCACAAGTAGGCAGAGAGTCAGGTAGAGAAGGAAGGGGAAGCAGGCTCCTGCTGAGCAGAGAGCCCGATGCGGGGTTTGATCCCAGGACCCAGAGATCATGACCTGAGTCGAAGGCAGAGGTTTTAACCCACTGAGCCACCCAGGCACCCCTAAACCTTCTAAATTTTGTATATTGGTTTTACGGGACAAGAAAAGAATCAAAGTTGAAGCAGACTTTTTAAGATTACAAAATATAAAATTGTGTTTAAGTGAAATCATAGGACAGATGTTTTTTAAAGGTTGTGATCTTGTAAAATTCTTACAGTACTATGAATCCTAAGGATTTAATGTTTTAGCTAAAATCATAATTTCTAAATACTTAGTTAAAATGTTAAGACTTTAGAGAATTTGTACACTTGATATATAACATTTGTATACCTGAATAGTTTCTAAGGTTTTAAATATATATAAAATATAACAGTTTTAATTTATCTTTATTCATATATATTACATAAGGACTATGAATTAATAGAATTAAATATTAATTCTATTAATAGAATGTGTAAGTGCCTTTGGATAGTGTGTTTATTCTGCCTCCTGAAAGTGTAAAAGGTAATCTAAAATGTGTACTCATCAAAATTTAGTTAGTCAATTCTTGGTTTCTTACCTTTTAGTTGTCCCTGTGTCTGGAGAGAACAAAATTTGGTTACCTTGATTAAATAGTTAGAACTAAAATTGATTAAGACTATATTTATTATAATAATTACATAAAATATGAATATATATGTAAAAATAAATATGGTTTATTCATTTTTATTATATGATATTATATGAAAATTATATGAATTTTTATTATATGATAAATCAATGTAATATATACCTTTGGTTTTGTTTTGTTTTTAAAGGCTTTATTTATTTATTTGACAGAGAGAGACACAGCGAGAGAGGGAACACAAGGGTGGGAGAGGGGAAGCAGGCTTCCCACCGAGCAGGGAGCCCAATACGGGGCTCGATCCCAGGACCCTGAGATCACGACCCAAGCAGAAGGCAGAAGCTTAACGACTGAGCCACCCAGGCGCCCCTATACCTTTGTTTTTATATGCTAAAATAAATTAGACATTAAGACTAAAATTAACCTTATTATATATTCACATTTATGTATGCTACATACACAGATAAAGATACATTAATAAAATTTACTTCCATAAATGACAAAAAAGACAGCTTCAAGGATATATTCCACATTAATGGATTTATTCACAGAAAAAGGCTTCTAGGTCTCTTACTGAAAATTATAACATAGTACACAAGAAGAACAGAATTGGGGTTTTCTTTCCATAAAATGACCCAACATAGTTTGTGCCTAGATAACGGTTTTCTTTTGAATCACCAGAATATTCTCTGTTAACTCTCTGTCCTGTCATTCTCTTGAATAACACAAATTTCCTTATTTTTCTGTTACTAGATGAGACAGCAAAGAAAGACTCGGTGAGAAGGACCTTACCAGGTACTGTTAACAACTAAACACAACAGTAAACTCATGCCTCCCAGGTCAAAAGACATAAGCCACAGGAAACCACTGGGAGACTGTCCTGAGACCGCAGACAGCACCACCTGAGGAATGATTCCAAAACAGATAAGGGCAGGAAGTTGCATCTTCCATCCAAGACCATTGGGACCAGGCTGGTAACTGCAGGAAGTGTCTCCTTCCCTCAAGATCCACCAGACAAGACCACCAGAGCTGCCCAGGGTGGTGCTTTAATCTACATGTGCTTTTGCTCTTTTTCTTTCCTCTCTGTAAAGTTAAGGTTTAAATTGTTGACAATTCTTAACTATTAACCATGATACCTCCAAGGTCTTTATCTTTCATACCATTGTTTGTATGTTTGTATTTTACCTCAGTCCCTCCTCAGCATGAGAGTCCAGTGCCAGGCTGCAATTTGCTTACCATCTGGCTACAACATGCAGTCACACTGTCTGCTGGCTTTGTACTTACTTGTCTCTGGGGGCCTTCCAACTTCCTTTACTCTCAGTGTCATGAAACTAATCAAATTACTTCCTAGGTGATAAGACTCAACCAAGAAGTGATGTGGGCATGAAAAATAGTATAACAGGTCAAACAACCAGAATTCTAAAACCTCCTGTCACATCATACATAGAAAGGAATTTTGGGTTCCTAAACAAAAAATGCTCAGAAAATTTTTGTGAAAATTAGCTTTTCCATGCAAATTTTCACAAAAGAAAAGCCAGTGATGATGGTAAAATGAGCGATGAAAAGGTGTTTTGAGAACATGGGACACAATGAGAGGAAAAGAAATGGTAAGAGTTCACTGAGGGAAAAGGGGCCCCAATGGTACTCAGGCAAAGAAGCAACTGAGGTGAATGTGCCTCTCGAGAGTCCACAGAGAATATGGAAGGCAGTGTTACGGAGTCTGCAGACAGTCTAGAACTTGGGCATCTGTAGAATCCAGTGAGAAAGTGGAAACCAGAGGTACAGGGCCTGAGGGGTCCGTTATAGGTCTTCGGAAGGTCAATGAGAGGTTGAAGGCAGAGACTGAGCTAAGCCCCTCAGAGGAATGGTGAGAGCCATAGGGCTCTAAGGCAGCAGCATCTTCCACAGGCTCCCCAAACAGCAGAATGTCAGCTTCCATGGCCACTGTATCACACAACTCACAGTGGGGATCTTGACAAAAGTGTTGCCACAAACTGCCTGTACCAGGGAGCTTGTCCAAGTGGCTGCAGAAGACAAGAGGAGTAAGCTTAGGTCAGTGAGCTGGGATGGGGGCCTGGCAGAGCTGCAAACACACTATGTTCCCCACCCCAAACTTCACAGTGTTTCCCTCATTCCTCACACCAAGGCTTTCTTTCACATTCCCTTCCCGCCAGGCTTCCGAGCTAACATCAACCCCAGGCTGCACTGGGCCCTGCCACTGCATAAGTCATCCTAGGAAGGGGGACACAGGAAAGGGGGGGAGAGAGAGTCCTCTCCTATTCCCCGGAAAAGCTTGCCCTGTGCTCCATCAGATTCTTCCAGTCATCCTCTCCAATCTGAGAATCCAAGAGCTTGGTTTATTTGCAGTAAAGAGAGGAGCAAAGTGATATTTCAGGCATCTTTGTGGAATGGTATCTTGGGGGAGACTCTTGGAATACTAAAACTCTGAAAGCAACAAAATTAGTACACAAGATAAAATTGTCCAGGACAAGAATGGAAAGGCCCTTCCCAAACATTCTCTCGTGCGATCCTCACAACAACCCTGTGAGGTATGGAGACCAGGTGATGCCTCAGAGGAGGAGCCTGAACCTTGGGGAAGCCTGTCCAAAATCAGGACCTAGGAGTTCTGCCCCCAGCACAAAAAGTGGCTTCAATAGATCTTACACGACCCCCTGGAAGAGCTCAGTTTTCTCATAGGGACTTGCTCTAGGAACTGCCATCCTCAGAGACTGTGGACCTGGGTCCTCATGGGTAGGTGAGATTAAGCTTAAACCTTGGGCATCCCACAGTTGACTTGACAAAACCTTGCCTTTTAGTGCTACACCTTTGTTCCTCTTTTTGACTCTGCACTGATCTTAAGAGACTAGAGTGAGTGGCTAGAACCAAATTTTCACTCTCTTCTCTCTAGGCTAGCTGCACACATTCATTATTCATTATTCATGGATAATCTGATTTTCTGTATTGAATTAGTAGAGTTCTGGGATCCATCCCTGTTATCCCAGGGTGAAATATTGCGACTTCTTTCTCAAAAATTTCAAGAAGGGTTTTCTATGTCATGCTCAATTGATTTTTCAGTCCCTATCCTCTTCAGATGAAGACACAAATTTCCCAGAACAGCAAACTTATGTGTACTCCTTCACGTAAGACTTGACCTTGATGACAGAACTTGGGCTCTAGCATCTGATTCGAGGCTTTCAAAGGCTGGCAGCATTGTTCTTCATATCAGCCCTAACACAAAGGGAAACCTTGGCCTAGAGATAGACCTGAGCTGGGATCATGACTGATGAATAGAGTTGAGGGACTCTCCTCCTACAGGTATCCTGAACTTTCTTAATGATCCAGTCTATGGCCAGGGACTCACTGTTGTCAGGGTTCTATCATGGAGCCCTCTACCACACCCAAAAAGAGGGTCTGTGGGCTTCGAATATAAACCATAGCTCCCACCACTACCTTTGTCCTGTGCCCTTCAGTGAATTTTAGTCTTTCCTAAAAGTTTCCATCTCCGATGGCTCTCTGTAGCAACATAATTGACCAAGGAAAGTAGGAAAAGTTTCATCTCTCTTGGATCTGGCCCTTCTTTGCCAAATTGAGGTGTCTGTTTTACCTAAATGTTGGTAAACTTTGATGCCTCTGTAAACAGCAGAGGAACAGAAAAAGGAACCCCATACTCACAGAAAATATAAAATGGAACTAGTGCCCCAAGGCTCACTAGAAGCATCTGAAAGCAATTTATTTGAAGTGCACAGAAGCCTCAACTGACACTGAGGATATGCACTCTAGCTAGAGTTCTAGGTCCTCATCATGGAGTTAGAGGACAACGACAGTGTTTTTGAAGTGGGAGACGGTCCTTAAAGAGGAAGGTGAACCCACAATCCCTCCCCACAGCATCCAGACTAGTAGATCCCTTCATCTTTCCCAGGGCCTTCTAGATCCTTCTATCCTTCCCTGGGCCTTAATATTTTTCCAATTACATCCTTTCTTCATATCCTAGATACATTTATGCCTCTTACAACCCAGATATTAGCTGGGTCATTCCCATCAATCACCTCAGCTTTGATCCTACCATTTATATAGCCTTTGAAAATCTCAAGTTCTTTCAGGAGTTTCTGCTAATTCCCAGGGATTTAAATTCTCAGGATTTCCTGTTCTCACCTCCAGATTCCCACCCAGCATTAATCCAGACATAGGCTACAACTCCGCCTTCGTGTTTACCTGAAGAGTCCACTTTCACATAAAAGCATTAGTGAGCAATGTAGCCTTCACCAAATGATGAAGAGGACTGGAGCATACCTCACCCCTGGCAAACAACTTTAAAATCCCCACCTACTGAATTAAGCACTGACTTATTTCCTTACCTGAAGCAGTCTTAGCCTGGGGAACCCAGTCCTTTCTCACCCAAATGATGGCGCTTTGCCAGAACTGACAGCAAAAAGAAGTATGAAGGATAGATCCTCAGTTAACATGGCTACTGGGATACTGTTGCTTTTAGGTTCTTTCAGTGAACAGAGAAAGTAAAAATACCTAAACCTTGAGTTCATATTAATATGTCAAATTTAACACAGGATTTTTATTTTTTATATGTATCTCCTTTCTCTCACAATGAAAAAAATTTGGATCTTAAGATGAACATTCACTTGTTCTTTCTGAATATATAAAATTATATATTTCAAAATTATAACACAAATATTACTAATAATAAAACTATGAAGTTTGAAATTATTTGCAATTCTTTGTTCCTTAGAATATACCTTACCAAGAATGTGTACCAGAAGAACATCTTCCAAAGTCACTAGAAATGATTCTTTTCTCTTGTGTGGTTATGTAACCAATTTGATAAAGACTTAGGGTTATTAAAATTTTCAATTTTAGTGTTAGCTCTATTTTTCCCTGCTACTTTTAGTCTTCAGAAAAAAACCAGAACATTTACATAGTTCAAAAGTCAAAAGTAAATTATACTTAAGAGAAGTCTCACTTCCAACCCTTTCCTTTGATTCATCAACAAAAACAGAGATGATAGAGCCTGGCTTTTATTTCTTCCCTCAAGATGCAGAAGGAATGCAAAGAACAGGGAAGAGCAGAGACTAGAAAGACTATGGTTCAAATCCACTACTGTTTGAAGTTGCGCATTTACTAGCTCTTTTGAGACTTGATTTCTTCACCTGAAAATGGGAATAATAATACCCATTTCCTAGAAACAATCTACAGATTAAATGAGATAACATGTGAAATGCCTTGTCCATAGTAAATGCTCAAAATATGAGAGCTATTCAGTAGAAAAAGAGTAGTAGGACTTTGAAATTTTAAGCCAACTTGTCACCCTATTTTGGTATCCTTTAAAAATCATTATGTATAATGTAGAAATAATAATGTATGCTAAGAGTCTGGGACAGAGATCAGAAGACCTAAACAAAAACCTATATTTGAAGAGATATAAAAGTAAACATTTTACCTATTCTAGCAAAAAAACCTGGACTTTGTCTGGGTGGCAGTGGTGAGGTAAACTACCAAGAAAAGGCATAGAAAGGAAACTGAGACTATTTAGGGACTGAACTGTTTGTGTCCCCCTTCAAAATTTATGTTGAAACTTCCCACCACCACCACCATGTGATAGTATTAGGAAGTAGAGCCTTCAGGAGGTGCATAGGATTAGATGAGGTCATAAGGGTAGACCCTTCATCCAACCCTAACCCTTTTAAGAGTCACAAGAAAGCTTACTTCTGGGTCTCTCTTTTCCCCCATGGGAGGACACAGCTAGAAAACTGCCTTCTGTGAACCAGGAAGCAGGCTCTGGCCAGGCACCCAAACTGCTAACGCCTTGATCTTGGACTTCCCAGCCTCTAGAACTGTGAGAAATAAATGTTGTTTAAGCCATTCAGCCTATGGCATTTGTGTTTCAGTGGCCCAAACAGATGAAGACTTTTTGAAACAAGAAAAAGAAGCAGAATAAACATCTGTGACAGCACTACATGAAAGTGGGATAAAATCCTTAGGAAATGAAAAACTGAGTGAAAATGCAAAAAATGAGTCCAAAAATGAAACCACTCTCTATGCTGTCTATAAACTATATGCCTGAGGTAGAGACTCAGAAAAATTAGAAAAGCCAAGAGAACTGATAAAACAATGAAATCATAAAAGTAGCTAAGTAAAGGGGCGTCTGGGTGGCTCAGTCGTTAAGCGTCTGCCTTCAGCTCAGGTCATGATCCCAGGGTCCTGGGATCGAGCCCCGCATCAGGCTCCCTGCTCTGCAGAAAGCCTGCTTCTCCCACTACCATTCCCTCTGCTTGTGTTCCCTCTCTCGCTGTGTTTCTCACTGTCAAATAAATAAAATCTTTAAAAAAAAAAAAAGTAGCTAAGTAAAAAAATAAATTCACAAAATCACAAGTTTCTCAAATTCTACTTAGGGACTTAAAGGAGAAAAAAAATTTGTTCTAGGAGAGGAAGGTATTATTTTAGGATGGAAAGATAACTACATTATAAAGGTGTCAGTTTTCCCTAAATCTATAAATCATTATAATTATAATGAAAATAGCAACATGATTTGTAGTGATTTGGGTCATATATTACTAAAATTATTCTTAACAAGAAGAAAACATGGGAGTATGGTCAGAGATATTCTGAAAAATAATAGTAATGAGGGGGGCAAGTGTCCCAAAAGTATTAAAATTTTTTAATAAAGTTACAATAAATACAACAGTATGGTATTGGCACTGAAATATACAGGAATGTGAGTGTGAATAGTCCATAAATTGTCCCAACTGTGTATGGAAATTTTGCATCTTGTAAATTACAGACAGCATGTCAAATCAGGGAGAAAAGATGGGCTATTCACCAAGTTGGGGCAATTGTGTGTTTGGGAGGAAAAACTGGCTATAACTTGCTCCTTAAATAAGCATTTTAAAAAAGATCTTATTTATTTATTTATTTATAGAGCAAGCAAGCAGGGGGAGGGGGAGAGGGAGAGGGAGAGAGAGAATCTTAAGCAGACTCTGTGCTAAGCTCAGACCCTGACTCTGGGCTTGATCTCAACATCCTGAGATCGTGACTGGAGCTGAAATCTAGAGTCAGACACTTAACTGACTGAGCCACCCAGGTGTCCCATATAAGTATATTTTAAAAAATGTAAAAAGCTTTAGAAGACTATCATCTTGGAGTGTGACAAGCATTTCTATGTTTCCAAAATATTTAAAAAGTGTAATAGCAGAGCATACTCTTTATAATAAATTCAAATAACACATAAATGTATAAATCCCAAAGTGTAAGCATTCTCGTCCCTTTACACTCCCATCTGTGGAAGTGGGCACAGTTAACAATCTGGTGTGTGTGGAAAGGCTAGCATAACCTGAAACCCAGAAATCTTATAAAGACTGATTCATGGAACAAAATAAACAGGTCTAATATTTCTGTATTAAATGTAAAAACAGTCAAAAACAAATGACATACTGGGAAAAATCAGAGCTCAAATGATAAAGAATGTCCCTGTTTTATAAAATGTTCTTACAAGTCAATCAGAAGATGATTAATTTCAGAACTATATATGAAAGCTCTTCAACTCATTCACGAAACATAAATTCCAAGGACAATGAGGGTATCTTTCTCTCATAAGAATGTCAGAGGTAATGAAAATTTAAAACAAATAATTTTCTGTACCTGTACTAAAATAATACTGGGACTCATATATTTTTTATCACTACGTTAAACAGTACTAAGAACAAGCAAAACTAATGTAGCCATTCTTTCCAGGAAATGCTTTACTCCTAGAAGACTACAATACAAAACAACAAATTATTTACTCATCAGGACTAATTATTATTGATCAAGGCTTGCTGCAAGATCTTTGCTTCGTTGTGCCCACTGATCCAAGGCTACTGTAAGGTAGGAAACTAAACAATCCCAATCAATTTTGCACCTGGCAAGCCTAACAAAGTTTGTTCTTTCCTTGGATACTTTTTGCACAGCCCTAGATATACTAGCTGCTCCTTACATTTGCTATTTTTTTCCTAATAGAATTATTTTTTTATTTTTCTTGTTAAAAATAAAATTACTTGTATTTTTATTAATTTAATTTTATATTAAAAATTATTTTATATTAAAAATAATTTTTCTTATTATTATTCTTACAATATATTATTTGTTTCAGAGGTACAGGTCTGTGAATCATCAGTCTTACACAATTCACAGCACTCACCACAGCACATACCCTCCCCAATGTCCATCACCCAGCCACCCTACCCTCCCTGCCACCCACCCCCACCCCCAGCAACCCTCAGTTTGTTTCCTGAGATTAAGAGTCTCTTATGGTTTGTCTCCCTCCCTGGTCCCATCTTGTTTAATTTTCCCCTCCCTTCCCCCCACAACCACCCCCCTCAAATTCCTCATATCAGACAGATCATATTATAATTGTCTTTCTCTGACTGATTTATTTTGCTTAACATAATACCCTCTAGTTCCATCCACATTGTTGCAAATGGCTTCATTTGCCATTTCTATATTCTTCAGAGCTCTCTTTTACTTCTTTTATTTGTTAATTACCTTTTACTAGTTAACAATTCTTTATAAATTTGTTCACATTACTAGTGTGGCTTACACTCCTACCTAGGCGCTAACTGGTGTGTCTACCAACCATGTGGATGAGGGCCAATATCTGTTATGTTACCCTAACAAATTATTACCAGTGTAGGAACTTAAAACAACACAAATGTATTACCTTATATGGCCTGCAGGTCAGGAGTCCAGGAGGGATTTCACTAGACTAATCAGGATGTCATAGGGCTGCATTTCTTTCTGGAGGCTTTAGGCAAGAATTTGTTTCCTATTCCTGGGGTTGTTGGCAGAATTCAGCTAGCTCCTTGTGATTGTAGTTCTGAGATCTCCATTTCTTTGCTGGCTAGCTATCAACTGAGAATCATTCCCAGGTTCCAGAAGCTACCACATTCCTAGGCTTGTGGTCCCCTTCCTCCATCTTCAAAACCAACAATGGAGGATTCAACTCTTCTTTCTTCTTCCACCTTCTCTCTTTAACCCAGCCAGGAAAGGTTTTCTATATCGATGACTCTTTGATTAGATTGGGCCCATCCAGTTAACCTGGAATAATCTCATCTTTTAATTGCATCTGTAAATCCCTTTTGTCATATAAGGTGACATTCACAGATTCTTGGAATTAGGGTGTGGAAATCTTTGGGGAGAGTATTATGCTGCCTAACACAAGGTCTTTTCCAAAAATCTTCAAAAACAGTTGTTATTCTTTCTGATCATTGATTCATCCCCCTAAAAGAACACTAGAGGAACTTGTTGATTAAATGAAATTACCAGACATAATGCAGTAAAGATCAACAAATTAACTGCGTTGTTATCACATTCAAAATTGAACTCTTCTCCCCCTCTCAAAACCAACTTTTCTTCTAGTGTTCCCTACCTTAGCACCAGTACTTTCCCACTACTGCCCAAGTCAGAAATCTATATTCGTCTCCATAACCTGCACTCTACTCTCCTTCCCTATTGCTACAATCTTTGTGCTACTACCCTCATTCCTCTCATATGAGTCACTTCAACAACCTCCTGTTTCTACCAGTTTCCCTGTGTCCAGACTCGTTTTCTTCAAATTCATTCATATTGCAACCAGAGGGCTTGAATCACTTAGCAAAATATCATAGACTGGATGACTTAAACAACAGAAATGTCATTCTCAGAGGTCTAGACGCTAGAAGCATGAGGTGCCAGCATGGTCGGTTTCTAGTGAGGACTCTCTCCCGGGCTTATAGAAAGCCACCATCTTGCTGGTCCTCATACGATGGGAAGAGAGAGTGAGGGCAAGCTCTCTGGTATCTCTTCTTATAAGGACTCTAAATCCCCAACCACATGACCTCACCTAAAACCCAATTATGTCCCAAAGGCCTCATCTCCGAATTGGGGGTTAGAACTTAAAATATGAATTTGGGGAAGGGACACGATGCAGTTGATAGCAGAGTTTTTTCCCTAAAAGCAAATACTTTACTTAAAATCTTTCTATGATCCTTCTATGCTTTTAGGATACAGACCAATTAACTTGACTTTCAAGATCCTGCATCATCTGTCTCTACCTACCCCATCTTATACCATTTGATACTCCCCTCTGCCTGTGCTGGCTATATCCAGTTCTTTTGCTTCTTCAGGGAGCCTTCCCCAATAGCTGGGGCAGCTCCTGGTCTAGGTCTGGTGCTCCTCTACGGTACTGCCATTGTACCCTATGTTTCCACTTACCCCACTGCCCATTATTCTCTGTCTTTCCTATTAAGCTAGAAACTCTGAGAAAGAGGTATTACCTGTTTTGTTAACACGACACTCCTAATGTCTAGCTCATTACTTCATATGTGGTAGCATACAATACATGTTTGTGTATGTTAGGACAGATGGATGGACAGATAGGTGGATGGATAAATGTGCTGCATTTGAGGTAACTGTCAGGCATCCAGGTAAAGCCATCCAGTAGACAGATCCGTGGACATGGAGTTCCAGAGAGAGAGGTCTGGACTAGAGAAAAGCCAAGTTCAGCCAACAACAGGTCATCAACTTTCTCTAAGAAAGGCATACTTTGAAAAGTCCTTGAGTTGTCTTTAGTACTGTGCCTAGTTTCAGGTGTATTTATCTTTATCCTCTGGGATAATCTTTACTGCCACATCTTAATCCTAGCTGTCTGATATTCATGATCCTGAATTTATTGCTAACTCTGAGCTGTTTCCTAGCTACTTTTTTATAACATGACCCTTTGAAGTAGTTACCCTCATTTTACAGGTGTGGAAATCGAGGCCATGAGGGTTACCCTCCACAGCGATTCTCAAGGGTTATAATCAGTGTTATGGATACTATGAATTGGCTCATTCCACCTCCCATCTTCCTTCCAGAGCTGCACTAATCAATACCCTACCTACCAGACACATATGACCCTTCAAAATTAAATTTAAATAACTAAAATAAAATTTTAAATTTACTTCCACAATTGCCACATTTCAAGTATTCAATGGCCACATGTGAGAACCGTAGATCTAGAGTGCCTTCCCTATGGGAGGTCAGAAAGCAAAAACTACACTTTCCAGGTTCTGGGTGCAAATTTTGTTTACCAATTAGATACGCTTATAGGAGTTTGGTGAGGCAAAAATAAGATAAACATGGGGCACCTTGCTGGCTCAGTCGGTAGAGCATGGGACTCTTGATCTCGGGATTGTGAATTCAAGCCCCACGTAGGGCATAGAGCTTACTTTAAAAAAAAAAAAAAACAACCATGAGGATGTCAAGCTTTTCTGCAGCAGCACACTAGCATCTGTTTAGCTTTCTACATGTCAAAAGCAGCTGTGGCATTGGCAATGGCCTTGCCAGCAGTGCCAGCAGGTTTGGGATTCCCACTGCCTTATCTCAGCTCAAAGCTACAGTGATAGGTTCTTGAACTCAACAGCCCTTAAGGCGTAAGAGGTGGTAGCTTTCCAAGTTTGTCATTTCTGTAGTGTTCTACATATCTAGGGGCCCAGAACCAGAACCAGTTTCCCCAACACTCATCACTATTCTGGTGAGCAAAATTTGGTAAGATTTAATGTATTAAAATCTCTTCCTGCTTAAAATATTCAGAAAGGCTACCAAATTGTGATTGACGGTGGAACAAGGCAGATTAACAACATAGCTCTTGTGTGTCCAGATCATTCCTTTGCTTTCCAAACTCCATACATGCAATCAGTCTTCTAAACAATTGAACTGGGTAGCTGTGCACTTGATCACCTTTTGAAATTCCCCATTTCACTCTCCTTTAAAACATGACTTACGCCTTTCCAGATGAAACCTAATCCGTCTGTAAGAATGAAATGTGGTCAAGATAACCTAATTCCTTGACCTGACCCAAGCACACCTGTAGACTACAATTCCACTGTGGTAAAACACACAGTATAGAAAGCAAATTTTTCTAACTCTACCATACTGAGTGACCTAGATTTTCTTAGATAACAAGCACATTAATGTAAATGAGTTCAATCAGCTTGTTTTCTTATTTATTCCTTTGTGAAATGAGCCAGACTGAGGAGTTGGGGAATTTGGTTGAAATATAGGGGAGGTGGCAATTTGTAGGGAAGGCCAGCCAGAAGCATAAGGCAGAGTGCGCATGAGGCCTTTGGTCACTGGAGAATCATCATCTCTATCATGACTCCCTTTCCTTGCTCATTAGACCCAGAACTCAGACGATGAATTATAAAGGTAACTGGGAGCTAGCCTGGGTATGTGTCACCATGAATCACATTGATTCTATGCAAAAACATGGTCTTGGTTCCAAACAACAGGAATGTAAGTGAATTGTCAGATCACTATTAAAAATCGGGTACAGCCTGTACCACCTTCCTGCCAGCCTCTACCTGCATGAAACAGCCAAGCCCATTCTACTTATGAACTTAAGACTTTAAAACCACCAAAGCATAGTGAGCACTTATTTTCAGAAACACATTTTGGCTTACTGGAAGGGGCAGCATGTCACAGGGCAAAGCTCCTGAGCCCTGGAGTCACAATGACCCAAGTTCAAGTCATATTCCCGTCATATAGTAACTGTATGATCTTGTGCAAGTGACCTTTCTGAGTCTGTTTTCTCAGCTATAAAATGAGGGGGGCGGACCCTGTTCACAGGATTTTTATGAGCGATTTATACGAGACAGCTGATTTGCTTACTTAGGGAAACTGTCAGAAAAGGAAGTGATAGACAATAGCTTCACAGAGAAATTCCATGCCCAGTCCAGTCATTTTCCAAAACGGTGGGACTTCTACCAGCTCTGGCCTAGAATCCTTCCGGTTTTGCTCAAAATATCCCCCATCTCCTATTGTGCCTCCCCAATAAAGTCAGAGTAAAGGATAAACTTCTACATCCAAAAACTCCCCAAAATATAGTAGTTTAAAGGAGAGGGAGATTTCTGTCACTAAGGGCCCTGCGGTCCAGGTTGGTGAGTAGTTTTTCTCCATGAGGCCATTCAGGAATCCAGGTTCCCTCCATCCTATTTCTCTGCCGTCAGCCATCAAGGACATCATCCTTGTCTGCATGGACAAGGCTAGGTCACAGGCACGTTCACGTCGCAGCTCAAGGGAAGAGGAGAGGGAGAGCTGCGGCAGCACACTGGCTTGTGAGTCCAAGATGCCCCAGAAGTTGCATGTAACACTTCCATTCACACCTCATGGGCCTGAGCTTAGCCACACGGCCACACTTAGCTGCAAGAGAGGCCGGAACGCAGCCTCCAACTGCAAGCCATGTGCCCGGCTACAAATCCTATCAAAGCACAGGAGTTGTTTTGCTTGACAACTATCATCCTCGGCCACAGCCTTCCTCCTGCTTTACTCTCCTTCAGCAACACTTGGCTTGTTCTTGGTCTTGCTATGAGCCTTTGCCATTTACTAAATCGGCCCTGGCTTAGGGGAAGCTTCCTCGAGGCCCTCAGACCCTCTGGTGAGCTATAATTGGCCATTTGGGTTCTCTAATGAAAAGCCGGGGCCCAAAAAGGGAGCTCTGGGAGCTCAGTCGAGGGCCAGGGCTCTTCCCAAAGCACCATGCAGTTGTTTTCTGAAAACCAGATTTTGATGTGAGGGGCCTCTCCCACCAGCAGGGTGAGAGATACTGACTTGGCTATTAGTGGAGGTGACTCATTCCTGCTCTTTGTAGAGAGAGCAAGATGACATTGTTTCTGCAAGGCGTGTGTTCCTGTGGCACCCACAGACCGCTCTGTTCCTCTTTGAGTCTCAAAGGATTAAAGGGTACACAGTGTGAAGGCTTCGGATGTGCCAAGCTGCACGTAGCCCAAGGAGAAGCTCCGATGGGTGTGGAGAGACCACAAGACCAAACGCCAGGATCTCACAATGGTCTCAGCTCCCGTACTCACCAGCTAAGTGGCCTTGGCCAAGTTGCTTCCCAACCCTGGGCCTCTGTTTTCTCATCTAAAAATATCTGACCAGATCATTTCTAGATTCTTTGTTCCAATCCCCCAGTTGTCCACGACCTTTTCTTGTCTGTTTCTTATTTGGAACACCTCAGCAGGAGTTACTAAGGGAAAAGATACCTCTTTCCTTCTCCTTCATTTATCCTATGTCCATTACCTGAAGCGGGAAAAAGCCAAGGTCTCCCAAGAGACTCGCCCCGTGCACTTCCTGGGCGCCAGGACCTACGGTTGGTCTTTTGTTGGGGCCAGTCCCAGCCAGATGTCAAAGCAATATTAATATAGTGTGGACTATTGTCCAATAGTACAATATTGCACTATATTGTGTATATATTGTGTATATAGTGTACAACACTACAGTGTTGACTATTGTCCAATAGTACAATATTGTACAATCCAAGTCTGCAGAGAGACTCAGGTAGACAGCAGGCACTGAGAGAAATGAAAAATGTATGTGATAGTTAGAAGCAATATTTTCTCCTTAGGCTGAGATCCCATGGACACACCCAAGACATGAGATGTCCTGGGGCATGAATACTTGTTTCGCAGGGTAAAATGACCAAAGCCATAGTCTCCACAAAACCCCATCTCAGATCACTAAAGAAAAACCAAAATGTAAATGGGAGCACCTTTTGTAGGCTCTCACACGGCTGCCAAAACTCAAAGTTTTCCTCCTTTTCTTAAAAATAAATTTCATTTGAACAGGTAGCATGTTTGGCTGGAGGAAAACTCAAAGAGCCCGCAGGGTATAAAGTAAAAAGTGAGTCTTCTTCCCACCATTTCCAGGGACCTCAGTTCTCGCCAGAGCTGTCTTTTCCCAGACAGCACATGTCCATTCACACATAAACGAAATCCCACAGGTCTCTAAGCCTCACTTTTCTCATCTAAAAAACGAGAATAATGTTCAACCCCCACCCACCCCTCTTTCTTCTAGGCTATTCCTGAGGACAGAACGTCACAGGGAAGGTGCTTTGTAGCCAAAAAAAGCTGCACAGTCGTTAAAGATGTTGCTAGCGTTGGTACTACTACCAACAAAGAGCAATTCTAACTTAGAGAAATATACAACCTGTATCTAATTTGACTTTTCAGTAGTTTTAAATATTGAAAGCTACTAATTGCTTCCTGAGGAACAGCATGCCATCTGGCAACCTAAGGACCAGGCTGAGGTGAAAGTTTGGACAAAGACGGAGAAGGAATTGAGACGGTGAGACAAGCCAGGTACTCCCTGATAACCAGGAAGAGGGTACCACGAAGAGCAGAGGTCAAGTACTGGAGATAGGAATAGATACGGCCCAGATACTGCCCTGAAGGATGCCCCTGTGGAAACCCCATCCGCCACGACCCAGGCCAACGCCAGGAGGCTCACCTGACATGGCCAGATGGCGGTTTCTATACTTTTTTTTTTTTTTTTAACCATTTCACCAGTTTAGGAAAGTAAGACCCAAGCCAGCCCAAGTGTAATGTCATGTCCAACTTCTTCATGGCTCACACATCCTCAAGTTAGTACTGAAACCAGCCATTTCCCCAAGACTTGGGTCAGTAGGAAGGTTTCTCCTTGGTTTCAAAAGGAAAAAAAGAACAGGCTGAAAAAAACATTCCCCTGTCTTTATGTTCCCCTTCGCCAATCTCTGAAGATTCATCTGGTAAATTGCTTTCAATTTATTGAGGCAGAACTTTCCAAACTTAATTTACTTGGGAACCAGGACATATAGCAAGAGATTAAAGTGGATGGAAGAATGTCCTTTGAGGTGGAAAAATGGTGGCTGGTTCACACAAAAATTCAAATTTTTGGAGAAGCATTAGAAAAACTGCCGGGTGGCCAACACCGAGACAGGTCCCTTGCTCCAAATCCCTCTAGAAGGAGAAGACCTTGAATTACTTGGTCTCTACTTATATACACACAGCTGGTCAATCAAGTAATTTATCTTAAACCAAAAAGCACACCAGTGATCAAGACATTTGTGGACTTACTCACATAAAATTGCCTCAGGTCTCTGATCTCTTTGAAATAATCCCTCTCTAAGACTTAGTTTTACAGGGGCACCTGGGTGGCTTAGTCATTAAGCGTCTGCCTTTGGCTCAGGTCATAATCCCAGGGTTCTGGGATCGAGCCCCGCATCGGGCTCCCTGCTCCGCGGGAAGCCTGCTTCTCCCGCTACCATTCCCTCTGCTTGTGTTCCCTCTCTCGCTGTGTTTCTCTCTGTCAAATAAATAAAATCTTAAAAAAAAAAAAAAACAAAACTTAGTTTTACAAATGTTCCCGTGGTTTAATTAATTAAATTTCTAATAAGCACACATAAAAAATGGTGGCTTCCTTCTCCTTTACACTGGCATTCTCTTTATTTTGTGGAAGTCTGAGACTTGAGTGCGTTTTAACTTACCTTTGTAACCAAACACAGGCATTAGGAGGAATTTCACATTCAGGAATGGGATGCCACACATGTCCTCGTTTGTGCTTAGCCCTGGTGTCCTCTGCTGGCTACCTGATAAGCAAAACTCATTTCCAACCACGTGCTTTCTTATTCTCCACTTGTGCTTCTCCTTCTCCCACTTAGCTTCATCTACATTGGCTAAGTGAAATCAAGATTTCAGACTGTTAGCAGATAATTCAATCAAAATTGTCCTAGAGGAATTTTATTTATGTGTCTTGGAAGTGTAAGTTAGGAGCTCCCTTTTTCACCTAAATTACCCTGATAACCACCTCTGTCCGCAAGCCCACGACCAGGCAAGTTTTGCGGCAACAGAGTAGGTTTATACTCCTAACACCAAGTAATTATTTATCTCTATGGGCCTCAGGCTCCTTCTCGCTGTAAAATCAGAATCACAACTCCTACAGTGTCAGCTAATTGATGAGATTAAAGGAGACTACAAACAGGACTGCTGTGTGCAGCCGATATTCTGCACGTTTTCAAAAACACATCTGCGCATGTGTACACTGCACACTGTATGTTGATCGGGACACTTACATTGCTCCTTATGACTTACAAAATAGTTAGCTACATTTTCTCTTCGATTTTCAGAAAAGCACGGAAGAGTAAGAGCAGGTAGCCACCATTTTACAAATGAAAAAACCAGAGGTTAAATGAGGTTAAACGGCTTTCCCAAAAGCACATAGCTGGTCTGAGTTGGTCTGTGTAACTCCTAACCTCTCCACCGCCTCTACCCTGAGACCCCAGGCTCCACACAGCGGGCTGAAGTACTGGTTCCCAAACTTGGTTGCACACTGGAACCACTAGGAAAACTTAAAAGTTAATGTTGATACCTGATCCCACCCACAGAGATTTTGATTTAAAGTGTAGCCTCAATATGAGGATACAGTTTTTTTCTGTTATCTCTTCACCTTTAAATTTTTTTTATTGTGAGATAATTGTAGATTCATGTGCAGTTGTGAAAAATAATGTAGATCAATCCTGTTGTACCTTTTAGCCAGTTTCCCCCAATAGTAATACCTTGCAAAATTGCAGTATAATACCCCAGCCATAATATTTGTATTGTCAAGATGCAGAAGAGTTTCACCACAAGGATCTCTTGAATTTTCCTTTTATAGCCGCAGTCAACTCCCACTACCCATTCATCCCTAACTCTTGGTAATTGCTAATCTGTTCTCCATTTCTATCATTCTGTCATTTCAAGAATGTATAAATGGAATCACGCAGCCTGTGACAATTTAGGATTGTCTTTTTTTCACTCAGCAAAACTCCCTGGAGATTCATCCAAGTTGTTTTATGTTTTAATAGTTTTGTTTTTTTTTTTAATTATTATTAGTGCTGAGTAGTACTCAGTGGTATGGATGTGCCAGTTTACCCAACCACTGAAAGACATCTGAGTTGTCTCCAGTTTCTGACAATTATGAATAGACTTGTCATGAACACTTATGTACAGGTTTTTGTCTGAAGATGAGTTTTGACATTTCTGAGATCGATGCCAAAGTACAATTGCTGGGTGGTATGGCAGCTGCATGTTTAGTTTTATAAGAACCTGCCCAACTATTTTTTAGAGTGACTGTACTGTTTTACATGTCCATCAGCAATGCATGAGTGACCAAGTTTTTGACACAATTTATTCTTAAAAGCCAATCTGACAGAACGGTGATAATTCTTCTTGTGGTTTTAATTTGCATTTATTTCCCTAATGGCTAGTGATTCACCCTAGTGAATATCTTTTCATGTGGTTATCTCCCAATTGCATATCATTTCTTGTGAAATGTCTGTTCATGTTTTACATCCATTTTTATTTATTTATTTTTTTTTTTTAAAGATTTTATTTATTTGACAGCGAGAAACACAGCGAGAGAGGGAACACAAGCAGAGGGAATGGTAGCGGGAGAAGCAGGCCCCCTGCCGCGCAGAGAGCCCGATGCGGGGCTCGATCCCAGGACGCTGGGATCTGACCTGGGCCGAAGGCAGACGCTTAACGACTGAGCCACCCAGGC
>CM053615.1:57519005-57562644 GCA_028646535.1 Procyon lotor
CCCCCCCCCCCCCCAGCAGCTTCTTTACCACGAGTGTCTATTAGAATCACCCGGGGGGAACTTCTCGCTTGCAGATCCCGAGGGGCTTCCCCAGATCTCCTGATTCAATCTAGGAGGATGGTCCACACCAGTTGTTATTTGTTTTTTGGAACGAGCTCCCTAGACGGTTCTGCTGCCCACCATTTCTCTCCCACTCTCTTGCCCCCCCCTTAAACAAACTCTCTGGTGGGCAGGGGACCCTGATTTGTAACACCTGCTGATCTCTGTGGAGTCAATACACCCGCTAGGCTCAATTCGAGCCACCGACACAAATTAACAATTTAATTTGGCCGGCAAAATCCTGACTCGTCAACAATGGACTCCCACAGGCCATCTTAAGAGCTAACTCCAGCATAACCAAGGGACCACAGTCCCTCTCCTCACTGGTTAAGAAACACTACTTTCCAGGAAAATGTAGGCCCAAACAAAAAGCCCACCTAATGTCAAGTAGCACACCATTAATAGTTTGTATTGTAATAAAGTTAACTGCTAGGGCACCTGGGTGGCTCAGTCTGTTAAGCGACTGCCTTCGGCTCAGGTCATGACTTGGGCCAAGGTCCTGGGATTGCGTCTCCCATTGGGCTCCCTGCTCAGCGGAGACCCTGCTGCTCCCTCTCCCTGCTCATGCTCTTTCTCTGTCAAATAAGTAAAATCTTTTTTTAAAAAATTGCTTAATAAGCCCATCTTAGGCAGAAAACTCTTAGAGCAAACATGGTAATAACCACTGGGGGAAAAGAGATGAGACTGCCCAGACAGGCAGTGAGGATGACAGGCCACCTGCTGTGTCTAGATAGAATTTCACCACGTGCTGTCACTCTAGTACTTGCTTATTTATGCCTCTGGCAATCTCAGGCAAGAGAAGTCTCTACCGCACTAAAAGATCGGCATTCTTAACTTTCGTACCTCAAGTTGATTATGAAATTCCATTATATTTGTTGTTCATTACTTGAAAGCAGTTTTTACGTCAATTTTTTTTCCTTGGGTTACAGATATCGGTTATTTACAGAAAGGTAGGAAACAAAGGCAAGGAGGCATTTTGGAAACACAAAACTTTGATCTAGCATAAGACTGATTTACCAAGCAGATGAACTTGGACAAGATTTTCTAACCTCTCCAGGCTCTAGTGTCCTCATCTGTGAAATGTGGGAAATACTTGTATCTTCTACCTCATAGGCTGGGAGTAAGTTATCTCATTCGGTAGTAGCATCCTCCATTGGGTTTGTAGAAAACTAAGGAAGTCAAAGTTCCTGCCCTTAAGGAGCTCCACCTTTAACCTCGGGGACAAATATGGACACCAGAGGATAAAGGACACTGGCCAGTAAAAACTCTAAGGTTTCTGCATTTCAGCATTGTGCGTTACCTGACACTCTCTTAAATCTTAAGAAAAAGTCTTCATGTGCAGTAGTGGCCAATTTGTTGGGAAATAAATGAAGTGTTGGTCCTACAATTTCTATTGTAAGAGCCCTCTCCAACCCCAGCCCCTCTGCCCCGCAAACCGCCCTGGAGGGCTACCCCTGCGGAGAAGGAAACAAACCACTGCGGAGAAGGAAACAAGCCCAACATTCTGGTCCCACGTGGCAGACCCACAGGCGGGGAGCATTGTCTCACCGAAACAGTCTGCCAGTAGAGGGCGCTCCGGGCCCGGTAACTTTCTGAGCTCACTTTCCCATCAGGGCCCCAGGCGTCCGAGTCCTGAGCTTCCTGCTGGTTCAGCTGCGGGTTGGCTTCCTTCCTGGTAACAGACGTTGCCGCAGCAGTTCCAGGCCACACCAATCCCTTATCAGGCTTCCCAGCGAACGGGTTGTGACTCGGCTTGGGCACACGGAGTCACATGCCCACTCTAGCCAGGCAGATAGATGGCAGCTCTGATCGGCTTCGCCCCTTGGCTCTGGAGAGGAGGTCTGCCCTGGGCCACATGTGATGCCCACGCAGAAGATGGAAGCTGTGGGGGAGGGTTGGGGGGGAATCGGAGGCATCGACTATCCGCTCCACCTGGGGCATCCTAGCGAGCCCTGGGTGTGACCGTGCTTCCGGGAGGAACAAGGGGTTGGAGGCGATGTTCATGAGCGGCTCTTCAAATACACTCCTCTTCCCTGAACTAGCACTGCTTTCACAGAGACTGAGCTCTTCAGCTCTGAGAAATTCGCACTTCGAGGCTGATCATTCTGCCTGCATCGCGTGGGAGGGGGACTGGGCTCCCAGGGACCATTCATTATTGTCCCCTCCCCTATCCTGTTTTGTCTCACATGGTTCACTCCTACATCCTCCCCCACAGGGCCCAAGTCCCCACACTCTACCTGTCCTGCAGAAGGGAAGCCACCCTCACCCACCAGGAGCAGCTTGCAAGCTTCAGGCCGAAACCTTCCTGCCCTACATCCACTTCCCTTCCTCAAATCAGGCAGAAACCTCTGGCTTCCTGCTGTCCCTCTACCATCCTCATTTGCAGTGGGATGAAACCTCGGCATCTCTCCTATCACTATAACGTAGTCCTAGGAGGGAGAGGAGACAAGCGTACGTTTGGTTGGTCATTTTAAGCCGGAAATCACTGACCCGTAGTTTTCTGCCAAAATTAAATCTCCCGTTGTGTCTGTGATGGGCTTGGATAAATTCCTGTCAAGGAGCTACTGTTTCTACAGCCTCTGCCCCACAGAGAGGAGAGGACCAGGCGAGGAGAGTAGTGAGGCAGTGACTGGAGAGGGAAGTTGGTGAGGATGTGAGGAGTGAGGAAGAGGCTTGGTTCTTGGAAATCTCCAAGACCAACACGTGCAAGAGGGTTCCCACGCAGCCCTAGCTTACTGCCTGTGATTTGGGGCACATCACTTTCCTCTGTTTCCCAGTCTGGAGCTCATCAGGATTTTAGGATTAGTATTTCCCAAAGGTTCTTGGAGTGCAAGCAATAGAAATGGATGCTGTCTAATTAAGCAAAAGATGCTGCAGCAGCAGGCGTGTGTGAAGACACAGGGTGGGAGATGGTGCAACCTGCCTGCCTCGTGTGAGCCCCACTTGAAGAATCCACATTCCAGAAAACACGCATACACCATGCCGGCCAAACGTAATGTGCCTCCTGGCACCATCGACCTGCAGCCCCCAGTCCGCAAGCCCCTCCCCACAGGAAAGAGCTCGGGTCCCAGCCTAGCACCAAGGCCCTGCCAGCCCCACAGGGACTCCCACCCCAGGCTGGAGACCCAATTCTGGGCAACGAGGAAGGACTAAATGGGCAGCCATTGGGCAGTGAAGACCACGGCTGGCTCTTTCGCAAGCCCCTGGCCTCCAGCAGGGGCCCAGGACAGATGCAACCTTGCGGGGTGCTCCAGATCAGGACTCCTGTTTCAGGTAAGAAGTGGCTCAGGGCCATTCGGTAGCCCAGCAGATTGCACAGCTCACCAGTGTCTGATCCCGCAGATGTTTGGTCATGGGCTCCATCAGCAGAGGGAGGCTGGGGAAAGAGGAAGCAGCCACCCTCCTCTTGGCAGACTGTCATCCCCGAGCTGAAATCTCACAGGACTCAACGGCTTCTCCCTTAGCCCTGAAGCCACCAAATGGCCACCACGCCCAGCCCTTCTCTATTTACAGCTTCCCAATACCACCTCCACCTTCCTGCCCCAGAAACACTCAGCTCTGGCCTCATCTCCTTACCAACATGAGGGACCACCAAATCCCCCACTAGCTGTGTGTGATCCGGAGGGAAGGGCCACATTCTGGTCATACATGCTAACTATTAAGAACCACTAATATAGACAGAATGTTTGTCCCACCCCTGGCCCCTACCGGTCCCCTTGGGCAATTCGTATGTTGAAAACCTAATGCCCAAGGTACTGGTATGAGGTGGGGCTTTTGAGAAGTGACTGGGTCATAAGGGCAGCCCTCATAAATGCATTAATGCCTTCATAAACAGCCTCAGAGTTCCCTATCCCTTAGGCCAAGTGAGAACACAGCAAGGTGCAGGCAGAGGGCTTTCACCAGAAGAGGGCTTTCACCAGAACCTGGCAATGCCAGCAACCTGATCTTGGACTCCCAGCCTCCAGAAATAAATTTCTGTTTAGAAGCCGCCTGGTCTGTGGTCTTGTGTTATAGCAGCCCAACCTAAAGCAACCATGTTTACCCTTCTAGAAATAATCATGGCCTGGGCCAGAAGACTTGGGTTCAACGACTGACATAGGCCCCTCCCTCCTGGTCCTCAGTTTCCCTGTGTCTATAGCAAGGAGAGAATCACGGGATTTCCAAAAGGCTTTCTGGTTTCCTCTGGCATCCTCTGGATCCAGCGGCTTGGCTTTGCCAGTGCAAACACAGCCATCTGGGCTGGGGTTGGAAGGGGAAGGGCCCAAGAGGCAGAAATGGCTGCTCCCAGTCAAAGGACGCACACCCATGGGCTCCACCTCTGAAAAGGGCAGGTTGTGGGGGGAAAGGGGTTACTGAGAGTATCTGGGGAGATCCAGCAAGAAGCTGTGGGCAGCAGTGAGAAGATGTGTGACCACCAGAGCGAGAAACAGGAGACTAAAGTCTGACACCTGGCTAAGCCTCCGCCCACCACTGAACTCCAGGTCCCAAGCTAGTCCCTTCATATGAGCTTGTCTGCCTCTTGGCCCCTGGGTGAGCAAGCAGTGTGCCTGTTGGGCGGGGGGAGTGGGGGGGTGTCTCTCGAACTCGGGAGAGCTAATGGAACACTCTGGGCTCTGAGGTGATGGCACCCTCATGATGGGGTCTGTGGAGGATGGGTCAGTGAGCCACAGCGCACCACCCCCCCCAGCCCACCTAGTACTCTTGACCCAGCAGAGCAAAAGATGCTGAGATCTCTCAGCCCAAATCCCCGCCCCCCACAGCCCACCTGCTGCCAGACGAGAGCAAGAAACGCAGACTAGACCAGAACCACTGCACTCGGAAGTTTTATGAGAAATTCTGTAAACGCGTAGAGTGGCCGGAGGCCGCCTGCCCACCAGGCCCCGCCTGTCGGGACCCAGACGCTCAGCACTTGCTGTAGATGGCCGCACTGCCCCGCTCCTCAAACTCTTCCTTGCTGACCCAGAGCTGCTGGAAGGCCTGCAGGGAGGCCAGGATGGAGCCGCCGGTCCACACGGAGGTCTTCCTCTCGGGAGCAGCAGCCACCGCGGGGCTGTCCCCAGGGCAGAGGAGGCTCAGCTCCCTCTGGAAGCGCTCGGGGAAGCCATCCAGCATGGTACAGCCGCCACACAGCAGCACGTTGGCGGCCATCTCCTCCTTGAAGCCCACCTCCTGGCAGCGGTCCAGGCAGGCGGCCGTGAGCGCGGGGAGGCCGGGCTGGTTGCTGCCCACCAGGCTGGGCTTGAAGAGCATCTCGGCGCACTGGAAGCGCTCCTGGCCGATGGTGATGAGCTTGCCGTCGGGGAGCTCATAGTCAACGCGCATCTCCTCCAGGCACAGGCCGAGCTCCTGCTCGGGCATGAGTGCCGAGTAGCAGCACTTCTTCTTGATGTGCTCAATGATGTGCAGGTGGTCGTCCGTGAACTTGTGGCCGGCCTCGTTGAGCAGCTGCAGCAGGTAGTTGGTGAGGTCGCCCCCCGCGTAGTCGGCACGGCCCGTCAGGCCTGGCAGCACGTCGCCCTCCGAGATGGGCACCACGTGTGAGACGCCGTGCCCGCTCTCCACCACCAGCCCCGAGGTCTTGCCGTACGAGTAGATGGACAGGAGCGACTGGGATGTCACGTGCATGGCAGGGATGCCAAAGGTCTCGAACATGAGCTCCGCATACTTCTCCCGGTTGCTGCTGGGGCTGAGCGGGGGGTCGGAGACCAGCACTGCGTGCTCCTCGGGGAGGATCTTCATGGCTGTGTGGAAGACGTACTCCCAGATGCTCTGGACGCAGTCCCAGTCCACCACGACGCCGTATTTGAGCGGGTTCATCAGCTTCAAGGGCGCCTCCGTGTTGAGCAGCTCGTGGCCCACGTAGGTCTCCTTGCGGGTGTCGCCAGCATCAGCCGCCTCCGAGTAGCGCTTGCCCACGGTGGAGGAGATGAAGTAGGTGGGCCTCGGCTCGCCGGCATAGCCACACTTACAGTACTGGGAGCCCAGGTCAATGATGAGGGCCTTGATCTTGCGCACCTTCTTGGGCTTCACCTTCAGCGAGGTGGCCGGACAGGCATCACGGATGCCAGCATCGGGACCTGCCAGTGCTCCTGCCTCTCCAGGGTCACCCTGAGCCGTGCCCAGGGGCATGGGGCTAGGGCTGCTCCTCGTCGCCATCTTCCTTCTTGGCTCACCTTTCTCACATCCACATCCTAGAGCTCTGTGGGGAGAAATAAGACCGTCCGCCTCCAGCAGCGCGTTGGCAACCCCTGGGGATTGTGATGTCACTGAGGGCTGGTCCACTCTGGCAGCCCGGGGAGGGCCTGGCCTCGGCAGGCCCTTGATCTGCCACCCCCACTGTCGTCCACCTAATTCCACTTTGCTCCAAGACCGAGCAGGCGGCCAGCAGTTTTAGAAACCCAGGCACACTGGGGTCTTGGGTCTCTACTCCCTCCCCTTACACCTCTGCTTCTAATGCCCTGTCCACTGACTGAACACCTTTCTTTCTCTGCTTCCTGGCTGAGAGGATGATAAATATTTGAGCCTCTACAGTAGGGCCAGGCGCTGTACCCGGCACCTCACAAATATTACTCCCCAGAATCCTGACAGGCATAGGCTGAGCTGAGGAAATGAAGTTTCAGAATTCAAATGACTTGCTCAGGACCAAACAGCTCTTGAGATGTTTGTGTTTTCATTCAAGTTCATTCAACTCCAGTGCGTCAGGTCTTAGAGCGTGAGGGCTCCAACAGTACCCTCGTCCCTTCGTTCAACATTTACTGGGGCTGGTGGCAGGTCTGGCCCAGGGCAGCTTGCCAGTGACAGACACCAGAATCCTGGCCACAGCAGCATCCCCTCCAGGTGGGGAGACAGAACGGATACAGACGAGTTTGTAGGGGGAAGTCTATGGGGAGAACAAAGGTGTACGAGGAAGGAGTGATTACTGGAGGGAAGGAGTCAGCAGGTTCTAGAGAGAGGTGATCCTAAGTCGACTACCATGTGGGTATTTGTCAAGTGGCTAGGAAGGGACAGCATCCCAAGCAGAGAGCACAGCCTGTGCAAAGGCTGGGGCCGGGGGGATGGGGGAATCTTCTAGTAATTAAATGTTTGGAAAATAGATAAGGCTAGAGAGTTCATGGAGCCAACTAGGGAGGACCTCAAAAGCTCAGAGTAAGAGCTCAGGTTAAATGGAGGACAGCTGGGGAACAAAGATTTTAAGCAGGGGGGGTGGTTAGATCTGACCACCGGAAAATTTGGACGAGATCTGTGCTTAGCTGTGAGGTAGAGGGGCAAGGCCACAGAAGACATTCTTGTAAGACCTGAAGGTGACCTAAGCCAGGCTGTGATGGTGTGGAAGAGAAGGAGGAAGAGGTTCTCCAGAAGTTTCGAAGGTACAATCTCACCCACTTGGTTGGTTCCCCAACTATCCCCCATTCAACCCAAATTCTTCCTCTAGCATTTAAGGCCTTCTCTCACTGCTCCTGTGACATCTCTCACCTCAAACACTGCATTTACATCAATGATTAGACTAGCTGTGGGGAGTGAGGGAGAGGGAGGGATGAATCCCTCACCTCCGCTAAAGCAAAGAAAGATGGCCTAGGTTTCCACAGGGCCCTCCCATCCCAAACCGTCCTCCTTCAAAAAACAAAAACAAAAAAACCTCCAGGTGATTCATAAGAAATCCTGTACTTTGGCATTTTCCTTACTACAGTATCTTTCTTTCCTCCCGCAGCTGCTAAATTACAGGGGCCCAGTTCACCTTTTTTTCGAAAATGAAGGGTGGGTGGTGTCCCAAAAGCCTGAGCAAGGATACCAGCTCAGGGAGAGATGTGTTTCTGGGTCTCATCTTCCTAGTTTTTTTCCTCCACTACAGGGGGGCCTCAGAGTTGCTTTCAGGAAGGATCACCTTACGGTTTTCTAGCCTTGGGCCAGAGGAGCAAAAGTAGGTGTGATCCCAGAGAAAATGTGGCCTGAGATAGTTTGAGCAACAGAGGGCACCTCTAACTTGGAGGGACCTCACCAGAGAGCCCAGGCAGCCCACGAGTACCTCAGATGGCTAGTGACAAGTACCGGGGCTTGTGCATGCCAGGAACTGAAGGTTTGGGGTGCAGTGTGCCAAGGGTCTCCATATTCTCCCATCATCGATACCATTAACTGTGTCCTGACCCCCTAGAGGAGAAAAGGAACGCAAAGGGGTACAGAGAAGCTAAGGGAAAGGGGCTTCACTTAAGAGAGAGCATCCAAACGTGCAAAATCCACAGATGAAGGGAGTGAAAAGCGTCTAGTGATGTTAGCCTGAAGAATGTGGGGTGGGCCGAGTCCCTGTGCTCCTGGGTCTTACAGACAAGGAGTGAGTGGCTTTAAGCCTCCACAGCACCTCTCCCACCCACATTGACAGAAAGGGCCAGAAAGGGGTAAGCTTGAGTGGGGGGAGCACGTGAAACACAGCCTGGCAAGCTTTAGTGTCTCAGCGAAGTGGGAAGCACAGGTCAAGGGACAGGGTGGATAATGGCCCCCCAAAGATGTCTCCATCTTTAATCCCTGGAATCTGTGAATGTTACCTTTCATGGCAAAAGGGACTTCACAGACAGGAGTTAGATAGGGAGGTTACCCTGCATTATCAAGGTGGCCCTGAAATAATCATCAGGGTCTTAATAAGAGAGGGACAGGAGGGTAAGGTCCAAGATAGGACAAAAGAGGCAAAAGTCGGACAGGTCTTTGAAGATGAAGGGCCCCAAGCCAAGGAATGTAGGCCTCTAGGGAGCTAGAAAAGGCCAAAGATGATCACCTAGAGCCTTGGGAAGGAACACGGCCCTCCTGATAAAACTATCAGGTTTTAACTACAAAAAAAACTTGTAGCTGAGAATGACTGTGGACTTCTGACCTCCAGAATTGTAGATAATAAATCTGTGTTTGAAGCCACTAAGTACGTGGTAATTTGTGACAGTGGTCACAGGAAAAGAGCACAGGCTCTTACAGGAATCCAGGGCAATGAAAATGTGCTAGGCAGCTGCACATCTGTCCGAATCCAAGACAAGGGTTGAGAAGGAAAAATAGGTCATTGTACATTAAATGTGCCTTTGGTTATCACATAAACATTCTTTCGAAGTCAAATGATCCAAGTTGGCCATGTGAACCCCTACTGAACAAGAGAGGCAAGTCCACAATTTTTTAGGCAGCCAGGCCCAGAGAAAGTACTCTCCTTTCAAAATTCAATGCTATCTCATCCTCTACCCATCAAACCAAGAAGCAGACCCCCTGAGATGACAGCATAACTGCCCCCATTAGATGGTCACAAGACTGGACTTGGTCCTTTTCTTCTCTCACCGCTCCCCACAAACAAGGAGCCAAGAACATCCCCAGTAACCTCCTCAAAGGAGAAAGCCCCCCCCCCCCCTTGGAGTAACTGACTCATGAAAAGTGTGGGACCGCATAACAAAAAGTTGGCTTCTGGGCGCCACGACAGGGACAAATGTCAGCACCACCGTGCCCAGCTTCAGAGATGTAATGTGAGGTGATGGCCGTGTGGCCTCAGAGACACATTTTGGGTCTCACTGGGGTGTGTCCACACCGCAGCCGTGGGAAGGAGTCGCCGTCGGGAAAGCCTGGCCCCTGCTGGCTGGATATCCACGGGCAAGTCGTGGACCTGAGAACCTCAGTGTTCTCAACAGTGCCACTCCGTACGGTCTGATTTCATCGCCGACCCAAGGACCTGCGTGAAGGAGTATGTGTACACATGTGTCTAAAATTTCTTTTTCGGCAGGCTGTCACGAGGGCCGAGTGAGACACAAGTGCTTGGCACGGTCCCTAGAGCAGCAAGCAGTCCTGCCAGAATCTCAGGTAGTGTCACCTGTGCTCAAGTCTGTAGTGCTTTCTGACCTCATGCAGAGTCAGAGCCGAAGTCCTGGCAATGGGATGCGGGCCCCCTCCCCACCTCCTTCTCACACCTCACGTAGGTTTCCTTGCTGTCCCCACTCGGCCACACGGGGGGTGGGATCCTCTAACTCAAGGGCCGACACGCTTTTTCTGTAAAGGGCCTGACAGTCAACACTGTCAGGGTGGCGGGCGTGCACTCCTGTGGCAGTGACTTAGCTCTGTGGCTGGAGCACAGCAGCAGCCGCAGACAGTAGGTAAACGGGCATGGCTGTGATCGGGTAAAGGCTGATTTACCGAACACCGGCGGCCGGCGCTAGTCTGCTGACCCCGCCTCTCAAGGGTCACAGGTGCGCCTCCATCATCTGCACCTGCTGCTCCCAAGATACACGCTACGCACGTGGCGCTGCCCCCCCTCCTTCAGGTCTGCACTCGTGTCACCCTCTCAGGGATCCCTGCCCGGGCACAGAACACCGCCACCGACCCAGCCCCTTCCCTGCCTTCCTCTCTTGCCCTTACCATTTTCCGACAGCTGTTTTGGCTATTGCCTCTCTCCCCAGCCCCCAATGACTAGAGTGTAAAGTCTACAAGGGCAGAGATTGTTGCCTTTTTTTCCTCCACAGCTGCCTTGCACATAGCAAGCACTCGATAAATAAATGATTGGCTTAATCAGGTTTATTATCAAATCCAGAAAAAGGTTAAGTGACCTCCAAGACACTACCCCATATCCACACTAACATGGGACACAGGTTTCCAGTACCTAGAAAGCCCCCGGTCACCAGATTATGTCACAATCAGTGATGTCACCGTTGGGAAAATTCTCAAGTTGCCCTCTGATATAAGTCTTTCAGGCCTTGAAGCCGGTGGGATCGAGGAACTTTCTGAGAGCAAGATGGCTCTTGATAGCATGTGGGCTCCCCAGGCATCAATCATCGGGGATGGGCCTGCCAAGAAAGTGGGTGAACAGGGCCCCCTACAGTCACACATTCTCCAGACTGCCTCCTTAAAAGACGGCCCGGCGAAGCGGGCAGTGTGGGTCCGCTGTAACCATTCAGAGCCAGAAGAACCTACTAAATCAAAGATGGTCAAGGATAAACCCAAGCTAGAGGTGACCAAAGCGGTGGTCGTGGACCTTGGCACTGGCTCCTGCAAATGTGGCTTTGCCGGACTGCCGAAGCCCACCCATACCATCTCATCGACGGTGGGCAAGCCCTACATGGAGACGGCCAAAACTGGGGACAATCGCAAGGAGACATTCGTGGGGCAGGAGCTCATCAACCCAGGAGTTCGTCTCAAGCTAATTAATCCTCTGAGACATGGCATCATTGTGGACTGGGACACAGTGCAGGATATCTGGGAATATCTCTTCCATCAAGAGATGAAGATCGCCCCAGAGGAGCATGCAGTCTTAGTTTCAGACCCACCACTGAGCCCGCACACCAACAGAGAGAAGTATGCTGAAATGCTGTTTGAAACCTTCAGCACTCCTGCAATGCACATCGCCTACCAATCCCGCCTGTCCATGTACTCCTACGGAAGGACCTCTGGCCTGGTGGTGGAGGTCGGCCACGGCGTGTCCTACGTGGTCCCCATCTATGAGGGTTATCCTTTGCCCAGCATCACCGGACGCCTGGACTATGCAGGCTCTGACCTGACAACCTATTTGATGAGCCTGATGAATAATTCAGGGAAACACTTCACCGAGGACCAGATAAGCATTGTGGAGGACATCAAGAAGAAATGCTGCTTTGTGGCCCTGGACCCCATTGAAGAGAAGAGAGTCCCGGCCAGTGAGCATACAATCCAGTACACTCTGCCTGACGGGCAGATGATAAGCCTGTGCCAGGAAAGGTTCCTCTGCTCAGAGATGTTCTTTAAGCCTTCTCTGATCAAGTCCATGCAGCTGGGGCTCCACACCCAGACCGTGTCCTGCCTTCACAAGTGTGACATTGCCCTCAAGCGGGATCTCATGGGCAACATCCTGCTCTGCGGGGGGAGCACTATGCTCAGCGGGTTCCCTAACCGCCTGCAGAAGGAGCTGAGCAGCATGTGTCCCAACGACAACCCGCAGGTGAACGTGCTGCCCGAAAGAGACACTGCGGTGTGGACAGGCGGCTCCATCCTGGCCTCGCTTCAGGGCTTCCAACCCCTGTGGGTCCACCGCTTTGAGTACGAGGAACACGGGCCTTTCTTCCTCTACAGAAGGTGCTTCTGAACTCTGACCAAGCATGGTTGCCATGCGTCAGCTTTGCTGGGTGAGGACCCAGCTGACACATAGGGAGCTAAGTCCACACGTTCGCTCCTGTAGTATTAAACAATCCTCGTGTTCCCTCCATAGCGTGTTTCTCTATTTCCTGACTTAGTAAGAGCAAGTTCATGTATGTAGCATGTGCCAAACGAAAGTCGGCGATGTGGGTGAAACAACAAAGGCACGTATCACATGTTGCTTGCTTGAACATTCTTGGGAAAAACGAGCCCTCACCTTTTTCTGTCCCTTTTTTGGTATCCCCCATTTTAGGAACTATCCCCCTGTGACATCTCAGAAGGGGAGCGTGATGAAGATAGATTATAGAGTCAGAGCTGTGAGGGCACAGAGAACATTCCTTTTGATCAACAATGGGAAGTCTGCCACGATGGTTCAGCCTCCCACGCGGCAGCACAGTACACTTCATGCTTCATGGAGGCTTGTGAAGAGCTGACGAAGGTGTGTGATTCCTGTACTTTCTTTTAGTTCCAACGGGAACTTATGTCTCAATACCAGCTCTTCTCAAACCATCATGGTGACTGGCTGCCGGAACCTGGCATGTAACGAGCAAGGTGTGTGTGTGTGTGTGTGTGTGTGTGTGTGTGTGTGTGTGAAGGGGCAACTCCTCAGCTGCTCGTCACCCACTAGATTGGATTCCCCATCAACCTGTAGGATATACGGCTGGAAAGTGGGACGGGCGCGCGATAGAGGCTGGCAGTTCTGGAGCTAATGATGTGGGTTTGTGGGAACCTGCCCTACGCTGGTCATTCTAATCCAACTGAGGAGCCAGAAGGAACGCTCAGTCCCTCAAGACCAGAGAAGCCCTTCCAGGGCCCAGCATGTTCTGTGGTAGTCTTACAGGGCCAGTTTTGTAAATGGAACACAAGATTTCTCAGAACAGTGCCCAATACAGTCTCTGCCCTGTCTCTAAACCTCAGCATCTGAACACTGGCAGGGAGCAGCATCTAACAGTGGAAAGAAACGGGCTTTGAACCCTGATTTGAAACCCTATTTCACTACCACCTATGTGGCCTGAGTCTATTTACCTATAAAATTGAATTCAATAATTCAAAGGCATACTTCACACAGCTAATGTAAAATAAAAAACAGAGATAAACACTGAAATACTAGTATCTGGACTCTGGGAGGTGATCCTAAGCGCTAAATAGAATTATCTTGTAGACTTCTCTTATACAGGAGCCCCGAAGTCTTACCGTGGTTCTTAGTCACACGTACACCCAAAGGCAGGCATTCAAGCACTCAAAGAAGAGGTATGGCATTTCTACCATGCCCGGGGAGAAGCCCTACCAAGCCACCTTCATCGTATCCAGGTTTGCCTGGGCTGCCTCAAAAGACCTAAATGCCCAACCCTCCAACTAGGCTTGGTGAATACAGCTGACTGGCACCAGGATGCCAGAAGAGAGAAGTACAGACCGACTGAGAAGGGCTTCTAAAGTTCCTACAATCAAGCAAGGGTGACTAAACCTTACCCTGAAGCATTAGAGGGTCACCTAGCAGTTGGGTACATAGGGAGCTTTAAGGTCTTATTAACCTCAGTTTCTGCCCAACATTCCATGAACACTCACTGTTGGGCAGGTTAAAATTTGATTAATTCCTAACTTTAGGACCTCATTCAACCTCACTGACAGGGTGCTAAAGCCTCTCGACTCCTCCTCAGAATAATATGTTAATGCATAAAATAAAATACATAGAATTACAGGGAAAACCAATCCTATAGAAATATACTATCTTTAAATTCCTTAAATATCTATGAACCCCAAGTCAAGGACCCCCAAAAAGGTGAGCTTTGATGAAGGGGAAGCATAGGAAGGTAGTTCTGGAGGGAAATCTCCAGGCCACAGTAGGTCTAAATATTTGTTCTGTTGCCCTTTAAGATGAAAAAATAACCCAAAAGAAAAAAAGAAAAAGGAAAATACCAACATAAAGCTGAACAACTACCTATCTTTTTCAAAATACCTGTATGGGAGCACCTGGGTGGCACAGTCAGTCAGGTGTCTGACTCTTGCTCAGATCATGATCTCAGGGTCATAAGATTGGGCCCCACGTTGGGTTCCACACTCACCAGTGTCCACTGGAGTTTCTCTCTCCCACTCCATGTGCTCTCTCTCTAAAATAAGTAAATTTTAAAACAAAACAAAACCCACTTTCATGAATTCTCACTTGATCCTTAAACAATTCCCCTTGTAGGAAAAAAAAAGACATCCTCACCAGAGAGAGAGAGAGGGGAAGAGATGAGTAATTTTAGTAAGTACATGAAAGTCATCTTAGCCTAGTGGTTCTCAACTGGGGGCAATTTTGACCCCCCATGAGACACGTGGCAATGTCGAAAAATGTTTTTTGTTATCAGAACAGAAGTGGAGGATATATAGTGCTGGCATCTAGTGGGTAGAGGCCAGAAATATTGCTAAACATGCTATAAGACACAGGAGAGCTCTCTACAACAAAGAATGCCATGACCCAAATTGTCAATAGTGCTAAGGTACACAATGGTGCTAATGGGTACACTAGGCTGGAGGAAGGCAAGATTCAGTGAGATTAAATGTGTCTGTCCAGGGGAGCCTGGGTGGCTCATGACCTCAGCCTTTAGCTCAGGTCATGATCCCAGGTTCCTGGGAGTCTGCTTCTCCCTCTCCCTCTGCCCCTTCCCCCACTTGTGCTCACTCTCTCTCTCTCTCATATAAATAAATAAAATCTTTAAAGAAAAAAGTCTCTGTCCAAGGACACTAAGATGGGTGGACCCATGGCCTTGTTCTTTCCTGTACACCAGGAGAATATCCGTTGGTCTTAAAACCCTTGGGACTCCAGAGCTAGTAAGATTAATGTAGGTGTGAGGCATAGGCAAGGGCTTAGGAAGCATAAAGAATCCATTCAGTGCCCCCAAATGTCACCATATTAGCTTTGACTTGTCTACAGCTTCTGGGATGTTAATGGGTACCTAGCTTCTGAGATGTTTATTCTCCTCACCTCAGTTGCTAATAAAAATGGAAGACAAGCAAGGACAGCCAGAAACTCCTAAGGGCTTGTTCAGGTGGTGCTTCTAGTGAAGCACAAGTTTATGGGGAGGCACAGGCTGTATGGGAAGAGCTGATTTTCCTTCCCAAACTTGTAGTAACCTTAAGTAACTAAGAATCCTTAGTTTTATTTATTTTTGAAAACACCCTCTTTAATTATGGCTATGAACAATCACTAAAAGATAAACCTCTGTGTGTGTTTGTGTGTGTGTGTGTGTGTGTGTGTGTGTAGACATGGAAAATCAATTTATTTAAAAATATGTGGCAGTGCTAAAAAATTACATCAAACTACACTTATAAAGACGTAGCAAAAACATTACCTCCTGCCTCAGTTTTTTTAAGTGTAAATTTAAAACCATCATAGGAGACAGTCCTCTGCCAGCTTCCTCTTGATATCTGAAGCATCTGAGCAAAGAAGACGCAACAGGACCAACAAAATAATTTGGGTTTTTAGCTACAGCATGAACTTCCTTTGGGACAGAGTTCAAATCTGGTGGAAGAGTTATATATTCTTTTCCAGGACCTCGACAGAGCCTTTCCCCAAAATTAAGCATTCATCATCTCCAGAAGTTTCTCCTCTTCCCATACACTGCACTTTCCCCATGAATTCTTCTGCGACTCTGCCTTCAGTTTGGAAGGTCTGCTCTAGCCTGTTGCTTCTCAAAAGAACAAAATTCCACCTTGCTCACAGCACATAGACATAACTGACAGTAAGCTGTAATCACACAAATTCTTTCTTGCTGCTTTAATACATTATCTCAAGGAAATGGAACATCTATGAAAAGTCACACTATTATCAACAACACATTTACTTCTATTTCCAATCTATCAGGCATGGGTGCCCTTACCATTATCCATAGCAAGAGCACCAGAATATTTTAAAATGCCATAAAAGTTACTATGTTGGGGCGCCTGGGTAGCTCAGTGGGTTACGACCTCTGCCTTCAGCTCAGGTCATGATCTCAGGGTCCTGGGATCAAGCCCCACATCGGGCTCTCTGCTCAGCAGGGAACCTGCTTCCCCCTCTCTCTCTGCCTGCCTCTCTGTCAAATAAATAAATAAAATCTTAAAAAAAAAAAAGTTACTATGTTCATTTACCCAGGTCAAAGAGTAGTCACAAAGCACTGTCAGCCTTTCAGTGTAGGGCACTTAATTATAGCAATCCATTAAGGGTTTAAATCAAAAAGTACATTTCTACAAGGCAGGAAATACCTTTTTTTTCCTATTATTTTGTAAAAATTTTCAGACAAGCAGAGAAGCTTAATTATACAAGCAAACACACCTAGATTCTATCGTTAACATTACGCTATTTAGGGAATGACTTTAATTATAATTCCGGGCATATCTATACTCCACGGATCAGAGGCAGCATTTTCATTTATGTACAGTTATGAACGTCTGGTTCTGGTATTAAAGGCATGGAAGAAATTTTTAACCTTATCCATGAATCAGCCATAAAACTGTTGTCAAAATGAACCGAGCTTTTTCTAGATTCACCAAAAAGAGAAAACATTCTCATTCTTTTCCCAAAGAAAATAACTAAAAGACAGAGGTCAGTGAAGCACCATAAATAAAAATAAATGAAATGGTCTTGACACAGACAAAAACCTTTTAGTTAAAAGCAATTACTTGGAGAAAAAAGGAATAACTTACAATCATGCACACTGTTCACCATACCTAATGTGCATGATACTGTTTCCGAAATTCTAATCTGTGCCAGCTCTAATAACGCTAACTCCCTAGCAGAAAATTCACAGGCAGTAAAAATAGTCCCTGTGGACACCGTAGTGCTAGGAGCTCAAAACAGTGCTAACTGGAAGCACATGACCTGGTAAAATATCACAAAATAACAGCCGTCAGCATAGGAAAGCTTAGAATTTCAAAGGATATATTTAGCTTTTTATTCTGCTTTTGTTCAAGGTGAAGAAGTCATTTAAGCGATTCAATTTCACCAACTGTTGGTAGCACGAATAGCCATGATGTTTATACATAATGCTCTCCTCCCGGAACACAAAATATTTAAAAACATTATTTTCCTTTCCTCACACTTGAGGTAGAAGCCATGAAACATTATTCCCAATTAACTGAGGCACAAATCAGTTAATTATGTCACTTGTCGAAGGTCCCGAAATGAATCAGGCTGGTAGCTGGGAATGAAAGCCAATCTTCTGATTGCTATAAATACCGGAAATATACTCTCAAACAGCACTAAACAATAGAACAGTAATTCTTACAAAATGACGCAATGCTGTTTAAAGCTTAATTTTCGCTAATTAAAATTATACCCAAAATAAAGCAGAACTGCTTCGTGTGCGCTTAGGTCTGCCACACAGAGAAGCTCTCCACACCGCTCACTCCACTGTCTTACTCTGCCCACTCCCCGACATCCGGGCCCCGACGAGGGAGTGAAAATCATCTCTGCTGGGGTCATTCACTCTAGAAGGCTCAGCTTCCACTGGGTTTTTCTGTCGATCTTTGGGGGTATAAAAAGCTCAGCATCTAGAAGAAAGGAAAGGAAAACTGTGACAGACGCACTTTCCTGCTAGGGGGAGCTGAGGCAATGACTGTGCTAGAACTAGTGACGGGGCTTTGCAGCCCCGAGATAACCATCAGACGAGAGCGGAAGTACCCTCGCAGCCTCCAGTCCGAACAAACACAGCCTGGAGGCCCTGCCCCAAAGACATTTCCACTTCAGGCACGGGCAGGGTAGAAGAAAAAATGCCCACTGAGTGATTCAAAGTAGAAGAACGTTCTAGATTTCAAGTGGGAGGGGATGGTGGTGGTTACAAGGCCATATGTAATTATTAAATCTCATCAAATTGTACATTTCATCATCTATAAAATTCTCAATTATAAGAGGAAAAAAAGCGTGGTGGCATGTTATTTGGAAAACAGAGTTAACAAACAGAAAATACTTTTATGATAAAAAAAAATTCTACACACTGATCAATAAAAACGTCCCTAATTTTAGAAAAAAGCAAATCGAGGAGAAGATGGATGGGGTAAAATTGTCACTATCAAATAAAACTCCAGGCCCTCTTTTTTTTTTTTAAAGATTTTGTTTTTAAACAATCTCTTCACCCAACTTAGGGCTCAAACACACCCCGAGATGAAGAGACATGGCTCCATCTCGGCCCTCTTTCAAATCTGTGGTAGCAGAGATATATGTAGGTAGCAAAGATAGGAGAAAATACGTGCACAGGAAGATGTTCTGTTTCAGCATTATTTGTAATACACTTCCAACAAAAGTATATCTATATACATGAGCCATACAGACATTAAAAATTATTTTTAAGAATATTTAACCAATGTCAGAAAAATGCTCAAGACAATGTTTTGGGTTTTTTTTAGATTTTATTTATTTATTTCAGAGAGAGAAAATGAGAGAGAGAGAGAGAGCATAAGAAGGTGGAGGGTCAGAGGGAGAAGCAGACTCCCCACTGGGCAGGGAGCCCGATATGAGACTCGATCCAGAGACTCCGGGATTATGACCTGAGCTGAAGGCAGTCGCTTAACCAACTGAGCCACCCAGGCGCCCAAGAGAGAATGTTTTTAAAAATGCGATTTTCATATCATACATACTGTATTAGAAACTATCAAATTTTAATATTCTTTGACATGCTTTTCTGTACAATCCAGATTTTTACCATAAATCTCATCAGTTTTATAATTTCACATACAATTAGTGCTTTCTACTCCCCCAAACAAAAAGCTAGATAAAGACCACAGGAGGGGGTGCCTGGGTGGCTCAGTTGGTTGAGCGACTGCCTTTGGCTCAGATCATGATCCCAGGGTCCTGGGATTGAGCCCGCATCGGGCTCCCTGCTCAGCAGGAGTCTGCTTCTCCTTCTGCCTCTCCCTCGGGCTTGCGCTCTGTCGCTCTCTCTCTCTCAAATAAATAAATAAATAAATAAATAAAATCTTTTAAAAAGTTATGTAAATATTCTATTATTAAAAAATTAGGGGCGCCTGGGTGGCTCAGTCGTTAGGCGTCTGCCTTCAGCTCAGGTCATGATCCCAGGGTCCTGGGATCGAGTCCCACATCGGGCTCCCAGCTCCGTGGGAAGCCTGTTTCTCCCTCTCCCACTCCCCCTGCTTGTGTTCCATCTCTCCCTGTCAAATAAATAAATAAAATATTTAAAAAAAATAAAATAAAATAAAAAATTAGACAAAACTACAATTATATGTGATTTCTACACTGACTTTCAAGCAGGAAAGTAACCGTGCTGACAAACTGTTAGGACAACAAGGCATGCCATCCTTCACCTTCCATGTCTGAATTTCAGTGTAAGAGTTATTTTTGCAAAAATACTTCAAAGGTCTTATCAATTTTTCCAAGGACTTTTCTTAATTTTTTGATAGTCAAAATCATTCCCACTTGAACCAGTTGTTATCAAGTATAGCATGCCCAACTCAGCTATGATGACTCAAGCACTTCTCCTGAAATACTTTAATCCATTTTACGAAACCCTACATTTTTGCAAGACTTACAGCAGACCTGCATGATACTGCATTGTAAACATGAACAGAATGCCTATCAAGTCATGGACCCTGCTCGCCGGGCCGTGTGAGTACGCTTAACTCCTCCCGTTGGCGGGGGAGCAGCAGTTGGGGAACAGTGCTTGGGACTCTGTCAGTAGTTCATCTGCCTATTTTTAGATTATGAGAACCTCTCTTTTCCTGTGCCACCTCGTAACCACAAGGACACCGATGATAATACTTATGTACTCAGATAATGAGGAGCCTCAAAATAGTGTCTTTAAGGCTCAGCTGGAAAATGAAAAGTTCTTCAATAAAGCCACTAGGATACTCTAAGGAAAGCTGTGACTAGACTCGACGTGAAGGTCAGCATCAGACCAGTAGTGAGGAAAACGGAGCGGAAATCACAACTGGACGGCACAGAGTACTAACTGAGCAATGACCAAGCTGCCTCAGGTCTAAGACGAACTTTCAGCATCTCAGAACTCAGTATATGTTGGGACTGATAGCAAAAGCAGCCTGTCAGCCCTCAGGAAGAAGGGGAGCTAGGAATCCAGTAGCTACTGTCCAGATACATGAGGTAAGCTGGATGGGAAGTAGTTCATTTATTCCTGGTAGCAACACAGGCTGTTCAACCTCAAACTTAATGTAAACCCCAAAGGCTACTTCAAATGTCATCAGAATGCTGGTATAGCACAGCATTTAAAGGAAAAAAACTCTGGAAAATGCAAGTTACAGTAGTAGAAACTCCCAATCATTTCAGAACACACCATTAACTTTTGAAAGCTAAGAGAATCGTATGCTTGACTGATCCACCTAACAGGTAAATACTCGGGCACCAAAATGATCCATCGAAAGTTTCTAACCAAATTTAAGAAGAGCCTTTGGGGCTTTTAAATTTAAGGGCTATGCAATCTAATCAGGAATCATCTCCCCCGCCAACAAACAAAAGACAAAAAACATTTTTGGTAACCTTAAATAGGAAACGCAAATAAAATGCTAACCTTCTTTGGATTTGCTTTCAAATTATATTGTCAATCCTGAAGATGATTATGAAAATGCCCCAAGATACAATGCATAACTGCCAAGAACCAAAAACGGTGATTCAGAAGAATCCTTGAAATATATACATAAATTGGACTGTTTGGACTCAAACTTCAACTGTGATGTGCCTGTACAGACAAGTGTATGTCAGATGATCTTTTAAAAATTTACACACTTAATGTCGTGTTGGGTTCCCCACCCTTCTGGTCCCCAACACTAGAAGCACTAAATCAATTTTATTAAAGACATAGTCATAAAATTGAGGGAAAATTGTTGTCAATACCTGATCTTTCTTCACACTGCTTACTTTCTCAACACTTAAAGACATTTCTTCTGCTGAGTACTGTGATAACTTGAAGAGAAAAAAATACTAACCAAGAAGAGGAACTGGAGTCTTCTGCTGTTGATAAGAGGCCATGATACTATTTGCAGTAGAATCGGGACCTAGAACCTAAGGAGAAAGCAGATCGGTGAAGACTATCTTGTGTTTCTGATGCCGCAGATACCAAAGGCCAAGTTTCTACCAGCAGTAAATAGCAAGTCATTTTCATGGCAACAAGCACAGTAATTCTCTTTTCCTTTGTGATTTTTACTTTGCCAGTTTTTCCTGTCTCAACTTGGGCCTCCAAATCTCCTTTCTTCCAGAGGATGAGGTAATGGTGAGGGGAAAATAAAAAAGGAAAATCTTAAGAAACATAAGCCATACCCTGAAGGCAAGAGTACAAGAGGTTACAGAATACACAGAGCATCAAAACACCCTCAAAAGTTCTGTGAATTTTGATATGAAAACAAATACGCGCATCTATCATGGAGCAGAACACAAACTGTGCACGCATGTTCAAGGTAAAACCAGAGCCTTCACAGGAATTCCACCTTTGCAAAAGACTCAGGGGGCACAAGCCAGGTCCTCCGCTTGGTCTTCACTTGGCTCAGCATACCCTCCCCTCGGAGGTACCTTCTCAGCAGCAATGTCCTGCTCAAAGCACTTCCACGTGACTCGGGAGCCTGCACACGCGCCATTACCATAATTTACCAACCAAAGCAAACCCATGATTTTCTGGTCATTTTCCCCAAAAGACTCTTAAAGTTGGTGTCTCAGAAATTAATATAATCTTCAGCCATCAAAAAGAATGAAATCTTGCCGTCTGCTGAATAGAGCTAAAGTATATTACGTTAAGTGAAATAAGTCAGTCAGAGAAAGACAAATACCGTATGATCTCACTCACATGTGGAATTCAGGAAAGAAAACAGATAAACATACGAGAAGGGGGAAAAGAAAAACAGGAAAGGGAAACAAGTCATAAGAGACTCTTACGATAGAGAAAAACATCTACCCTCTTATCTAACCTTCAGAACATTCCAGGGAAGTGTATAGGGAAGTATATCCCCATTTGTAACTGAGGAAATCGAGGCCCCAGGAAAGCTTATGTGTCTCTAGTGAGCTCAATACCAGTCTCTTTCCAGGCTCCAAACCCACCCTTCTCTTGTGGGTTTTGTCCCAGCTTGTGATGCTGGGGCTGGGACCCTGAGAAAACATGCTGCCTTTTGTCAGCTGGCTCGTTATGCTCTGCCCAGAGCAGACGCCAAAGGGAGAGTGCGAGGCTAGAGGAAAAGGAATGTGTTCCTTGCTTTCATTCAACAGTTCTTTACCCTGGTAGCAGCCGTGCATTTCAGTTCACTTATTTTTCTACACTTAGAGCCATCATGCCCCCTCAAAAGTTATCAATACCAGCTGGCTGGCACCCCTTCTCAGAGGGTCAAGAACCAGCTCAGTAGGACCCCACCCCCAAGCTCCTGAACTGTAGTAAACCCAAACTCTTCCTTTGTTCCCTCACAGCTACTATCTCAGTGTTCCTTCTCTGTGTTCCCCCTTTGCCTTCTCAGTTCTCCAATACTTGTTCAACCAGTTCCCTGTATTAAATTCTCTCTGTTAAAATAATAGCTGTGGTTGTTTTCCTTTCGAAATCAAAGTAGAAACTCTTAACAATAGGCCTGAGGTGTGAGAGACTTAACAAGTTCACACAATAAATAGATGATAACACATCAGAATTCTTGACAGGACACGTCTACCTTAAACATGAGCAACAAAGATCCTCGTGACAACAGAGTAGAAGTGACAAGTCAAATTTTCTATAAAACAATAGGGAAAGCAATTGTCTGGTTTACTTTTTTGTGTTGTTAAAGATTTTATTTATTTGAGAGACCGAGACAGAGAGAGAGAGAGAGTGTGCACATGAGCAGAGGGAGGGGCAGAGGGAAAGGAAGAGGGAGAGAGAGAGAATCTCAAGCAGACTGTGCTGAGCACAGACCCCAGCCCAGGGCTCCATGCCACGACTCTGAGATCATGACCTAAGCCGAAATCAAGAGTCGGACGCTTAACCGACTGAGCCACCCAGCGGCCCCTGTCTGGGTTACTTTAAGAAACTCTGATACCATCCAAAGTCTGCACAGGGAGGTGAGAGTCCAACTCTGGCCCTAGCTCCCCCTCCCCCACTCCAATCTCACTGAAGGCAGGGGCAACAGCTGGACTTGCCCATCTTCTCCACAACAGCGGTTTCATGTGGAAAGGAGAAACAAAAGCAAACTTAACCTAGGCCAAGGGTGTACTCAAAATATCTTCTTACTGAGAGCTTAAACGTAAGCCTAGGATAATGTAACTATGGCATATCAGGTTTTTAAGAACAAGGAAAACTTTTAGGCTTTGACTTTTAAGAGATTATGTAAACACAGAACCTGTGAAATGATGTTTAAAAAATGTACATTCTGTCTCTGAGGAAAACTTACAGGTGTAGCTGAATTCTGCTGGTGGGTGAGAGTCCAAATTTGTGGAAGTGACCTTTCCATCAGCTGGAGGGTGCCTTCAAAGGCCTTCTGTAATTCCCTTCCTTGCTCATCAAACTCAAAGAGAAAGAGCACCTTTAAAATATGGTATACTTCATCTAAAGAGAAGACATTTGAGAAAGTGGTTAACTTAGGTCCCCAGCTCCATTGCTAGGATCGTAACACAGTTTCCCAAGCAAAAAAATATTTAATGTCACACTACAGATGCCATCTCCCACATTTTCTTCTGTCTCCCCAAATGCTGGAGTAATTCAACCTGTCTACTACAAAAAGAAAAGGGAACGCACTGGGGCCCAAGCAGGAAGTGATGTCTTCCCAGTCCTTTTCCCCCTGGCTTCGGTACTAATGTCTCCCAGCCGGGCTAGGCAGGGGCCAACGGAGGAAGGCTCCTAGGTTCCCAGCTGAGGGTGGTTCAGGAACGTGCCCTGAAATGACTCTTCCTGCCAAAAGTTTCTCTCTTTCCTCAGGTTGGGAAAACTATCGTAATTATCTGCTATACTCTGTGCTATCCATTTACCTTTTTTTTGGCAAGAATCATCAGTATTGAGAATATACCTTTCAATTTTTCAGTGCTCTGTACAACTTCACTGAGTGCCTCCAAAAGGGCCAGATCCTCCAGGGGACTCCCTTCTCTGAGGCTATGCTTCTTCCGCTCTGCTTTGCGGCGATTCTTAGACGATCGCCTGTTAGAAGAAATTGGAAAGACGTTATTAAAGGGGCTCTCTTTGCACTGAACAGATTAAAATAAGTGTACCTATTGGCCACTCACTTCCTGGGAACCCAGAGAGTCTACAGCTGGTATGTATATTTGGGAGAAAATGGTGATAAGGTGTTGGGAGTGATAGCTAAAATCAATTTGGGAAAGGCAAGTTCTACAGGCAGGAAATAATAAGGAAAATCCTAATCCTAAAAAGTAGTTGCTGGTCTTGAAATTTTAATTAAAATACAAAGTAAAATGAGGTTATATTTAATAACGACAGCTGGAATAACAGAACAACCAACTTAAATTTTGTAATGAAAAGCAAATTTAAAGTAAAATTTAAATAAGGAGACACAGACATAGCATATTGAAATTTGGATATAATAAAATATATATGACTCCCGTATCTCTCCTGCTCTCCTGTCTGGGACTCTCTCGCCCTAACTCTGAAAAGCCCAGTTTCTAGCTGCCTCTCTTGCAGTTTCTGATCACCCCACATAACCTAAGAAATCTCTATTCTAAATTCCTAAAGCATGATTGTTTATTTATCTATTTTTATTTTTTTTAAAAGATCTTATTTGTCAGAGAGAGAGAGAAAACAGGAGCATGCGTGTGCACACACAGAGCAGGGGGAGCAAGAAGCAGAGAGAGAGGGAGAAGCAGGCTCCTGCTGAGCAGGGAGGCTGATGCAGGGCTTGATCCCTGGACCCTGGGATCACAACCCAAGCCGAAGGCATACACTTAACCAACTTAGCCACCCAGCCCTCCTATCATGATTCAGTTTAAATACATACTCTTGCATTGTTTTATGCTTCCCAAGGATGACCACAAGCTCTCATAACCCACATCTCCTTAAAAATTTTTGGTAACATCCACTACAACTAGCATACGGGTGTTCTGACCAAATGCTACACTGCATATGCATGATTTATTTTATATAACCTCTTCTAATCCTGACTTTGAACTGAAGATGCCGGATATCTTTTTCCTTTATAATCTTTTAATTTTTTCAGTGCCCACACAATCCAGTCACCTAATATTCGCTAAATGAATAAAATCAGATGTCATAAAAACTGAGTACCAGCATAAGGGCCTTGTGGGCACAGACAAACACATGGTCTAGAATCTAGCTGCAGCAGAAAAACATTTCAAAACCAAGTCTAATTTCTTAGGTATGTGGGGAAAGCCCTTGCACACCAAAGTCTGGCCTTGAGAAGTGACCTCTCTCCCCCCTGCATTGTTCTGATGAGAAACTGACCTCCTTACTTGCACTTTCTCCATATACTCAGGGCCTGGTCAATGTGCTAAATAAACACGATACATACGCTGATATCCTGGAGTTGCTGTGTGAATATTTGCTGCTCATGTCACTGCCACTCACGACACTGCTAGTTTCAGAGAAGAGGTCTGACTCTTGACCCCGGGGCACTTCATCATCTAGAAAAGAAGAATCAGATACAGAATGAAAACTCCCTGCTGATGAAGGTTTACCTTCAGTAGGGTAAGTGGACTACAGTTCAGCAGGGCATATCTAAGGATGGGTGGAAATTATTATATAGTAGATCTCAAAGTGAAATGAGATAATATTAAATTCAGTTATTACTACCATACACCAGCACACCAGTACCAAGCCTCTTTGTCCTTTTCTTTCCTTTCTGAAAGCAAAGGAACCTTTGGAGGGAAGGACGCTCATTCTGCTCTGCTTGGTGGGGATGTAGGGAATGTGGGGCTGAGCTCTTCCCATTCACTCTTGGTCCCACCCCAGCCCCCCCAACACGCACACACACAGACATAAACAGTCCCCAAAGGGTTTCACAGAGGCCTTGAACATCCCCCAGCACGGTAATCACATTGCAGGAGGCACAATAAGCAGCTAAGACAAAGTGCGATGTGTCCCCAATGTGCCCAAGCGTCAATGTCCTCATGCAGACACTCACCCAGATTCACCTGCTGTGCCCGCTCCTTGAGCTCTCGAACCACCAATAAACGGTTTTTATGGCGACTGAATGTGGCTGTCTGAGAGTCCAGAAGTGCCATATAATTCTTCTGGGCTGGGGGTGCAGATGGAAAATAATTTGAGCAAGATGCTTAAGTAAAGAGAAAAAAACTCGAGTGAGGCAGTGAGGGAACAAGAATTTAACAAAAAGAAACAGGTTACTAGGTTTTCCAAGCAAGATTTTTTTCCTTAATGAGAATTAACCTATATCATTTTAGGAGAATGAACTACACATTGAAATTTCCGATTTCAGAGTTCATCAACATCATCCTAGAACACCCTCTAGCACTAAATTAGTAAAATCACCTGAACAAAGACGAGTTACCCAAGAGCGGACTAGCAAAGAAAAGGAGTATATAAGGAAGCTGGTAACAAAAACAGGATAGTCACTGAGATGCTCCTGAAGCATAGGTATTAGGCCTATGCAGACGAACAGTCAGCATTTTTCTAGGTGCCCATTAGGGGAGAAAATCCACAGAGCAAGGGTCAGGATGGATGCTTTCAGTCACACACCTAAGTGAATGATATGAAAAGAATCCTCCCACCGTGTTAATGAGGATGGGGGAAGGGGACACAGGCAAGGTAAGTGGGTGAGCATGTGTACACATCAGAAAGGCCAGATCCTACGCACAGGGTGGACTGTGCTAAAAAAGGCAGAGCTTAAAACCAACTTCCACTGCTGGAAATTTCTGTAAGCCAAACTGATGTCTTTCTTTCCCACTTTGCTTTTAAGGAGTCACAGTGATTACCCAAGTGTTCCAGAACTGGTAAAACTCACCTGGTTCAATATATAAATATACCCTCCACTTAGATTTACCAACTGTAAACATTTTGCTTCCTGTTTCTCTCCATACACACACACACACAACTACTTCTGTGGAATCTTTTGAGAGTTAGGTTGCACATGTGATCCTTCCCTCTTAAATACTTCAGAATATCTCTCTTAAGAATAAGGACATTAGGGGCGCCTGGGTGGCTCAGTGGGTTAAAGCCTCTGCCTTCGGCTCAGGTCATGGTCTCAGGGTCCTGGGATCAAGCCCCGCATCAGGCTCTCTGCTCAGCAGGGAGCCTGCTTCCCCCTCTCTCTCTGCCTGCCTCTCTGCCTACTTGTGATCTCTCTCCTCTCTGTCAAATAAATAAATAAAATATTAAAAAAAAAAAAAAAAGAATAAGGACATTATTATGATCTCACTGGTCGTGGGATCGAGCCCTGTGTTGGGCTCTATACTCAGCAGGGAGTCTGCTTAAGATTCTCTCCCTGTTCCTTCCCCAATTCTCCAATAAATAAATAAATCTTAAAAAAAAAAAAAAAAGGACATTACCTAACATAAACACAATATGCAAGAAATTTGCTACTGACAAAATACTGTATTATCTAAAATCTAGTTCATATTCAAGTTTGCCAATTACTCCCAAATATAAAGATTTTTTTAATAGTTTTTTTTTTTAAAGATTTTATTTATTTGAGAGAGAGAGAGAGAGCACACACATACAAACACACACACACACACAGCACAGCAAGCAGGAGAGGGACAGGGAGAAGCAGATTCCCTGCTGAGCTAGGAGCCTGATGTGGGGCTCAATCCCAGGACCCTGAGATCGTGATCTGAGTCGAAGGCAGATGCTGAACTGACTAAGCCGCCTAGGCACCCCTACAAATAATAAAGATTCTTAACTGTATCTTATCACGTTTTTAACATTCAAATATTTTACATACTACCATTTGACAGTTTAGCATACTTAAAAATCCTGGTCAGAGTAAGTATTACACCCAGTGGAGAACTCCAACCAACGCTATGTAACACATGATTAAAAGATGTAATAACTGAGTATTCTTCTCTCTCACTCCCCCACCTCCACACTGCCAAACGTAGAATTCTGAGATGTAACCCTTACCTTCTAAAACGGAAGGCTTTATGTTGGTTTCTATTATATCTGGTCTGTTATATTTGTAAACCTAAAAGGAAAAAGACAGTAATTTTAGGCAAGAAAACTCCATGTCACTGTAGAGTTCCGACACTTGGAAGGAAATGGATGACTCTGAGAGGTCACCAGGTTATTTTCAAGAAGCAGCAGGCCCCTACAAGGTAGCTAATGAACATTCAACTCATTTCAGTAAAAAGCAGTCATATTTCACATTTAAAAAACTGACTAATTCCAAACATCAAGAATAAATTTTGTAAATGGTTTTAAAAAGACTGCTTATCGTTCGACCAGGAACCTAAACTATTTTGACTTAATTTTGTTAGCCTCAGAAGACAATGGATTCCAGCTGACCCTTTCTCCCCTGCACTCTCTCACTCTGCTAAGCACCTAACACAGGGAGGATTTTAAGTTTTCCTACCAGTCTCAGAGCTTCTTCCCAGGCAGCTCCTTCTAATAATAAGAGCACAGCTTCTTCATAATCCTGACAAGGAAACACCAAGGAAGAGAACAGGTGAGTGGAGCGTGTCGGATGCCGCCATGACGAACGGCACCACCGCCTTCTCTGCCCACCCGCCTATCCCTTACGGTCCTGGTTCCTAGAATCAGGTCTGGCCTCCAGCACCTGCTCAGTAAACAGTGATGCAAAAGATAATGGGGAGGGGAGGATAAATTCTGGAAATAACCACAAAACACATGGCATCATCTCCCTACGTCCCTGAGCATCGAAACCACCAGCAAGGTCTGACAGAAATGCCCAGTGCCCCAGCTACACCACCCAGTTCAATTTGACAGGTTTAAGGGCTTTTAAACTTTTCTTTTTGCACTTTCGGTTTTTTTTCCCCCTCCAACATTTATTTTGAAACACTTCAAACTCCCAAGAAACTGAAAGATGAGTGTAATAAACATCAGCATATCCTAAGTCTTCAAACATTTTTGATGCTTATAGCCTTACCAGTAAAAATTTTTGAGCACGTACCACAGTATGTAATTACTTAATGTACTTACACGGCATATAAAACAAAGCATTTTCTTTAAAATTTTATTAACATATAATGCATTATTTGCCCCAGGGTACATGTCTGTGAATCGTCAGGCTTACACATTTCACAGCACTTACATAGCACATACCCTCCCCAATGTCCACAACCCAGCCACCCTACCCCTACCCCGCACCCCCGCCTCCCAGCCACCCTCAGTTCATTTCTTGAGTCTAGGAGTCTCTTATGGTTTGTCTCCCTCCCCATCCCTTCCTGTTTCATTTCTCTCTAAAACAAAGCATTTTTATAGGTACATTTCATGTTTATCTTTTTACTATTAAGGCCAGTTGACGTACAATGTTATTATCAGTTTCAGGCTTATAACACGATGATCTGACAGTTCCGTGCATTCCTCAGTGCTCCCCACGGTGAGTACCGTCCCATCTGGCACCACACACTGCGATTCCAGTATTACTGACTATACTCCCCAAGCTGTACTTCTCATCTCTGTGACTTATTGTATAACTAGAAGTTTGCGAAACTGGAAGTTGGTGAAACAAAATACATTTTTTTTTAAAGGAGGGGGCAGAGAGCTGAAACCAAGAGTCATATGCTTAGCTGACTATGCCACCCAGGTGCCCCTGGATTTCACCATTTCAAAATGTGTTTTGTGGGGTGCCTGGGTGGATCAGTCGGTTAAGTGTCTGACTTTTGGTTTCCGCTCAGGTTATGATCTCAGGGTTGTAAGATCGAGCCCTGCATCAGGCTCTGCACTCAGCATGGAGTCTGTTTGAGATTCTCTTTCTCTTCCTCTCCTTCTATACCTCCCTCCCTGCTACTCTCTCTCTCTCTCTCCCTCCCTTTCAAATAAACAAATAAATCTTTAAAAAGAAAAAGGTGAGATACATAAAACAACTGGCTACGTTCCCTCTGGTAGTCATGGTGATAAAAAAGGGGGGATGGGTATGCATTAAATTAAAAGAGATTTAAGAGACATAAGATGCAATACATGACCCTAGATTGGAACCTATTTTGGATCAACCTACTATAAACAATTTTGGAACCACTGAGGGAACTTGAATTTTAATTATTACATAAATTAAAATGCATTAACATGGAAAGATGAAGACCATAAACAAATAAAGGAAATTTAAAAACAGCACAGTGTAACTTCGTTTTGGTTAACAATGCAAGAGAGAGAGAGAGAGAGAGTGTGTGTGTGTACAGAGAAAGAGCACTGTAGGAAGAATTAGAAATAGGAGGGAAGACTAGCAAACTCTTGAGTGGTAGGAATGACATGCTTTGTTTCCTTAATTACTTTCAGCATTTTCAAAAATCTACAATATATACATACTACTTTAAGTTATTTTTAATTAAAAGTATTAAATAAAAGTAAGCATTTTCTTCCCAGACCCCAATGCATATGCCCCACTAACAGGTCCATACCACAGGTCCACGAAGGGACTTAGCAAGGTATGTGCTCTTTGACCTGCAGAGAAAGAAAGAGGGCGAGGGGTGGGGGGTGGGGGAGGCTGTTTTACCAAAATGACAATCATGAGAGATACAAGCACTCTGAAGTGTATAATTTGTGGCATTTACCGTATTCATAGTATTGTGTGACCACCAACCTTTTTTAAAATCACCTGATAAAAACACTCCCATCTCCCCCGCTTCCTCTGATGCGCCCTTTCCCTGGGTTTGCCTACTCAGGACATACCACACAACAGAAACCACACAGTAGGTGACCTTCTGTGTCTGGCTTCTTTCACTTAGCATAATGTCTTCAAGATTTACCCAAGTTATAGTTCTCTGCTCCATTTTTTTCAAAATTAATTTTTCTGATTTTAGTAAAATGTACATAACATAAAGTTTATCATTTTTTTCCTGTACAGTCCAGTGCCACTAAGCAAATTCACACTGCTGTGAAACCAGCACGACCATCCATCCCCAGAACATTTTTCACCTTACAAAACTGAAACTCTACATTCGTGAAACAGTAACTTCCCATGTTCCTCTCCCTCAACCTCCGGCAACCACCTTTCTACTTCCTGTCTCTATGATTCTGACCACTCTAGATATCTCATATAAGCAGAATCCTTCCATACTAATCCTTTTACATCTAGTTTCTTTCACTTAGCATAATGTTTTCAAGGTTTATTCAAACTGAAGCATCCATCAGTTTTACATTCCTTTTTATGACTGATTTATATTCTTCTGTGTGTGTACAAATACTGTGTGTGTGTATGTGTATCTCACGATTTATCCATTCTTCTCTCACTGACGGACACCCGGGTGATTTCTTCCTTTCGGTTATCATTGTGGACCAGTTTCCATTTCTCCCGAGTAAATAGGAGTGGAACTGTTGGGTCATACGTTTATGTTGTTTTTAAGACGTTATTTATTCACCTGAGACAGAGAGAGCACAAGCAGAGACAAAGGCAGAGGGAGAAGGAGAAGCAGACTCCCCACTGAACAGGGAGCCTGATGCGGGGCTTGATTCCAGGATCCTGGGAACATGACCTGAGCAAAAGGCAGACACTTAACTGACTGAGCCACAGGTGCCTCCTATGTTGAACTTTTAAGGAACCATCAAACTGTTTCCCACAGGGGCTGTGCCATTTTATATTCCCAGCAGCAACGTACAAGGGTTCCTATTTCTCCACATCCTTGCTAATTTTTCATTTTTTTGATTAAAGCTATTCTAGGGTGCCTGGGTGGCTTAGTCTGCAAAGTGTCTGCCTTCGGCTCAGGTCATGATCCCAGGGTCCTGGAATTGAGCCCAGCATCAGGCTCTCTGCTCTGAGGGAAGCCTGTTTCTCCCCCTCCCACTCTCCCTGCTTCTGTTCCCTCTCTGGCTGTGTCTCTCTCTGTCAAAGAAACAAAATCTCTAAATTAATTAATTAATTAAGCTATTCTAGTGGGTACTGTGGTTTTGATTTGCATTTCCTTAATGAACAATGAAGCTAAACAACTTTTCATGTGCTGTTGGCTATTTGTATGTTTTCTTTAAAGAAATAGCTATTTAAATCTTTTGGCCATTTTAACAATGGGTTGTTTTGTCTTTTTGTTAAGTTGTAAAATTTCTTGACATTTGATTTAACAAGTAAACTATAAACCAATATCACTCATGGACAAATACAAAAATCCTTGAAAAAATTTTAAGCAAATTGAATCCACTAATAATGAAAAAGGATAATACATTATGACCAAGAAGGGTTTAACCTAAGGAATGCAAGATTGGTTTTACGTTCAAAAATCGATGTAATTCATCCTAGCACTGGTCTAAAACAAAATATCTTCGTTAAAAATGCATTTGACACGATTCAATTACCTCTTCATGATAAAAACTCTGAGAACTAAGAATAGAAAGGAATTTTCTCAACCCAAGAGGGCAAGGATTGGCAATTTTTTAAAGTAATAGGCTAGAGAGCAAATATTTTAGGCTTTGTGGTCAGACCATCTCTGTCATAGCTCCTCAACTCTGAGGTTATAGCTACAAAAACAGCCACAGAAAATATTAAACAAATAGGTGTGGCTATGTTGCAATAAAACTATAAAAACAGGTGACCAGCTAGATTTGGCCCCCAGACTATATGTTTTTCCAACTCCACTAGCCCTACCAGGTTCTCACATCTATTAAAAAACAATAGCATGGGGAGCCTGGGTGGCTCAGTTGGTTAAGCGTCTGTCTTTAGTTCGGGCCATGGTCCCAGGGTCCTGTGATGGAGCCCCACATCTCCCTCTCCCCCTGCTCGTGCTCTCTCTCACTCTCTCTCTCAAATAAATACATAAAATCTTAAAAAAAAAAAAAAAAAAAGCAAACATCACATTAATGGTGAAAGACTGAATTTCCACCCTAATATCAGGAAAAAGGCAAGGATGTCCACAAACCCTTACCATTTCTATTCAACACTATACTGGAAGTCCTAGCTAATACAGTAAGGCTAGAAAAAAATATGAAGGCATACCAATTGAAAAGATATAAAACAGTCTTTGGTCATAGAAACCATGCTCATTAATATAGAAAATCCTAGAGAATTTACCCCCAATACTCCTAGAACTACTAAATAAGTTCAGCAGGGTTGCAGAATGTAAGGCCAACATAAAAACAAAACAAAATTATATTTCTCTTTACTAGCAACAAAAAATTGGGATGTGAAAGAAAAAATACTAGTTAAGTCCTTAAGATGACTCTAGTTCTGGCCAACACCTTGACTGCAGTCCTGTGAATGACCCTGGGCCGGAGGTGCTAACTAAGCCCTGCCCAGATTCTTGATCCACAGACACAAAGAATAGGTATTTGTCATTTGAAGCTAAGTTTTGAGGCAATTTGTTATGTATCCAGATACTCAATTCACCCAGTGTGCACAAGTAAAGGAGCAACGGAGGGACTCAGACAACGCTGGTGGGAACACAAAATGGTAGAGCCACTGCAGAGACGCTCTACTCCTCCTTACAAAGTTATGCATCCCACTTATCACGTGACCAGCACTCCCACTCACAGGTATTTATCCAAGTGAAACGCAAAGATCTGTCCTCACGAAGGCTTGTACCAGTTTATAGCTGCTTTATTCTAACCTTAAACTGAAAACAATCCAAGTGTACGTCAACTTGTGGATGGATCCACAAATTGTGACCTATTCATAAAACAAAATATCACTGGGCAAAATAAAAAAAAATATGTGAATACACAGATACAAAATATAATAGGAATGAATCTCAAAAGTATGATATGACTTCCAGTTTCCAGTCCAACTCACAAGGAACTTGGAGGACATCCCTCCACTGTAATAAGCAGAAAGCTGAGCAAACTGAAAATCAACTCTCCTTCAATCCACTAGAGAACTGAGGTCAGAGGGCAAACTGTGGCCCCAAGATTGGAGAGACAGACAGGCAGACACAGAGCTACAACTTATCAGAACAAAGCAGACACCTGCAAGCAGAAAACTCTGCCAGTACCAGTACTGGGGTAGGAAAATCTAAACTAAAAGTGACCAGTGGCTGAAGGATCACTGTGGGCAAGGTTAGAGTTGAAAACGCTATGGACGTCCAGACCTAGGGACGCTCCCACACTTTTGTGAGTTTTTACTGCGGTGAGCCCTACCAGGTTCCACAGTGAGTATCAGATGAAAATCTGTTTCTGGCAAGAAGAGAAAAGTTGTCATTTTGAAAACGCCCAGAGCATACTGCTCTTAGCAAGGCCTGCTGTCAAAAGAAACTGTTTTGCCAAAGCCTAACTAAAGTTGGTTTGCCCAGGGCCTAACCAACGTGAGGGAAGAGAAATATCCAACTCCAGCTCTCCCCGGCCTTCCTGTCCCACCTAAGGAGTGAAAAATCTGAGATGCACTGGTGAAGTTCAAGGTCCAGGGACATGGATTCACCAAAAGACTGAGACCTAATCATAGGACTGTAGAACTCTTCGCCTTCCCCACACCTTATCACCACATCACTAAAAACTTCTTTATCGAATTTACTTACACCTACTACATCGTGGCAGGCGTCCAACAGAAAATTACACAAAGGACAAAAACCCTTTGAAGAGCAAGAACAAGCATCAGAATAAGACTCAGACACGCAAGAATACTGAAACTACAAGCCCAGGAATTTAAAATAAGTATGATTACACCTGAAGCTAATATGCCACCATATGTGAATTATGTTTCAATTAGAAAAAGAAAAAAAAAAGAGGTACAATTAATATGCTCAAGGCTCTAATGGAAACAGCAGACAACATGCGGGAACAGATGGGTAATGCAAGCGGAGAGATAGAAACTCTAAGAAAGAATCAAAAAGAAATGTTAGAAAACAAAAGCATTATGTGAGCGGAAGAAGCCAGACTAAAAAACCACATACCAGATGGTTCCATTTATATAAAAATCCTAGAAAAAGCAAAACTGTAATGACAAAAAGCACATCAGCGCTTGGTAGGAGCTGAGAGTACAAGGAGAAGACTCACTGCAAAGGGGAAGTGGGCAACTTTTCACAGTGTTACAAGTGTTCTATTAGCAAGGTTGGGATAGCATTTGTCAAAACTCATCCAACTGTTCATTTAAAATTGGTCAAGTATACCTAATTAAAAATATGCAAATTATAAATTAAACATACATGAATTAATCATCATCTGTACAGAAAAAAAGGATGGTGGCCTCTTATCCATTTAATTAACCATCTTAGGTGGTGTATCTTTCTACTCTAGCCATGTTACTATGCATCATTTTGTTCATTGATGTTTTCGGCTCAATCACCCACTGCAATTTCTTGCTAGGACCTGTCAAATTTTAGTGATCTTCTCTCACTTGCCCTTATTTCATGAAAGAAATTCAGGTATTTTAAAAGCACGATCATGTTATACAAATGTGTCTACTAGGAAAACTGTAAAAAAATACTCTCTAATCAAAGGCTAAACCTCTAGAAGGCAGTAATCCCTGGTGTCAGTTGTGTACCTATGTCTTATTAGTCCATGGCCATTGTCAGTGTATAGTTTTCGTTGTTTTTCTTTAAAGATTTATTTATTTTAGAGGGAGAGCAAATGGGCAAGGGGTAGAAGGAGAGAGAGAATCTCAAGCAGGCTCCCCACTGAGCATGGAGCCTGTCACAGGGCGCAATCTCGCAACCCTGAGGTGATGACTCGAGCCGAAATCAAGAATTAGACACCCAACTGACTGAGTTACCCAGGCTCCCCATGTCAGTGCATAGTTTTATTTTCATAATAAATTCTACAATTTTTTTTTAAAAGATTTTATTTATTTATTTGACAGAGAGAAAGAGATCACAAGTAGGCAGAGAGGCAGGCAGAGGGAGAGGGGGAAGCAGGCTCCCTGCTGAGCAGAGAGCCCGATGCGGGGCTCGATCCCAGGACCCTGAGATCATGACCTGAGCTGAAGGCAGAGGCCTTAACTAACTGAGCCACCCAGGTGCCCCTAAATTCTACAATTTTGTTAAGAGTTGGTAAAGGTACTCATCTTTAGAGTCTGCTGGAAAATTGGAACCCATCAAGCTGCCTGAGATAAAAGACACTTCTAACAGAGAGAATGGTTGTAAAAGCCAAAAAAGTATCTGAAATTCAATCTCTTTGTTTTAGAATGGTCCTCTCACTGTTTCTACTTGGCAAGTTAACATAAATAAGCAAAACTCCTTGAGTAATTTAGTACTTTCTACCAAGGTCAAACCACTAGTGCCTATTGTGGTAAAGTTCTTTGTTATTCTACCTTACAGAACTTATTGTTTAGAGAACTAATTATTTAGAAAAAAGTTAAATTTAGATGTCTAAGTCAGGTCAGCAAGAGGGAAGATCTGCGGAGCAAATACTGTCTCTGGACTTCCTGATGAACCCAAGCTCCTCTTAATATTCATGATCAGTGACGTACAACTGGAAAGACCTTGTTCGCTGACTGGGAGGCTGAAGGGAGGAAATGAGGTTACCTGGGCATACTGTTCCAAGACTGTGGCTGCATCACTGTGCTTCCTCTGCTCAACCAGCTTTCCTGCAAAGATAATAAACATTTGACCTTAGCTGGCTTGCTAAGAATAGGATTACCAAAACTCAAGTTGAAATGGTTTTTGGAGATACTTTTTTTTTTTTTTAAAGATTTTATTTATTTGACAGCGAGAAATACAGCGAGAGAGGGAACACAAGCAGAGGGAATGGTAGCGGGAGAAGCAGGCTTCCTGCCGAGCAAGGAGCCCGATGTGGGGCTTGATCCCAGAACTCTGGGATCATGACCTGAGCCGTAGGCAGACGCTTAACGACTGAGCCACCCAGGCGCCCCCTTTTTTTTTTTTTTAAAGATTTATTTACTTGAGAGAGAGAGAAAGAAAGTGAGCACCCATGTGGGCACACAAGTGGGAGGAGCAGAGGGGGAGGGAGAGAATCTCAAACTAACTCCATGCAGAGCACAGAGCCTAACACAGGGCTCTATCTCACAACCCTGAGCCCAAATCAAGAGTTGGACACCCAAGTGACTACACCACCCAGGCACGCCTGGAGGTACTATCTATCTATCTATTTATTTATTTAAAAGATTTTATTTATTTATTTGACAGAGAGAGAGAGAGAGAGAGATCACAAGTAAGCAGAGAGGAAGGCAGAGGGAGAGAGGGAAGCAGGCTCCCTGCTGAGCAGAGAGCCGGATGTGGGGCTCGATCCCAGGACCCTGAGATCATGACCTGAGTCAAAGGCAGAGGCTTAACCCACTGAGCCACCCAGGCGCCCCTAGCGGTACTTTTTAAATAAAAATAGTCCCCTACAAATTGGAGATTGTACTCTTGTGTACATTCAAATAGAACTGCTTTAGAACAGCATTTACCAAAGTGTTACCTAAGACTGCTCCGTAGGATAATAAAAGGCAATACCAAAAAACCATTCTTGGGTCAAGGAAGTTTGTGAAACATTGGGCATAACAACGCTCAATAGATTCCTTTGCTGAAATGCTTCATTAATATGCCTTCACTACGCATCAAACTATATACTTTGTGAATTTCTGTCAGGAAATAGACAGGAATATCATGGAGTGCTATCTCAAGTGGCAGTTACAATCTAAATTTAGCACAGAAGGTGAAAACCATGTAGTCAAAATTAGCCATGAGAAAAAGCTTACAAAGGCACACGTATGGGAAACTGACCTAGCGTCTCCGGCTCATCCATTTCTTCCTCAAAAAGGAAGAGACTGCTGTTCTTTGGTTAAGCACCAAGACGAAGGTACGTGGCTTAGGGACCATGCAGTGTCTTTAGGTCCTGGAATCCCTCAGCAGGTTGAAACAATCACGCTTCGAGAAGCACACAGAACCTGAAGCTGCCGACAGAGCTGGCCGACTCACGTCTCCCATCCATGCAAACCGCAGGGCATATTCTCCCTGACAAACACAGGCAGAACCACCTCCACAATTTCAACAGCTATCTTTCTTTTCTTATATAAACTGCCTAAGTTAAAGTGCACATGAAGTGACTGCGCCCTATAAGGTTTCTCAACAATCTCTGACCACCACCTTTCCTACCATTTTTGCTAAACATCTGGGAGAAGCGGGGGCACACCATGCGGCACGACGAACAGCAGGCTAAGGGTTATAAAGGTAAGACAAGATAACAGGTCCTAAGAACAGAGCTGCAAGGCATAAACTCCCCAAACGTAAGTTACTAAAGCAGAAGCAACAATGGAGCCAGAATAAATACCTAGAAGCCTTAACACAGGGAATTGTCAAAAACCAGAGTTCACCATGGAAATGAAGAGGCCTTATAGAAGGGCCTATAGACCTAATAACCAGAAAATGCCAGAAAAAGAACAGTGATAACCTCACACATTTTTATGACCCAGATAAAAAAGAAGAATGCAAAGAGCTAAAGGAAGACATGTACATACATTTAAAAGAATTTAATTAGGAATTCTTTTTCTTAGGACCGCATTTTTTTGGAAACCATAACAATATTTTTAAAACTCTAAGAAGAGCAAGGGAAGAATATCCCACGCACAGCTAGAAGGCAGGGGGCCTATTCACCTTTTCTCCCAAGCAGTCCTTTAGCTCTCCTCCCTCTGAGGAGTCAGACTGATACAGGCCCACCTCTGGTTCAGACAAGGCCTAGACCCTCACACAATGCAGGTAAACTGCCTTTGCTTTCAGAATGCTGATACCTTTGGCCTTTTCTTTCACCTCATCTCTCATGAATGCGATTACAGTTCCCAACAATCTATTGTCTCTGCTTGAATGGCCCCGCTCCAAAACTCGTGTTTACCTGCTGACAGGGCACATGGCCAACTAGAGACTCTGTACTATGATGTGGCAAATGAGATGGAACACAAGTAACAGTGTGACTTCAAGGTCATTTCCAACTTCAAGTGTTCTCCTAAGGCTCTAGATTTTTCCCCTTCCTGAGGCCTGGAATATGAGTATGAAGAAAATCCAGCTACAAGCATCTGCCTGAGGTGACAGAGCCACATAACAGAAGGACTTCTCAGTCCTTATGTGAGGGACAGAAGCTTTCTCCATCATGCCACTGCATTTGGGGACTCTCACTGTAGCAGTGTAATCTCTACTTAAGAAACCACTCTAAATTATCTAGTTAATTTTTATTAGTGAATATGAGACTGTCTCAAGGTATGCTGTCCTAAATTTACTTGCAAAATCACCAAAGAAAGGAAGAAACAAAAACACCCTTGGGAGAATTCTCCTTTTAGAGAACCTAAACAACCACATTTACCTGCCAGAGTTCTGCCAAGGCCAGCCAGCTGCTCTTTGGTCAAGTTAAGCTGGGCTGCCATGCAGAGAGCTTGTTGCCAATTGCCACTCGCCAGAAAGGCATCGAGAGCTTTCTCATGGGCGCCACAGCGGGCAAACACAAGCCCTGCCGGCTCATAGAGGCGCTCCTGTGTCAGGTGTTCCCCATAAGCAATGCTGATATCCTGCGGCAAGAAGAGATGGAGGCTTGGTGAGGAAAGGCGACAGTCATTTCTTAACCCCCAGTGTAGGCTGTCTCAGTCACTATATTTAAAACTCTTTTAATTAGAAACATCCTGTAGTTAATCAGTGAATTTAATCAGTCTTCCATTCAAAACCTTACTGAGGATGTGCCCTGTATTCACACAACAAATAATTATTGAGTACTATTCAGGGCAGTGAGAATCACAGAGCAATGCAAAAAATAAAAACAAATAGGTAAAAACCCAATCGATAACAAGAACCACCACCAAGTTCCTGCTCTTGTGGCGACAGACCTATAAACACAATATGGCCTGTGACATAGTGATACTGGGACAGGGAGGGACGGGAGTGTGATTTCAGAGTGCTGTGAGGAGAAGAGCCATGTGAAGGGTTACAGGAGGGTAATCCAGGCCGAGAGCTACAGAAAGCACCCTGGCCATCTGGCAGAAATGTGCACAGAACACACAGGACAGAGTAACAAGAAGGCTGGTGTGAGTGGAGAAGGGAGAGCACAGGAGGGAGGAAGAGACAGAGAAAAGGAGAGCGAAGAGGCAGCCACCATCTAAATTCTCTGTCCCCAGGCTCAATGTCAAGCAGGGACACAGAGAGGAATACAAGACAAAGCCCCTGCCTTTAAGCAGCCCAGGGCCGGTGGGGAAAACAAATCAGTGCAGCCACAGCTGGTTATGTGCCGTCACTAAGGTGAGAAGGTGATCTGGGAGCTCAGCGTGGCACCTCGCCCAGGAACACTTTTCTGGCAGAGGACACCCGAGAGTTCAAAGACAAGTGAGGCTAAAGGCAGGGGCAAGGAGAGGCCTAGCAGAGGCAGCCGATGCTAAGGACGCAGGCGGGAGCCAGAGCACAGAGATGTGGAGGACTTCGGGGGGCGGGGAAGGTAGCAGGGATGAGTAGGTTACGGGCACAGGCTCCGGGGCCACACAGCCTGCGCTCCACATCCCAGGTCGGTGGCTTCACACTCCAGCTCCTGAGGCAAGTTGTTTCCTCATCTGTTTACCCGATCAGGTTGTCGTAAGAATCACAGAATATATTTAGCAAATATCTGGCATAAGAAAAACTAAATGGATGTCTATTTAAACAACCAAACCGTATCCCTTTCTCCTAAACTACATGAGAAAGATCTACACGCTTCAGGACGATCAGTCATGCGACAGCAAGGCCGGGCTGGAGCATGGGGAGGGACAGCAGCAGGGAACCCCAGGTAGAAGCTGCCGTGGTATTCATGAGGAGGAATGGGGGACAACTCCTAGCTTTCCAGCCTGGGCACTTTCTTCAGAATAGGAGCAGGTCAGGGCCATTCTCCCAGGTAAAGAGCTCAGGACGAGGTGACCTCGTCTGAAGATAAACCTTGAGGCCAAGAATGGCATTACGGACTCAGGATCCTTACCCCTTGCCAGCTAACGCACAAAGTCAGAAGAGCCCCATTTCGCACACCACTCACCTTGTACTGCTGCGTGTCTGATGGATAGAACTTCAGAGCTTCCTTATACAAGTTTTTATCTTTTACTAAGTTTAAGCATTCTGCGAAGTATTCGGGTCCTAAGGAGTAAGAGTCATACATACATAAGTTTAAGACTTTGGAAGCGTAATGGATTTCATTTATACCAGTAGTCCCTACACAAAAATCAACAAGAGACCTTTTTAAGACCTGCAGCATCAGAGCATCAGAGTATCTGAATCCAGAAATTCTAATTTTAGCAAAGCACCCCAGCAGACATGAGGTATGAGAAGCACAGGTTGAGATCTGAGTTCCATGTAAAAGCACACTTTATACACTACCCCTGATGAGTGACTCTTCAATCTTCCATTTGCTCAACCTCCTTCATTAGAATCAGCTGGGGAGCCTATCAACCATCCCGACACCAGAGTCTCAGACCATCCCAGCTCAATCAATTCTCCAAAGCAGCTGAATAACACCCAGGTAATTTCTTATCCCCATCTTAGCTCTCTGGTGAGAACCGCAGCGGCCGAAGCCAGGAAATCCAGCAGGGGGCAGGGATAGGGTGAGGCAGAACAATGGGCACCGTGCTCATCCTATTCCATCGCTACCAGGTACACCTGTGTCCTTCTGGGAACTGCCAGTGCATATGGCCGCTCACTCCAAACAAGCTACGTTTCCCTCGAGTGGTGTCAAATAAGGGGAGGAGAGTGCATTATCACACAATTTTCATTCTGCGATACTGAAAATGAATTTAGGACGTGATCATCCTTAACCCAAAAAGGATCTGCTCTATTTTTTTTTTTTTAGTTGAGGAGCTCCTCCAGTTCATTAAAAGTCATTTGCTTTGCCTCCAGCTTTTCAGATCATAGGATAAAAGGTGCACATATGTAACTGTTAAAATTTTTAATAGAAACTGAAATCAGTCTATTTGTTAACTAACATTTTAACTTATACCCTGCTTTGCTCCAAAGAGACCTAAAGCAGAAAAAAACATACTAATCCTCACACTTACCACATTTGCTGAGGTGGCCAATGGCTTTTTCATATCGTTTCAGGTATTTGTCTATGGTGAACCGCTGATAATTAGTTTCCATTTTCTTTAGTGTGTTAAGAAATGGAAGATATTCTTTGGGATCCTAAAACAGACAACAAAAAACAAAAACACCAATAGGAGATCTTTATTGCTCATGATTACATTTATTTATAACAATACAAATAACAGTTATAACAATAAATCCAAAGCTACATAATTTTTAAAATACATACTATATTAGTATATTGATTACATATTGCGTAAGTATAAAATGAAACATATAACAGATTTTGGCGAAAATGCTTTAATGTACAGGTGTCGTATTCATTGAGAACAATGATGACGATCTCCTATGCAATCTCACAAGACCACTTATTTCAGAGGTTAACAGGGAAAACAAGGTCAATCAAAAGATACTCAACAAATGCATCCAAGTTTCTCCAGAAGTGCAAGGCACTGTGCTTGAATCTGTTTGCATGACATTGCATGTCCTTCCTCTGCAAGTTTTTTTTCAAAAGATTTTACTTATTTCTTGAGAGAGAGAGCGAGCGAGCATGCATGAGCACATGTATGTGCAAGGGGGGAAGGCGAGAGAGAGAGAGAGAGAGAGAGAGAGAGAGAGAGAGAGAGAGAAATCCCAAGCACTCTGTGCTGAGCGCGGAGCCTGACACAGGGCTCAATCCCAGGACCCTGAGATCATATCCTGAGCTGGAATCAAGAGTCAGATAATTTAACTGACTGAGTCATGCAGGCGTCCCTCCCTCTGGCAAGTTTTAAAACAAAGGTAAAATTGTAGTGAGTTAAAGATAAAACTCTAAGGCCCTGCCAACCAAGATTTTATTAGCACTGATTGTCTGCAGCTCTGTGCCATGCCCTGGGAACTGTTTTCTTTCTAAAGAACAGATGCTCCCTGTTCTTAATGCAATTTCACTGGGCAGGCAGGATAAATACATATAGGAACAATCTAGAAAAAAAAGAAAACCCCAAAGAAAAAATAATTAAATACTCGGGCATGTAATAAAGAGAACTATAGGCCAAAGTGTTCAATCAACAAGCATTTAGTAAGAATTCACTAACAACCAAGCCTTACTTCCTCTCAGGAGACCCACCACCTGGTAGAGGAGCTAGAATGATATGCAGGGGTGGGCACTGGTGCACTGGAAGCACGTATGTGGCCCACCTCATCCAGTCCCTGCGTGGTAGGCAGGGAGGCAAGAACTTTGGCCTCCTCTGCCTTAGACAAGCGATAATTAGCCTGACGAATGGAGGGGGGGCGCAAAGCGCCGCCTCTCCTCTACAGGCTGACAAAAAGGAACATCAAGAGACAAGCACCGACAGATACACAGAGACCAGATCCTGGGGGCAGGGGGTTAAACAATATGATGGCTTCTGAACTTTATCCTAAGGGCAATGGAGAGCCCAGGAAGGATTTTAAGTAGAGGAATGAAGGATCATAATTTGGTTTTTGGAAAGATCACTCTGGCAAGAGCAAGGAGAGGGATGACAGGATAAAACTGAGGCTGCAGACACCAGACCAGACCAAAGG